>CM065428.1:45995000-46590000 GCA_033030585.1 Hippophae rhamnoides
TAATTCATATCCTCTAAACAAGGATTTCATGTGCTATTAAAGGAGTTCTTATTTTCATTCGAAGAAACAATAAAAAAGAGCATATAGCTTAGAAAACACATAGCTTCTAGCATAGCAACACCTATATCTAGAAATCTCAACTAATAATTATGTATCCAGTAACTATGAGTGACTAATAATCCCTTAAAGATTTTTAGTTGGACTTAGAATTGTAATAATTATTATATTATTTTCATTCGAAGAAACAATAAAAAAGAGCATATAACTTAGAAAACACATAACTTATAGCATAGTAACATTTTTATCTAGAAATCTCAACCAATAATTATGTATCCAGTAATTATGAGTAACTAATAATCTCTTAAAAGTTTTTAGTTTGACTTAAAATTGTAATAATTATTATATTATGAATAAAATGGAGCGTAATCACTCTTTTATAATAAGTCTAAATTGAATATCATCTATGTATAGACGTAGAAGTCACACCATTACTAGGAGGATAATAAGGGTTGACCTAAGTTATAACTAATATAATAAGAGAAGAAGAACAGAAGGAAAAAACGTGCTAGACACGTTAAATCCAGATATAAGAATTACAATTCTTAAGTTAATTATTGATTTTGAAGGTTTAACTATTTATTTATATCAATTTATAATATTAATAAATTAAAAGATGAAGATAAAAATAACATAATATTAAGGTAAAAAAATTAAAGAATCTACATTTAATTAATATTATACAAAAATTAACAACTAAGATTATAATTAATCATAATTTGATATCAAAACTACATATTTATGAATATTAATATATCGTGGATGAAAAAATTAACAATATTAAATTTAATATTAATAATATTAACTATAAAATTATGAATATTATAGTATTTTTATAAAATTTTAAAATATAAGTAAAAATATGTTAAATTTTAAGTATATTTTAGATGAATTTTCTGGAAATGGAGTCTTCCGTAGTTGTTGGCTTTGATCGTTCTTCGTGCACTTGTAGGGCTCTAGTTGCTGACGTTTTATTTTCGCTCCATAGATGTGGAACTGACATCAATCTTTTCACTCCGATCCGTAGACTTAAGGGTTATTAGGAACAACCTCTGTTACTATCAAGGTTATAGTAGATGTTGGATGGATATTCATTACATGGAGGTAAATACTTCATTACTCACAAATTTTTATCAGCTTCATTACTTTTAAATGGGTAATGCTAAATTTTTTGTTATTGTTAAAAAAATATATAAAATTTTTATTTTATCTTTTATATTAATTAAAATTTAATGTTATTAATTCATTAATATTAAATAAAATTATAATTTTATTAATATTTTAAATAATATAGATGGTTATTAGTTTGAAAATTATCATATATTTTTGATTAAATTTTTTTTTTGTAAAAATAAAATATACTATTTAAAAATTTATTGAATTATTAACAAAATTAACCATTTTATTATTAAAAAACAATATTTTTAATTAAAATATATTTTATTTTAATATTTAACAAAAAAAAACATTATAATAGATATATTATTTATATCCAAAGTATCATATTTATAAAACTTAATTGCAAATTCATTTTATTTTGAATTACCAATTTTTATTCATTTTCGACGTATAATCTATAAATAGGCAGATATTTTTTTATCGGTGGGGAATTTTTGAATACCCGAAAATTCTTGAAAAGCCAAAGGGGACTCATCCCTGTCCCCACAAATACTGTTGGGAGGAGGAGTGTTCATTGCATCAAAATCTTTGAATTACAGATAATTTAATTTAATATAATACAATTTAATTAATCATTTAATTAATTTATAAAATTTTCATATCATCCGATCTAACCACTTGTTATCATCAGATTTGATAAGTTAATTGAATAATTTGGATAAGATAAATCTAATTTATAATATTTTTTTTATGCTTTTTTAAGGTAGTTTTTGATTATCTAATGTATTTTTTCGTTAATAATCAACATATAATTATAATAAAATTGTAAATATAACAATAAAAATGCAAAATTACAATTTAATATACATACATAATTTAACGTGAATAAAAAATAATATAAAATTAAATTATAAATGTGAAATGAAAGAACTCAATAATATTATAATTTTTCTTTAATTTTACAAGTTGAGTTAATATAAAGAAAATTATAAGAAAAAGTGATAAAAAATTTAAAATATTGATATATTTATAAAATCAATTGTATTGTAACAAATAATAAATAATACATTCTATGAATTCATAAAATCTTAATAAATTAATATTTTTTTTACCCAATTCAACTTTATCATCCCTACAAACCCATTCAAAGTTTAAATAATTGGTTCAAATGTTTATAGTAAATCAATGATTTTAGAGTTTTAGTATTTTGAGAAAGGGAGTGACCTAATGGTACCCTCCTTACTGTAAAAATTATATTTTATTAGTTTTTATTGTTTTATATGCCATTTTTTTATTTTGAATCATTTTACTTTACTAATATAATAATTTATTTATTGATTATTTTAATTACAAAAAAAAAGTAAACAATGTCAAAAGATCCAGCCACTCAGATTCCTTCTCATTTTGATTCATCATCAATTCAATTCAGTTTGAGTTTCATTCCAAATGAGTAAAAATGTCCTAAAATTTTGAATAATATGAACAAAAATGGCAACTGCAAAACTAAATATAATTAATTAATAATAAATTGTATATACAAGTAGACTTTTCCCCTTATTTTCCTTTTGGAGTTTTTGATAAATAATTTATTATTAAATTTCAAGGTATTACTTACGGCTTAAAAAATAAAGGGTTTACATCAGTTCTTATAATACAATCGTACAAGTTATACGAACAAAGTACACATTACATTAACGAGCAGTGATAGAATCAAATAAATTTATATTCATATTAATTATGTTTGACATATAACTCAATGACTTTGAAAATGAAAAAAAAATCATTTAAAAAAATTAATCATATATTACATCATAATTAATATGAGTGAAAATATAAGTACAAATTTATGTGATTCTATATTATTTTGCTTTGGATATAAAGAATGAAAATAGAGTCTCACAATCCAAGCTTGAACTAGTTCCTAGTAATGTTGCTATTACTAAGCATGTACTTACATGTAATACAAGTCTCATATATCCTATAAATAAGCTATTTAAAGATGTTAACGTACACTATTACAAAGAACAAGAGTTCTCAAATGTTTATTTTAATAGTGTTCTATTATGGCACAGACATCTGGATTATCCAGCCTTTAAGGTTGTAAAAAATGTTTTACAACAATGTGTTATCTTTACTTCTCATTGTGTTAATGATATGATGTCTATTTGTGATATATGTCAATTGTTCAAAAGTCATCAATTGTTATTTATTGCTTTAAATAACAAAATCATATTTTTTTGTATTGTGATCCACATTGATGTTTGGGGTCTTTTCCCTATAGTATCATGAAGGATAAACGCTATGTCAAACAAGCCTTCTTAATGTTCAAAAAAGAAGTTAAATTACAAATAGGAATGAAAATCATGATTGCCCAATGTGACATTGGAGGTGAGTATGATTCTTTGAATTCTTTGCTATCTAATTTTGGCATTGTTTAAACATGTTTATTGTCTTCATGCCCCTTAGTAAAATGACGTTGTTGAGAGAAACTATATGCACATAGTTGAGAAGAGTTTTATCAATGTTAGCTCAATACAACTTGCCAACTGTCTTTTAGGACGGAGCATTTCATGCTAGTGTTTTCTTGATTAATAGATTACCTAGTTACTTGTTGAATAACAAATCACCTCTTGAAATTATATTCTCTATTAAGCTAGATGACACCATTCTCAAAACATTTGGATGTCTTTGTTAGCTAATCTCTCTCATAAGGGTTATAAATATCTCAATCAACCTAGTAGAACCTTTGTTTCAAGACATGTAATCTTTGATGAATCTATCTTTCCTTATGCTTCTATTTCTACTTTAACTAACCATTCCCAACCTAAATTACGTGTCACTCAAACCTATTTTCTTATCATTCAAAAACCTTTACCTAAATCCACAAGTAATAATCATATCCTAATGTATAATCAGTTTGCTCCTTTTGAGACTTTAACAATTGAAACCAATGTTTTTACTCCATATAATCATTATAACTCAAACAATCAAGTACCTTTCTCTTCCTTACGTAATCCTGATTTTGATGGTGATTTTATTCTTCCTATTGTCCAACCTTATTTTTCACATAAATCTCTACTCTCCTAACCTATCCATACTTCTATTCTTCTAATTGATAATACTCATCCTATGATTACTCGTGGCAAGAGTGGCATTAGAAAGCCTAAGGCTTACAATGACATAATTTATGTTGATAATGTCACAAAACCTGCTTCAATTCAACACGCTTTGAATGATCTTGCTTGGTTTAATGCAATGAAATAAAAGTTTCAAGCTCTTCTGCAAAATCAAAGATGGGCTTTAGTCCCACAACCTAAAAACAGAAAGGTCATTGGGCATAAATGGGTGTTTTGTTTCAAAATATTTTTAACTAGCTTGATTGAAAGGTAGGGGTGAACACAATTTAATCCGGTCCAATTTTTTAAAACTTTTAATAAACCAGACCAGATTGGTTTTCTTATAAAACCAAACTGGATCGAATTGGTCAAATTAGAACAATCGGTCTAGTTTTTATTTTAATTATATAGTATAAATTTTATCAATGTTATATGCAAAAAGATGGCATAAAGTGTAACGCATTGTTGGTCAAGCCAACTAGAGGATGTTAATTCCTTTACCTTTCAACCAAGCATATAGTTCGTATCTCCCTAGAAATCTTTTTAATAGTTTTGATTTAATTAAATCTTAATAAATAAATAAAAAACTAGAATTGAACTTGGGCACTTGAACATAAATAATATTATCAAATTTACTAACCTACGTTGACTTGTATGAAATATTGTATGCAAATAAATATGAGTTAAAACGACTCTGTTTAATTTAATTGGATCAAAAAGTTTATAAACTTGATCGAATCAAAATAAGTGACAAATTGGATCGAATTGTACAGTACAATCTAATTTTTCAATTCGGTTTGGTTTAACAATATATTTTTTCACCCCTATTGAAAGGTTAAAGGTCAGGCTAATTGCCAAAGGGTTTAATCGAACTAGTGGTTTTGATTTTAGTGAAACATTCATCCATGTTAAGTTTGCCACCATTCGTATTATTCTTACGATTGCACTTATGTTTGAAATCTTAAACAAGTAGATGTAAATAATGCTTTTTTTCATGGCTTATTGAAAATGTTTATATGGAATAACTTAAAGGATCTGTGGATCCTCGATTTTCAAATTATGTATACAAGCTCAATAAGGCCATTTATGGTCTTAAACAAGCTCCGAGATCTTGATTTGCTAGGCTTAACACTATTTTGCTTAACTTGGGCTTTAGCAAAGCAAAATTGACTCCTCTTTGCTCATTTTCAATGTTTTTGGCTTTGCGATTGTTTATGCTCATATATGTTGATGACATTATTATCACAGACTCTAATCCTAAAGAAGTTGATAAGCTTATTTAAGCTTTAATTTTCAATTTTTCCTTGAGAATTTAAGACAACTTCACTATTTCTTAGAAATAGTTGTTTATAAACTTGCAAGGTAAAAGTTTATTTCTTAATCAAAATAAACACATTCATAATTTGTTAGCCAAGGTTAATATGACCATTGCTAAACTTAGCTTATCCCTGATGGCTTCTCATACTCAACTTGATGCATTTGAAGGAAATAACATGCAAGATTATTCTTTATATCATACTATAATGGATGGACTGCAATACATCACTATTACTATGCAAACAAGATATGCCAGTTCATGGCACATCCAAACAATGTTCATTGAGATGCTATCAAACGAATCTTAAGATACCTTAAGGATGCTAAAGACTATGGGATGATCTATTACAAATCCATTTCCTTACTAGTTATTATATTTTTTGATACATATTAGACTTCATACTTAGATAATTGACGCTCTATTGTGTTTTCTTACGTGCTAATCATATATGTTGTTCTTTTAAGAAGTCGCTTATAGCTTCTCGATCTACTACCGAGGTTGAATATCCAATTAAAATGAATTTCACATTCTCAATCATTAACAACTTGTTAATGTACTTACAATGGCATATGCTTCAATTGATTTTCGTAGGCTTCAATACAAAACCATAATTGTTCCATTCCTTCTGAGTTTAATTAAGGGGAAGTATTAAAGATATGCAAGGTCAACAAACTAATGCCATGTCATCTGCTTTAGTCAGCTCAGATTAGTTACAATGTAATATGTAACACTTGGAGCGCACGCAATACTTGTTACTATAAGGATGTTGTTAATGATGTATAAATACTAGCATTAGTCATTGTGCAATGTATGCAATTCAATTCTAATAAGATATTTTTTTGTTTACTTCCCTTTTCTACTGTGATTTGCTTTTACTTGCAACTCTTGGCAAGTTTTTCAATAAATACTTATTAACAATTTCTTTTTCCATATGATGTTGATGTATGAAACACCAAAAAAAGTTTTTTTTTTCTTTTAATAGGTCTTATTTTCTATCCCTCCTTTATTCCCTTTGAGATACATTGCCATCTTTATAAGATTTGCAAAGAGAGAGTCTTTTATTGTCCCTAATCTCTTTTTTTTCTTGTTATTTCAATTTAATAATCAAATTACACTTAGATTATGATCTAATGTGACTTTCTCTTCACCCAAGTTCATCTCAAATGATAATATTTTGTTTTGTTCTGTCTTGTTTTATTTTCTTTCTAGATTTGATGTTTTTAATTCAAGTATTATTGCAATTTAAATCTTAATGATCTAAGTCATGAAAAGTAATTTTTTATTGAATATCTAACCTCTTATCACGTTAAAGAATCATACATATTAGAGAATTCAAAGAACTAACGATTAAAAACTCAAAAAAATTTCTTCATATACAAAATAGGATTTTTAAAGATAATATATATATATACATTTTACTAATATCAGAGTAATATTTTTATTTTTAAAAACTTTATAACATTACATTATGAAGTAAAATATTTAACTTCTTTAGTATTAGTGTTTTATGCTCTATGAATATCAATTCCCTAATTTTAGAATGATGATATTGTCACAAATTTATTTTATTATTGTAACAATTATTTTTAATTAATAAAACAATTATTCAATAACGATAACTTCAAAATAAAATTAATTAATTTATAAATAAAATTGATACATTATTAGTGTAATAATAACAAAAGTATTAATCATGATAATATTAATGCATTCATTATATAAATTTATTGATTGATAATGCATTTTTTAATTTTTATTTAAATAATTTAAATTAAACTTAAGAATAAAATATCTATTGATAATGTATTATCACAAAATAATCAATTGAAATCAAATATTATTAAATTATATTATTGTGATATACAAGTATTTAAATTGTCACAAAAATCACTTAATAATTTTAGTTGGTCCATAAGCACCATTTATGTTGGAGAGACGAATGTAGTTGGTGAAATTCAATTATGCTTCCTCTAATTTACAAGAGATATACTCAACCAACAAAGGGTGACCACAACACAAAATATATTAGTAAAAAAACAACCAAATTAATCACCATTAAAACTTATAACAAAATAACACATCTCATATTAGTGCATATCCCTCTTAATAATTCAAATGAAGGGTGATACTTATTGTATTGAGTTTTATGAGTGACTAATTTTTCAAATATTTTGTTAGAATTAACTTTTTTTTGGTTGGTTTGTAAAGTTTTTAGCTTTTTTATAATTATAAATAAATAAATTTATTAAAAATAATAAGTTTTTATAATATGAAAAAAGAAGTAAATTTGTCATAAACACAAGCACGAAAACACACAATATAAACAAACACAATAATAACATGCAAAACCACATAAATTGCCACCCCAACAACCGAGTTATCATTAGACACATTTTAACATCATAATAAATATAAAAAGAAAACTTTTTCCACATCTATATAATCAGATATTCATATAGTTTCTTTTAATCTCCTAAAAAATATAGTTTTTACATTATGAAAAAAAGAAACATATGTGCACCACGTTTTTAAACATGAGAAAACATGTTTTTTTACATTATACGAATGAAGGTTAAAAATGAAACGGTTAAGTCATGCAACTAAACAAACTTTTGTTTTCTACTTCAAAAAAAGTGTAAAAATGAAATAAAAAGAATTAGCTAATCTGCAATGCCCTTCCCTTGCACCTGCTTTCCCAAGCCTACAAGTTCCAAGCCCCCTTTTTTGGTAAAGAAAGAAAAAGGTTGCCTCCCAAGCCTTTGATCTCTAAACAGACAAGGTTGGCCTTTTTCCCATTTTCCCCACATTCACATTCACATTCACATGGAAGCCGGATGAGCTAAACAGAAATCTACGTGAGAAAAGTTTCAACCATTTAATATTCTAGAAGTAGTTTTATAAGTCTCTGAACCCATCATTTTCCTTCCACTAGTGAAAAGATGAGTCCATAACAGCAAACAATGGTGGACAACAGGAAACACATTAACTTTGAAGGGCACAATTGGAAGGTCATCTAATTGCACCGATCATTATAGGAAAACAACAGTAACTCTCAAATTTAGTTAGCACAAGAACAACAGGTAATAACAAGAATTCAAACAATCACGTTCTAGATCGAGGAGGTAGAGGAGAGTTCAAGCAAGAAAAACTATGAGAGCCATGATAAGTGCATTGAATTCTAGAACTGACAACTTTCTCAAGAAAGAATTGAACACTGATCCTGCAGACACAGGAAGGTGAAAATATATTCACATTTCCTAACATATTTTTCCTTTAGTATTTGAACATTCTGATTATTGCACCCTCATTAGTCAACATTGAAAATCAACAAAATATAGGCATGGTTTAGTAAAGGGTTTCATCATTGGAAGAACATTTTCAACACAACACTTCCATTCATCCATTTATCTGAACTCAGAAGGATTCATAACTTGGGAAGATAAAAGTAGGTCAAACAATTTCATTGGTTAAAGTCTGTCACATCACTTGAGAGGGACTTTTCCAATGGAACAAGGAGCTTGGGAAAATCCATAATCTAGAAGCAGTTATTAATTGATAAAAACTTAGTACGATCAATTGGTAAACATGGTCATTACTCATCCCTATGAATGATAGCTCATCCATGTACCTGTCATAGTCTCATAGTAATTTGACACCATCTCCATAAAACATAGAGAATAATATACTAGTACAGTCAACCACAATTATCAGCTTCATTCAGTTTCTACTAGTGTAAGTACTTCCAAACTGATATCTGAACCACTTGTACCTTCATTTAATAGATATAGAAAAAAATTCCAAAGAGCAAAAATATAGTGAAACCTTCAAGGCCCTATATCATCCAAAGAAAGGATGAAGAATAGGTTCACAAATTACTGGTCTATTGACCTACCACCAATGGCATTGAGCAGAAAAATCCTCAGTACAGTACATATATAAGGGATTATGAAATTCATTTTAATTGGATGTTCATCATACCAAACACTTAGAAAGTACAAACAGCACACATGAGGCAAAACTTTCAAAATTTTATGCTTTCTCCCGATACTTTAGTTTAGTTAAGAACCCAAAAACAAAGCACTCCAGAACTTGAGCTAGCTAAGATTCATAGGCTAAAAGTTAAAGCCATACTAATATAGGTATGGATTAATATAAAAAAATTGAAACATGTGTTTTTTGATCATGTAGGCCTAACCTCTCTAGCTTCAACTCTGCCAAAATTTCTCTATTGCCCACATTAGTAGCTTGATCACTGCCGCCTCACATGCAAGTAAAGAAGTACAGCTGCTGCAACAACGGCTCCAGTCGAACCAGCCACCACTGGCCACTTAAGGTTGTTGGAATCTGACTTTTCACCATTGAAGATCCCCTTCATCTCATTCACGGTCCCATTCATGACCTCAACAGTCCTGTCCTTCAAATCAGCAATAACCTTCTCAGCCTCTCCAAGCTTCAATTCCACAGCCCTAGCTTTGTCTTCAGCCATTCTAAGTGCATCTTCAGCATTCAGTTTATCCTTCACCCACTTCTCCAATTCTAAACCATTCTTAACAATCACAGATTCTAACACCTCAACTTTCCTCTTAAATCCATTGATTTCACTCTCTTTATCATCAATTCGATCTCTCATCTCTTCCTCAACTCTAATCCTCTTGCTCTTATCCTCAGTTTCTTTCACTTCAAGAACTCCAATTTTCCTCTCCAATTCCCTCACTTTCTTCTCACTATCCGTTTTAGCAGACTTCAAGCTATCAATCTCTCTCTCAAGTGCTTCAACCATACCACCCTTCTCTTCTATAACCTTCTTCAAATCCGCCACTTCCTTGTTCGCTTCCTCGTTTTCACTCATCGCCCCAATCAGATCGTGTTGGAGCCTCGAGACATCAGTCTCAAGCTCCGCTGCTCTCTTCGCGATCGATTCCAAAGCCTGCTTGTTCTCTTGAGACTGCTCGATCTCTCTCTCCATCTGATCCAACCTCTCCTTCATATCTGACTCTTCGCTCTTCAGTTTCTCGATCTCGATCGTCATTTTCTTAATTTTCTCTTCGGTATCTTCGTTCTCCTTCAACAATTCCTGTTTTTCTCGCTCCAATAACTCCACCTTCCGACTGAGTTCCGCCGTCTGATCGAAATCGAGGTAGTTTTTTGCCGTTTGATCGTCGACACCATTAATTGTGTCAGCCATTTCTCAATATTTTCGTTCTAAATCCAAACAAAAATGAGAGAATCAGAACAATAAAACCAACGAACAAGCAGTAAATATTTCTTTGGCTGCCAGCAAATTTGAGAAATGAGTACCTGCACTTTCTCGGAACCGAAATTGTGAAGTAGAATTTGCAAAAGCTAGAAAAACCCTAAATGGCAATGAATTGGGTTTCCGACGAAAAAGGAACGAGAAGCTTTTGTATTTCTTTTGTATTAATTTTTTTCTTGAAAAATGCAATTGGATTTGAGGGGAAAAGTACAAAAGATGCTCACTCGTGCACCGTGGAGCCTACTCGGCCTCACCTTTTTTTTTTTTTTTATATTCTCGATTGGCCTCCTCAGTGCCTTTAAGAAAATCCGGATTCGATTCATTGTGTTGTTCTTCTCTTTCAATTATTATTATTTTCCAAAAAATTTATTTTATTTCCTACCCTTTTATCATTAAAAATACGTCGGTTAATATACAAGTATTTTAAATTCTCAATTTAACTATTGTTATTAGTTTTATTATTTTTGAATAATAATAAATTTTTTATTCAAAATATTCTCATGATATTTAAAGATTTTTTTATAAATTAACTAAAATTAAAAAAATTATTAATTCTTAAAATCCTTTGTCTCTTGATAACATTATCAATAAAAATTGATCATTTTATCCTTTAATAATATACATTGTATTCCTTCACAATTTTTTTTATAACTAGTTAGATTTTCATATTTTTTTTTCTCCTAAAGATTGAGTTTTTATATTTTTTATTAAGAAATTAATAAACCTTACATAATTTTTGTAAGGCGATAGTTAATAGTTTCTGACCCAAAAAAAAATCAAATTTATTATTTTCTTAATTAATTAATATATGAATTTGGGTTCAAATGATATATACTGAGTATAAAAATATAAAGGAATTACCCAAATATATATTTTATTATTTGATCTAATCCCGATCATGGACTATGGAAAAATTTTGTATTAATTAAGGTTTGTTAATATTAGACATGATCATGAAAATAGTTGAATAATGAAAGAGAGTGAAGTTGGTATTAATTAATAAATATAATACTGTTCACTTGGTATTGGATATGTAATGGTAGAAAACCTTTTTGGTTACCTTCTTGTTGAAGCTGTAGGATTTTAACTGTATCAAAATGTTGATTTAATAAATATAACAGGTAGTAAAAACACGACCAATATGGTTTAACATGGGATTTAACTTGCCATTGATCAATCATAAATGGTGTGAATTAAGTCAGATTGTAATCACAATCATCGAACAATCTATTATACATGTATGAGATTGTGTTTTATGATAAAATAATAACTTAATTAAATTGAGTTTATTTAAAAATTATATATATAAAATGTAATTAAAGAAACAATTAGTTTTTATTAAAAAATTTGAAATGTACGATAACATGTATCATGATGGAGATTAATTGGAAGTAAAAAAAAAAAAAAGTGAATAGTACAAGTAAGGCTCAAACAATAGAGTAAAACATTGCATTCTAAGAAATATAAAATAGCATTACAAAGTGAGAGATTAAGAAAAAAAAATTAACTATAAAAAAGTCTTGCAACGGAATATAAAAAACTACATTGCATTTTTTTTTTGGTTATAAAATGTATCATAATTGAAATATAATTAATCATCAATTAATTAAATAATTTTAAAATTTTAAGATACATCATATTGATTATTTTACTTAAATATTGATTTAGAATTTTAAATATAATGATAATAATAAATCAAGTATATTTATTTTTTAATTTGATAGAAATATATTAAAAATCAATATTTTCTATATATATTTGATATTCCAAAATTTTCGTACATATTTTTATAAAATTATAAATACTAAATAATCAAATTAAAAGTTTTCTATTTTTTTTCCAATACTTCAATTAAAATTTTGCACTATCTGTTAGATTTTTTTAAAGATATTTTGTAAACTTAATTTTTTATATCAATACTTAAATTTACAAAATATTTGGTAAAAATATTGAATAATATCAAAATCTGTTTATTATGCCTTTACCTAACTATAACACAAGCACAAAAGAAAACAAATGGTATAAAGTTACACACTACTTATATATTTGCTAGATAATTAGGAGATAATTACCAATTGATTATTTTATTGGATACTTATATGAAAATAATGTTTATCTATTGAATCAACGTCACTGATCGATGGGTCATTTACTAACTATAATATCTCATATTATGCCATATGGTATGTGTTAATGTACACCTAACATAATCCCCTTAGGTTTCTTAAGCTTGGATACATGTGTTAGGAGATAAATATTGTCAAGGTTCGTAACCTTATAAGCTATACTAGCAATGCCAAGTCCACTTTTGTGCGATTTCTACCTATCCAATTGATGAGTTTCTCGCTCGACTCTGATGTTCAAAGCATGTGCAGTAGCTTACTATTGTTGGTGATTTTTTTCACATTCTCAATCAGATTTCCAATCGAGGAGTTATATTGAAGTCAAAGTTGACATTTGAAAGGTTAACCTTCCCTCTCTTTTAAAGGGAAAGTAGAAGTTCAAACTTTTGGGTATGGTGCAATTCCATGGACTACCTATAAGCTTGGAACCCTTCGATGAGTTCATGGATGGATGGAATTGCCTCTCATCCTTATTCTTCATTCGATACTTTTGAATGTTCACATTTGAAGAAATAATGGAGAAAAGAGAAGCTTAGCTCCAAATTTTGGCAAGTTTTACATTTCCTAACCTTTTTCATTTATTTATTACTTTCTTTTTCTTTTCTTTTTAGCACATTGTAGAAAATGTAGAATATTATTTTCCTAATGTCCAAACATCTTACACCCTATGGTACTTACACTTACACAACAATGGAGGATGGAGTGATTGATGAATAAGGATAGACTTGGCCAACGTAAGGTTGAATACTTGTGGATCGGGATAGATCGCATGAGGTAGTGGCCGAGTGGTACATTTACGGATACATGAGCAACCATGGTCCGGTCGATAGTGGTCCATCCAACCATGGTTTATCCACCTATGGTCCATTTAGTAATCTTCTATGATGTTGACATAGGTGGATTGGGACCGAGTGATGGTTATTGGGGACGGTCTGAGGTGGGTGATGGTTTCAATTTTTCCCATTGACGTGATTCTTTTAGTTTTTCCCATGAGGATTGTTCAAGCATTCGTTTGATATGAGTTGATGTTTCCAATGATGAAGACTCCTATTTTATTCTAACTAACATTCCTTTATACTAGTTAAGTATTGACAAGGAATATTCCACTTTTTTATGAATAGGGTCCATTATTGGATGGCACACCATCACTTGGATAAGCTTGGGTGCATTTTTGGAATACCAGAGTCGATTTAAATGATGCTTCAAGTTTCGAACATAGATTAGAGCAATTTCATTTCGGGGAGAATTACCTTGTCTGTAGACCATCTTTTTGTCATGGGGAGACTTCTCTTTTTGCCTATTATTCAAAATTTTATAGCACACATTTGTGCTACTTTAACCTAGTTTCTTTCCATTTGTTACATCATATTGTTATCTTGTTGGGTACAATGGAAGGAGTATGTACAAGAGTTGACCATGGAGGAGTTTACTTTCTATTACCACTAATAGCTTTAGGGCGATAGTCGAGACTAATACTATCACAAGCCTTACGACAATCGAGTTCTGATTGGGAAGCTTCTGGATACTGACAAAGGGTGACATGACTCTATTTTTATGGTAGAAGGAGATTTCAACTTAGATCTCCAAAGGGTTCCTCTTATGCCTACCAATTTTAATATGAATGGTAGGGTATTCCAAGACTTGGCCTCGTGTAATATACTTTGTTTTTTTCCCTACCAAGTTTAATTACCTTGTTTTATGACACACCATTGGAGAAGTGACATAGTGATAGACTATCATTTTTTGAGAGATCGCTTATTGGGGTTAAGACCTCATAGTAGTTGAGCTAGAGAGTTGTGGCCCTCTGGATCTAAACAATATTTTGGTCTTTTCTCTTTATTCCAGTATTTTTTGAATACTTAGTCAATACTTTTTTCCTTTTACAAGTATGATTTCTAGACTCCTAACTATGAAGAAGAGTAATAGCATGACATCTCTTAGGTTCCTTAGGAAGTTGACATAAGAGGAGGTTCTCACATAGAACATGATGGTTCATAGTTCTGGGGAAACAAAGAGGAAAAGAGTTATCACTTATGGGGTGACTATCATTGGGCCATCACATATGATGTCATTGTCTCCTTCATTTCTATTAACTTTTTATTGGAATCTACTGTAGATGGTTGAACATTACAAAACAACAAAATAGGATAGTCAATGACCATCCTATAAGTCTTATAGGATGGTTATTGATCGTCTTATAATCATTCAACTTGAAAGAATTCAACAAATAGGGTGATCAATAGACTTCTTATAAGAAAATCTTATAGAAAGGTCACTGGTTATTGTATATTCTTTTTTATAGGACGACTACTGATTAACTTATATTCTTTATTATGAGACAGTCACTTACCATCCTATATTCTTTCTTAGAGGATGGCTACTAGCCATTCTATTTACTTGAAATAATGGCCTTATATAATTTTAACAAGATAGTTTGTGACCATCATATTTATACATATAAATCGATTGGTAATTGTCCTACCGAAAATCCTATATTTGTTTTTTTATATTTTGATATTTATCATTTACTACTTTTAAACCTGTGTAAATAAAATCTCATACCCCAAATTTTAGAATATATATAAGCATCATATTTTATCTCAATTCATCACAACAAGGATTTATCTTTTTTACTTAATTCAAAAAGTCCATTATTCATTCTTAGTTTAACAATAAGTTCATCTTTCAAACAAACACACACATACATATATATTTTTGGGAAACATATACATATATATACACGTAGAAAACTAGTTAGTTAATATATACACCATTCAAATCAAGTTAATTAAATATCACTATATAGTTTATAGTAATTACACTATGAATTCTAAAACTTTCATATATGTATAAGTACGTATACAAATGTATAACATTTTTCGCTCAAGTTCATCTTATCATTGTTTGAAAGATAATGAAACACATACATGCACTACTCTTGCCTCAATCACTCCAATTCTATTGGTGTATATAAACCATTACTTGAGAACTACATAAAAACAATTAATATTTTTAAAGCTAGATAATTGAGAAATATCACACCTATATGTAAATATATATACATAAATATATAATTTAGGCTTACTCGTATATCACTTGTGATCGCATTTTCAATGTATTTACTAATGTATGTATCCCTGAATTTCATAACATAATATCCACATTTATAAGATTCAGGTTGTTTGGTACTACAATTAAGTAAACGTAGCTAATAATTATGAAATTATCCATTAATAAATAAAACAAATAATTATAAAAATTATAAAACAAATTAATACTATTACCTTAACATAAATCCAATTAGGAATAATATTTAGACTTTCATGTTGGTCATGTCATGTTTGTAATGCCTTTTTAATTACCACAATTATTTTATTTCAGTTAACATAGATAAAACGAATATAATGATATCTACTAAAAATTATTATAGATTATAAATATATGTATTCTATCTCAAAAAATTATTATGTATTCTTCGTCATGGGATGATCCTTTGGATAATTGTAAACTTTATTAGAATTGAACCATTGAAGTTCACACTTGAATGGGTCAATAACGGTTAATATACAATGACTCTTGTATAATAATAAATCATATTATAATAATAGTATTAGCTTATAATTTCACAAAAATAAAATTACCTAAGCTATTATATAGGTGAAGCACATCCATGTTAATAGACCTTACCTAAGCTACCTACAGTTCTCTAGTACTCATAGAAATTCAAAGAGTAGATCGAGATTTGTCTTGCTAGTTGATCTTTTCTTCAAGGTTGTCTTACTAGTTGATCATTTCCTACATGCCTTCTACCACTACCATTAGTCGATGGTTCATTTTCAAAACTCTTAAAGTGCAAATTTGACCTATTTTGGTTGAAATCTGAGTGAAATAGAGTTAAAAATCTATACAAGACAAAAATATTATTATGCATGTGTACAAAACAATGAAGAAGATTGACCATGTTATATGTTATATTCAACCAAAGAGAATCAATAGTCTATAAAAAAGAAAGCTCAAATTACAAATGAATGACAATCTAATATTACGTGATTCAAAAATTCTTAAGGCTTAACTTAAATTCATACCAACACGACTAAAGAAGGGCAAGAAATAGACCTGGCCTTAAAAGAAATATTTATAAAATGGACCCTTAACAATAGGAAGAAAAAGCAAACAAAATTCAAGAAAGGGATAAAAGCAATCCTTATCGGAGACACAAATGAGCATAAATAAAAAATAGGTGTCAATAGTAGAGGATCAATAGATGTTTCTTTGAATCAAAAGAAAACAAAACAGTTAGAGGAAAACAAACACTCAGAGAATAAAAAGAGAGACTACAAAAAATCAAATGCTAGGGACACACAAACGAAAAAAACCTAGCGTATTGTTACATCTTGCTCAAATTGTCCCTCAAAATCCAAAAACATTATGCTTGCCCAAAGGATCTAGAATTTTATACAAGTTACTACATGGGAAAGTTCTAGAGTGGCTTAGTAATGTCTAGAGGGAGCTAGAGTTGGATGGACTCAACTCGAGCCTGGAAGGTGCTAGAATGTGCTAGAATATGCTGGATGGTTCATGAAGGATGTAGAAGTCTCTAGAAGCTTTTGGAACATCCTAGAACTTGCATGAAGGAACTAGACAATCCTCGAAGACTCTACAGTTAGCTAGACTTAACTAGAAGGTCCTAGAACCTTGTGGCATGTTGTATATAAAACTAGAACAATGTAGATACTCTTGTACATTCTAGACATGGTAGGACCTAGAAACTTGTGGCATAACCTTAGGCTTGGTGCCATACTATAAATAGACCTCTTGGTCTTCATTTGTACCCATCCTTGGAATCCTGGGGATCCTTGGGAAGTTGTAAGATAACATCTTTAGAGAAATACAAAGCATTCTTCACAAACTCTCTTGTGTTCATGCTTTGCTCTTGAATCCTCTAAATCTCTGAGTCTCTTTAGAGTGTTTTGTTTGGGTAGGAAGGTAGGATTAATGTAATGGATCATGCTAAATGCCACATGATTGCTAGTTGAAGTCTAGGGTCATGATAGTATGCTAAGAACAGTGTCGGGAAGATAGAGATTGGTTGAGGAGGGACGATGATGACTAGGATAGACAATAGTGAACAACAACGATGGCTAGACATTGGTGATGTTAGTGAAAGGCTGGTAAAGATGGAACATCGATGGGAAGAGAAGAACAACATGACGAGAAGAGAAGTTGGAACAAGTACACAATGCTCTACTATTTGAGGAAGGGATGAAGGACATATGCCTGGAAAATGATGGTGACGATTGGATACTTGCCATGGATGAGATAGATTGGTGAACAACAAGCTCAGGATATATGTCTTAAAAAAATTCTTTTAGGATGGTTAATAACTCAACAGTTATTACTTGTTCCATATGTCAATATATAGAACGATGATTAAACATCCTATATGTTAACATATAGGATAGTTATTAGTCATTTTTAAAGAATTTTTTTTAAGACGTTAATGATCGTCTATAAAATTTTGCCTCAAATATTTTCTAATGACCATCCTAACAGACTTATAATATGGCCATAAAGTTATGGCTGCTCTATTTGTTTCTTTGTCTATAATAATGGTTGTACTATATTGTCCAAGTTCTTGTAATGGAAGCTTGAAGCCCATTGACTTGGATACTCTCTTTGTGACTTCACAGATACCATCAATTGTTCCAAATTTTCCAAACTCTAAAGAGGTCGAGGGTTGCAACTTACATAACCTATAATGTTATCTATGATGGTATCTATGATGCACTACAACCCAAAGGCTTGTCAGGGATCTAGATTATGTTGTTAGAGTTCATATTGGCTATGTTAGTTTTTTAAGGGTCACTAAGGTGGAGAAATATGGGGCTATTGAAGCCCGAGATGCTATTGAGGCTACTTGCTATAAGATAAATCAAGAATTAGATAGAGTTTAGAGTATGACTACTATGACCACCCAAGCTCGTGCTAGTACTTTGGTGACATTGAAGGCTACTTTAGTAGCTTAGAATGCTATTTTGGTAGGAGAGCAGACCACTCTAGCTCAAGAGGAAGAATGAGTACATGAGCTTATTGTTGATATTAGGATGGCTTTGAAGGAGGCAGTCATGAAGTATAGAGATTCTATTAGCTACACTCTTGACACGATAGATATGTAGGCTCACAATTTGAAAACCGTGAGGTAGTAGTTAAGAAGGGTTATCCATACATCATTTTCTACATCACCATTTTTCCAAACATGTAGGAGTGTGCCTCTTGCCATAGTGTAGTTACACATGATTGGGATGATGATGATTCATGTGAGTATGATAATGCGGACTCTAAGGCAACTAAGAATGATGTTTGTGTAGGAGATGGTTCTCTTTATGGCCCAACCAAATGTAGATATTAGTAGGCTACCTCTTGGTATTCTTTTATATTAGTTATCTTTTGATGTAGTTCACATCAAAGTACATATACTCAATGACTTTATTTTCTAGCAACATACTTAGTCATTGTGTAGACCTTTTCCATATAAATATTAGGTGGTTTTACTATTTCTATACTTTAGCTATGCACTTTTCTTTTTCAATTGCAATTCTTTGGTGAAGCACATATGTGGTCTAGTTTATTTTGAGATTATTGATGTTCTTTGATTTCATCTATTGTTGAGAATTGTGGTCCACCATTTTAGTGTGCTAGGGTGTGCACTTACTGAGAAGTGGTTCCAAAGTTTGGGATGAGGCACTTATATGAAATGCAATATGCTGGTTTCGTGATGAAAATGTGCTTGCTTAAGAAAGATCTAGGTGGCCATAGGTCTTGTTTGACCAACCCTGTGTCCATCTGGCCAGCCATATGTCCATTCATGCTTTGCCTGTCTGGCTAGCTATATACACTATCCATCCTACTATGTCCTCTATTTGGCTTTCCATACTTGTTCATATGACTAGGCTTAGTTCGTCTTGGTTTTTTTGGGTGTCTATCTGTTTGTTTGCCTATTCAATAATTTTTCATTTTACTAGGAGGATGTGTATAGTCATGTTCCCACTAGACTTATGTTTAGACTTTGTCACCTTTGTGTGACTTGTCTTTTACTTTTTCTAATTCAGGATGATTTGTTAGAGTTGGGGTCCCTTGATCTACTGGCCCTCTTGCTTAGTGCACTTGAATTTATCAAGTTATCTAAGAATTTGGTGTTTACATTTGGAAAATCTTAGCTATGCTTGGGGGATTATTCCATCCTATCATTTGGTTCTAAGCTTGTTATGTTTCTCATCAAGTTAGTTTCATTATTGAGTGCAAAACTTGTACTTAGGATGTATCCTCTCTATAACCAAAGGTTCCAGCTTCTATAGATGGCGGTGGACCTCTATCCAAAGGAAGTATAGTGCACTTGTGGAGTTTTTTGTGTATATGGTTTATTAGATATGTGAGTTTCCTTAATTCTATATATCTTATTCCATTTGTCATTTTCCATTTGGACTTCCACCATTTAGTCATATTCTGCTAGTTCAGATAAGGTAAAGTTTATATCCATACGTGGCCTATGTGTCCTCTTTATTCATAAATTCAAATTACAAAGGAAATAGAAACCTAAGCCTATGATTATGAAATGCAACAATTAAAATTTTAAATTAAAAGAAAAATTTAAAAAAGGTATTGGGAAACACTTTCTGTTTATCCAGCTCATGAGACTTTATTTCTATCCTATTCATATTTCTATGGCATAGCATTCCTTTGCTACTTTTTGCTTTCCGAGCATTAGTTTTGTTCCATTCTTTAGTTGGAAATTTAGAGTGATATGGTAGATTGAGGATACACCAAAGAGCACATGTAAGATTGGTTGCCCCAAGATCTCGTTATAGGGTGATAGGTAGTTTACAACGAGAAAATCTATCACAATTATTTTTGCATTGGAGCACTTTCTAATTAAGACGGTAGGGTCACGCTACCTTCCTAGGCCAGTGAGAGTTAACAAAATCCCACTAAGGGGGTTATTACTAGTATGAGCTTGTATGTGAACTTCACAGCTTTCCATGATTTTAAGAATAAAACTTTGATTGAACTTTTGATGCCAAACAAGATCCTATGTAAGTTTATGTTTTCCACCAAGAGGGTGACTACCAATGCATCAATATAAGAATGGAGTATTTTACAGGCTCATTTCCATCCTGTCTATTTGATAATTGTATGTTTGACACATTATATCTGGCCATCCCTTGGCCGATGGTGGCTGGTCCCTGTGGCTATTCATGTTTGGCCATACCTTGGCCGATAGTGGTATGATGGAAGTGCCAATCAGGTGACCTAATTTCTAGGTAAAAGTTTGTATGAACCATCATTCTTTATTCTTTGTCTAGGTTAAAGTTTCAAGTCAAGGATGTTGTTTTGTCATTTTCTTAGAAGGATAGAAGTCTTCCTCTTAGAGACTATGTAGTTCAGATGGAAAAAAGGTAGACCTCTTAGAGACCATGTAGAGTGTCAACTTTTATTTTAGAGAAGTTTTTTGGGCTTTGAGAGTCTCTTTCTCAATGATCGTGTATATCAGGACCCAAAGAACACTACATATTTCTTTTTTCAATCTATTTTTTGATTCAACCATTAGAGCATAATTTTTCTCATAGACATCATATGTTATTGTCTATTTTTTTCAATATTGATTATTGGTGCACCTCTCCTTGCTATGGACTTAAGAATAGAGAACACACCATTAAAACCTTGAACCATCATAGGGTGTGGTGGCATTTCTCCCTCCCATGCTTAAAAAATTCTAGATAGTTGGTGATAAAGGAAGAGACTAGTGTCTCTCCTTATGATTTAAGGAGGTGAAGAGAGATTTAGGGATAAATTTTCTATTTACAATGTTTGTTTGACTTTCTATTGTCTGTGTGAAGTACATTGAGTGAATATATATCGATAGATTCTAACTGTTGATGATCATTATCTATTGTGATAGACTTGTCTTAATGTTAGAGTTCATCTCACTATAATTATCTTTTTGTTGGATAATTAAGGGATAGTGATATTCATCTACTAACTCATCACCTACTAGGCTAGTTTGTGAGTCATCTACTAACTAAGACTTCTCATATTATACCTATAAGTCTTGTTGTACTTTGTGTCTATGTGTTGACTTTTCGTGTGCAAAACATGGAGTCTATTTGTTTTACTTGGTATTCTATGTTCCTCTATATATTATTAGTTATTGTAGATTAATAATATACACATGCATAAAGTTAGGTATACTTTGTATATGAGCATGTTTAGACATACCATAGGTTGCTTTTCATAGTGTGCATACTAGGTTAAGCATTGTGGTTTTTGACGAGTGAGATGCGAGTGAGCAGACATTATCGCTCATGTTTTTTTTCATTTCATATGAGATTATTTATGAAAATTACTCGATATTTTTTGAATAAAAAAATAGGAGTTTTGTTATCTCGATTGAATCCTCAACAAGGACCTCATTGGACCCTAGGAAAGGTGGTCGGTAAGGACCCCCAACGTGGCCATTGCGAGGTTGGCCATTGAGCTTGGGTGATGTCTATAAATACCCTATCTTTTTTTATTTAAAAAAATGTAGTGGAGAAATGTTAAATTGACATCTCTTTTTTATTTTTATTTTTAGATCACTATTACCTTGAGTGTTGTTCGATATTAGTGATTTGTGACTATATTGACAAGACTGTGCTCTTGAGTGGTGAGTGCTTGAAGTGGTGTTCGTAAGTTGTTTTCTATGAGGAGTCTGTGTAATTGTTAACCATATGTCAACTGCTAGTTAGCTTTGTGTAACTTTTTCTTATGTGAGGAGTATGTGTAGTTGTAAGGAGTTTGTATAGTTGTGAGGAGTGTGTAGTTATGAGTCGTGTGTTAGCTAGTACCTTCCTTCGTAAAATTTTTCTTATGTGATAAGTTATGTGTCGGTTCGTGATACTTGTTTGAATGTGGTTCACATGTTAGTTGTTTGTGAGTTTGCGAATGATCATGGTTGAGTGATTTCCCATATTGGGTCACTTTACTAATCATTAGTAGCTGATAGCACTATATCGAAAGGTGTTGACTTTTAAGGAATGTCAGGTTTGTGTGTTGAACAAGGTATCTATGTAGGCAATAAATGAGGGTAGCAATAGGTAATTCAGACATTGGCCCCAATTGATAGAGGTAATAGTGGTTTTATTTCTATCAAGGTTGTAATTGTTTTATTGCTTAGTGAATTCGTTTACTATCGAGTGGTTACCATAAGAAACCTGAGGATGTTACCATATTAGCAGGGGTTCTATGTAGGTTTACTTTGTTATATACGATGTTATGCATGCTCTAATATTTTGCTAGTATAATCAAATTTTAAATTGTGTATGTCTCTGCATACTAAAGTTTAAACTCTAATTCGAAAGCTTTTATTCTTTATTGTTTGCTTTATAAATTCCATATGTTTTATCTATTGCTTATTTATGGTTGTCTGTGATTAATGCATTCATTGCTTTCTATCAAGTGTTTTCTTTCTGTTATTTGAATGTTTGGGATGAGTAGTTGAGTACTTGAGAAGTTAGTATCTCCTTAACTAGATTTTGTATCGGGTCTTAGACATTTTCATTGTAGTTATGTATGATCAGATTGTGTGTTAATATAATCTATGTTTCTATCGTATATATACTAATATACTAGATGTAGACTTTAATTAGAAGGTTTTTGTTATATGTTGTCACATGCTTTCTTTCTTTTCTCTATTGCACGCCTATAACTTTCTATTCATTACTTTTGTTTTATTAAATTAATTTGCTTGCTTCTTGATTAATTTATATTTCCTCTGCTTTTTATCTGCATGTGAATCTATTATGAGATTCTAAGAAGTCTGTATCTTCTTACTCTAGTTATGTACTAGATGTTGGACTCTTTCTCTTGATGAGGTGTGTTTTGTTTGATTGCATGTTGTGAGAGCACAATCATCATTTATCGAATATGTTCCTGCATATGAGGCTTTGAAGTAATTGGAAATCCTTTATAGCTTTTGAGTATGTATGACTGTTTCTGATGTTGTGATATGTTTGCTATGTTTATGCATGTTGCTACTTGGACAGGAGCCTGTGAGGCACACTGTCATTAGTATGTTTACCGTTGATTGTTTTTATTGTGTGTTGATTTAAGCATGTTGTTTTGTACTTTCACTATGTTATTTTCTTAATTCACATTTATGAGGTCGATTTAGCCAACTTGATAAATAATTCCTAAAATGATTTCCTGGGTTGACGTCTTCACCCCTCATTTAGGTTTGGGTTATCTATTTGAATCGAAAGAATAATTAATGTTCGTATAATTATTCTTAAGTATGGAATTCTCAACACTATAAGGTATGAGTTAATTTACCCTCAACACTACTTTACTTTAATGCAAGAACATGAGATGAAGTCCACTACTGTTTGGTTTAAGGAAGATGATGGTTTTGAAAGAGTTGCAACATTTTAGATGATTAAAAAGGCTTGAAGACAAGAAATTGCATCAAGTTTCCTTGCTCAAGTGATCATAAGACACAAATATCCTTACTCAGGTGATCATAAGACATCTTGTATTGTATCTACCTTTTTGCCCGTAAATATGAGCTATAAGCTAGTCATCTGTCTAGTTGAACTTTGGAACTTCTCTTACTCAATTTTATGAGTTACTGCAAATGTCTAGTTTTTATTTCCGTTAATGATATTAGTATTTACCATTTAGTCTAAAATTTATGCTTTAACAATACAAAAGAAACAAAAAAAAATAATTTTTGTAAAAATCGAATGACTTTTTATTTTAATCATTGTAAAATAAAATGAATTTGAGAGGCTTGGATTCTTTACTTGTCTAATATAATATTTGACTTCAATTCAAGCATCTTTTTACTTGTCTAAGGAAACAAAGTCCTTAAAATCCCAATCTTGAGATGCCACAAAATATGATCACTCCTTTTGATAAGTCTAATTCAAGCAATCAATTAAGAACACAAGAAGGAAAAGTAAGAAGCTTTCTAAAATAAACTTTTATTAATGATATCTGCTATTTTTCCAAATTACATATTGGCTTCTTTTTATAAGAAAGAAACCCTTATGAAAACCCTAGACACCTAATGAAAACGTCTCATGAAAACCCTAGACAAAATTATAGCCAAAAGAAAAATCCTATGCGCAATTCTAGCCAAAAAAAATCCTAGGCACAATTCAACCTTAATAGGCTCATTTAGTTATGGATTAGGCCTAATCCATCCTTAAAAAAATAAAAGACTAGAAGACTTATGATAAATAAAACATAAAAAAGCTCACAATTAACTAAAACAAAAATTGGTAAACATAAAAAGCTCACAATTCATTAAAACACAAATTGCTTCCTAAAGTAACCCTTGCACCCAACTTGATCTTCCAAATCTATCCCTAGTCATTGGAACACCAATTCCTTGAAAAATATCTTGCAAAAATTTGAGCACATCAACTTAATCAGCACTTGGAAACATAAACTTGATTAGTACCTCAGTCTCTATTATTCCACTCCTCTTTGAAAAGATCCTCGAACCTTATCTCTATAAGAAGGTCGATTTTGTATAATGGATCAATGTGTGAAGTCCATTTGATGCTTAATTCCTTTCAAAGGAGGTAATCCATGGGGAATCTCTTTAGGAAGTTGATCCTCAAAGTCCTACAATAAAGATACAACGACACTAACCAAATATGAGTTAAGATCGTTAGTAGAAAGATAAACATATTTGTACATAAGTACAAGTACTTTTTATTTTGCTATCATTCCACTCTCAATCTTATGTTCTTTAGAAATTATATTCATTCTTTATTTTTCTCTCCTCTTTGCTCACTCTTCTCTCATTTGTGCTCACTTTTCCCTCCATTATGCTCAATTTTCCCTCCATTTTTTTCTCATTTTTCTCTCCATTTGTTTTTCTCTCTACCTCACTTACTCCTTTTTTTATTTTCCTTTTTCTCACACTTTCATTTTTCTCTCAACCTACACTCTTTTTTTGTCATAATTTAGTCCTCATAAGCTTACAAAGGTTTGAGAGGGGCTAATACAACTTTTTGATTGTTCATTTCAAAAGAATAGCAATTTTTGCACCCATCATCTGATACCCTCCTATCAAACTGCCATGCTTGGCCAAGAAATATATGAGCATCATACATTGGTGCCACATCACGAAGAACCTTATCTTCATGTTTTCTAATTTAAAAAGGAACCCAAACTTGTTTGTTAATGTCCACTTCTCCACAATCATTCAACCATTGTAGTTTGTATAGTTTGGGATGCCTTTACCACTTCAAATTCAACTTTTCAACCAACAAAATACTACCAACATTAATGCAGCTTCCACTATCAATAATAACCCTACATACCTTATCCTTCACATGGCATCTTGTGTGAAAAATATGCTCACGTTGCTCATCATCTCCTTCAAGGCTCTCCTTGTGAGAAATAATTCCTCATGAATAGGTTCTTTCACTTCTACATTAGAATAATCCTCCAATGGTGGCATTTCATTTTCACTTGAACTAGCACTTTTGATTTCTCCATTATCTTGTACTACCATAAATTTTTTGTTTGGGCATTCAAAAACAATATGTTTGAGTCCTTGGTACCTAAAATACTTAATATCATGTGAATTGTTTGACTTTCCTTCACCTTTTAATCTAAAGGTAGCTTTGTTGTCCTTCCAATTTGATTTCCATGAAGAACTAGAGGATAAACTAGATCTAAAACTTTTGGACTTTATTTGCTTCTCCACCTTAATGGCTTTGTGTAGTAGTTCTTCCATCTCTACGTAAAGTTCCAATTCAACCACATCAATAATTTCCCTATTTAATTCGGCAATGAATCTAGCCATTGTTGCTTCTCTATCTTCCTTTATGGTTGCCTTAATTATGGAAATTTCCATCTCCTTATACTAATCCTCTATGCTTATGGAACCTCAAACCAGCCCTTGCAACTTTCTATATAAGTCTCCATAGTAATGGCTAGGTATGAACCTCTTATGCATCACCAATTTCATCTCTTCCCATGACTAAATAGGTCTCTTACCATTCCTTCACCTATTGAAGACCAATTGATCCCACCATATACCAGTATAATCTGTAAATTCTATGGTTGTTAGCTTTACTTTCTTCTCATTGGAGTAATTATGACAATCAAATGGATGCTCAACCTTTTTTCCCACTCCAAGTATAACTCAAGATCAATCTTTCCTTGAAAAGGTATAATTGTCACCTTTATACTGCTTATATTGTCATCTTCATTGTAGTTAGTCTTTTGACTCATTTATAACTTGTTCTCTCCTCCACATTGGAATTAGCTTCTTCTTCCATGAACTCATGTCTTCTATGTCTTTTTCTATATGATTCATAATAAGAAGAGTATTCTAAATCATCCAACCTTGCATTCATCCTCTTTAATTGGTCATGAACAACTTTAATGAAGAATTTCAAGTCAACCTCTTATGGTTCTCCTCCTTCCTTACTCGTGTTTTTAATATGTAAAATAAAATAAAAAGGTAGTGTTCCTCACACACTTCCTCATATGTTTGCTCTTAAATGAGATTATTATCACTCTTTTTTTCTCACTATTTCGACCTCTTTTTATTTTTACACTATTTCAACCTCTTTTTTTTATCTCTCTTGCCTTATTCCATTCAAAGCTAAAGCCAACCTTCTTTTGTGTTCTTAACAAAATCAAAGAATTCAAATAATTTCAAAAAGTAACTAGTTTATTTGTGAAATTCTCAAAAATAAGAATTTTAAAAAATTAAGGGCAAAGGATGACAGAAAGAAATTCCAAATAGGATTCTAAAGACCCAAGAAAGAATCTTTTCAAAATCTTGAAAATTAGAATTTTAAAAACTTAATTGCAAAGGATGACAAAAAGAAAGTCTAAATAGAACTCTAAAGAAAGACTCTTGACCAACATATAATTACTTTTTTTTAAATTAGACTTGGATAGCAAGTTTTATGGTTCTTTAGAATAAAATAGATGAATCTAGAATAAAAATAAAGTAAAATCAATTTCAACAAGAACAAGAAACTCATTGAGAAAACAAGAATTATATTCTTGAACAATCTACTACTTCATTCTCTTTTTATTCTTTTTTTACTGCTTTTATGAATAGTAAATTCACAAAAAAAAATTGCAACCCTAATGAATGTGAACCGAAAACAACATAAAAAGGTGTGATAAAACTTTAACCCCTCGATAAGTTGTGTAAAAAATAGAGTTTAGGGTCACAAACGGCATGTAAGAGAGGAAATTCCCTATATCACTTATTGGAATCAAAACGAGCTTCGATTTTTAATATTATAGTAGTCGTTCCGATATCCGAGTCAAAAGTTATAGCCATTTAAAGTTTCTTATCTCATTTATCAATTTTTTAGAATATTTAAATTACATGTCTTTCACAAAGGATATTTAAATCCCTCTCTTTATAAAATGAGACACTTTAATCATTTTTTAAATAGTAATATATTATTTTATAAATAAAAATTATGACATAATAATAAGTGAATTTAATGAGACAAAATTTTCATTTTATTTTAAGAGTAAAATTGAATTTGAACAATACAATATTTAAAAAAAAAATTTGTCAACTATTTTTTGTAAATTTTTATTTTAAGAGTTTTTTTTATATTTTTTGGGTACTTGTCTGTATCATATTTTCTACTCGTATTATATTTAGATCAAAACTATAGACTTTACAATATTAAAAATAGAGGCTATATAAGTCAAAAATTACAAGATTAGTACTATTAAAACCACATAGATGAGTTATCTCCTGTCCATTATATTCGAAGACTAGTATCAAAAGTTGAATGACACACATTCATTGTATTTCTTAAAGCCATCCATGTTGTCTTCAACAATGGTGGACTAGAGAGAGCTCACGGTTCCAATGCAACTGACCTTGTAATTTTTTGATTTGTGTAGCCCTTATTACTATTATTGTAAAGTTTACAGTTTTGATTTAAACATGATACTTACAAACAATTTGATACCTAAAAGTGTCAAAAAAAAACATAAAAGCTTTATAAAATATAAAGTCTATAAAAAAAGTTGACCAAAAAAAAATATTGTTCTATATTAAAATTAAAAGACAATTATGCCCCCATTAAATGCACTTTATTATTATGTTAGAATATATTATTAATAAAATAATATTTTATTAATCAAAAAGTTTTTAAAGTATCCATTTTTATGGAGATAATGAACATAATATCCTTTGTGAAAGTAAAATGATTAAAGTAATAACTTGACCCAAATAAAAAGAACTTTTCTAACCTCCCACCCAAAGGAAAAATGGGATAAACATGGTAAACAATACATAGCTTGTGACATAGGCATATAGACCAAAATGTTAAAAAGATTTTCAATCACTTTAAGACTTTGTATGTTAAAACATATTCGGTAAATAATAATTGTACTTTTACAATATGCAATCAAACATACATAGCAAACCCAGTAAAGAGTCTACACCAGGTAAACTTTCAAGGTAAGGAGATACATATTCCTTAGAGACTCACACCAAACTAACATGCAGATAAAAAGACAAATTATACTAAAACACATTCTAATCATGCATGACTATAAAGAAGGAGTCCAAGACTTGATACACAATCAGGTTAAAAGAGATATTGACTCCTTATATACTCAACCCAAACTTTCAAATGAAAAAAAAGATAAACTCTTGAAAAATAATCATAAATGTAGTAAAAATAATCACAGACAGATACTATAAAGCATAAGCAATATTCAATAGTCAGAAAGCTAGTAATAAATAATAGAAGCTTTATAATTATAGTTTAAACTTCAATATATAGAAACATACATCATTTAAACTTTGATTGTACTAACCACACATTAGAATATGTATAACACCAAATATGACAAGATAAAACCACATAAAAACCATATCTATGTGGTAACATCCTCAACTTACTTAAAGAAACCACTCAATAGAAAACAATTCACTTAATAATAAAATAATTACAACTCTGAAAAAAATAAAACCTCCATTATCTCTGTCAATTAGGACTTCTATTTGAACTGTCTATTATTTCTTTTGCTTACTGCTTATGCAATGACCTGGTTCGACTCATGAACCTGGCTCTCATTAAAAGTCCACACCACCTAATGTGGTGTGATAAATTCACACTCTTGAGAATTGCCTTCAAACTCAAACACCATATCTCTTATTGTAAACAACGAGAGATATGAAAACTCAAAACATTTAACTTAGCTTACTCTTATAAAGAAGTTCTCACAACATCAATAAAATAATCTTAAGCGCTCACAACTTAAATACTCTATTTTCCTCTACCTAGTAAACACCGCATCGAGCACTTACAATTCACAATCACAATTTTTCTTACACAATCATGAATCACTAATATCGAGCAACACTCAAGGTATTAATGATTCGAAAATAGAAAAAATGAAATGTCAATTTGATAAAGCTCTATTACATTTTTCTAGATGAAGAAACAAGAGAAAGTACAGATATTTATAGAAAATTTCCAATGTTTGTCCATCTTGCCATGAACCTCACCAACCACCTTCCCAAGGGTGGTGGTGGCATGGTGCTAAAAAATATCATTTTTCATTTACAAAAATTATTGAGTAATTTTCATAAATACTTGAACCATAAACAAAACAAACACAAGTAATAATATTGGCTCGCTCGCACGCTTACTCATTGAAAACTACAACAGTCCACCTAGCATACACACAATGAAAAGCAACCTTGTGATGTGTGTAAACATGCTATTGTACAAAGTTTTTCTAACTATATACATATGTGCATTACTGATTTCCAATAACCAACTTTACATAGAAGAAGGTAGAATATTAAGTAAAATAAACAAATACCGTATTTTGTACACGGGAAGCTAATACATAGAAATAGAATTCAACAAGACTTAGAGAAACATACATTATTGAACCAAAAAAATGATATTTCAATTTATATCTAACATTGAAGGATCAAACCATTACAACAATACAAACTAAAATTGGAAAAAGTTCTACAAGTAATTTTTTCACGCATCACTAGATTTTGTGTAGATTTGAATTATTTTTTCGTAAATTTGAAATCTATTTCTTTTATGTATATTTTGAATTCAAGTGTTTCATCCATCAAATTATGCTTCTAAATTCTATGAATTTTTTTTATTATCTGTTAACATGTTAATCATTATCTAATTTTTTCATCTAATTATATAATATAATAAAATAATATAAAAATAAATTCATATGGACTCACTTAAATGAAGTTATAATGTACTAAATTTCTTGTTTTTGAATTGATTAATATTATAAAAGAAAAGAGTATTCTGGTACAACATGATGTAACGTGTTATATTTTAAAAATCACATAATGTAAAATATTACATCATTTGAAAATAGACTATAATGTAACATATTATATTTTTTATTATGTTTGTTACATTAACATGTTTCAATACTTATCTTTCCCAATTTATGTGTATCTTTTTGGTATTGTCCATGTAATAATATAAATATAAGGTAACTTTTAATTTCATTAAATAGGTGAGACAAAGACTTAAATAATTCTTATTCATAGTGGAAAATGGATATTTCATGAAGGAGAAGAAAAATATATGAATGGTATTCCAAAGGGAGTATACATAAAAATAAATATGACTTTAAATAAGTTCAAGAATGAAATATGTGATGCAATACATTTAGGTGGAGATATCAACATTAGGATGAAATGTGTGGGCATTCATATAGCCCTAAGCTTAAAAGATGATAGCGACGTAGAATACTTCATCAATTTAAATGTTGGAAAGTATGATAGAGAGTACAACAAATTTTATGTAACTCATACAATCTAACAAGATGTCCAAGAAGAGATTAGTTTACCTTCAAATTTGATTATGTAATAACAAGGTCGAATAGTGAGAATGACTTAACAATAGATACCAATAAAGTTATTTTTTATTTAACTGTCATATGAGATTATTTCCAAGAAAATTATAATCAAGGTGGTGTAGTCCGTTCACAATTACCCAAGTGTTTTCACAAGGAGCAATAGAATTGGTGGATCCAGGGTTATTCAATGGTAGGATTTTTGATAATAAAGAATCTTTCAAACTACATGTCCTAACATTAGCAATAACTAAGAGGTTTTATTACAAGATTAGCAACTCTAATAAGACAAGCATTAGAATAGAGTGCAAAGATGAAAGTTTTCATTAGAGACTTGCGGCAAATAAGATTGGACAATTAGATGCATTTAAGGTAACCACTTACAATGAACAACATTAATGTTCACATATGTTCAAGGATCAAAGAGAAAAATATGCCACGTACAAGCATGTAGCTGGCAATATTAAAAAAATTTACCAACATCTAGGTAGACAATTGAGTCCAAAAAAAATATTAAGTGACATAAAAAGAAAAACAAGAGTCATAATCACATATAAAAAGGATGATCATGAGAAAAAAGAAAGCACTAAAGTAAGTACAAGGATATCTCAATGAGTCATAGTGTAAACTACCTATATTCTTCCATATGTTAGAAAATGCAAACCTAAATTCATACATTGAGATAAAAACTAATGCAAATTCCAAATTATGACAATTGGATTATGCATAAATGGATTCAAAAAATACATACAACCAATATTAATAATTGATGGGACATTCATCCAAGAAAGAGTATGAGGTGTATTGCATGTAGCAATTATGATAAGATTGGAACAATCAGGTAATGATAAGTTTATGGTAAAAATATTGTTTACTTAATCATATTTAGAAATAATTTTAGATATAACTTATTACATTTCCAAGACACTGATAAATGTAACATGTTATATAACAAGTTAATAATTTAACTTGTAATGCAATACAAATTTATTCTGTTGCATTTGTTGTGATAGATGGGGAAACCACAAAAGCATGAAAATGGTTTTTTAGAAGACTAAAGCTGCTTATTAGGAAAGAAAAAAAATTAGGTATAGTTTCAAATAGAAATCCAACAAATAAATCAATAATTAGTATAGTTTATGATAATAAGGCACATCATTGTTATTTCTACTACCGCATGAAACAAAACCTTGTAACATACTATCATAACAAAGATGCAAACTCCTATTAAAACTAGCTGCTTACGCTTATAACGAAGAGGAGTTCAACAATAATATGTACATGATAAATTAAGCATCAAATGAAACAATGAAATACATAGTTAAGACAGATTACTCATCTTGGGTGAGATCAAAATATCTAGTTCTAATAACAAGGTACTATTTAATGACTTCAAACAACATAGAACACATGAATTGAACACTAAGGCATGCTCAAGACACCTCATAACATACTTATAACACATTTATTGGGAGAGATATGAGACATAATCCAAATTTGGTTTGCAAAAAGAAGGTTAGCTACTTCATATATGGGAACACTAACACAATAGATCCAAGATAAGATTGCAAAAAGGAAGATCTAGATTGAACATATGAAAGTAGTAGACATAAATGGTCAAAAAATACAAGTGAAGAGGGAGTTTGATAGTTACATTGTAGACCTAAAGCACAAAACTTGTACATGTAAATTTCAAACACTAAAAATACTTTATGCATATGCCATTGCAGCATACAATGAAAAGAAAATGTCTATAGAAGGCATGTTCAATCTACTAGCACACAGCTTACTTGAAGTTAGAATATGAGGCTCTAATATACCAAATAGAACAAGAAAGCAAATAGAATCTACCAACCATTGTAAGAGATTTCCTAGTGCTGCCACCAATTATTAAAAAAAAGGATGACAACATAGAAGAGAAAAATAAAGGAAGAACAAGGAAATTGAGGATTCCATCACTTGGTGTTTTTAAAGGATTCAAGAAGAAAAGGAAAATGAGGAAGAAAAAGGAACCCGTAACATAATAATAAATTCATACCACTTTATATTTAGTAATATTATATATTTATGTCATATTTAAATTTTTATTTTAGTATTAAATTTACATATGTATTTTTAACCATTGAATTTATAAATAAAAAAATTTATACATTAATATGACTTTACATTGATTGGTAAGAATCTTTTGTTAAAATAGCATCAACATATAATGTAAGTTTTATGAGTGTTGGCAATATTTGTGAATAAAGTATTTGCATGTAATATTAATTTCTAGGTGTATCTTTTAAGAATATTTTTAAGTCGAAGAAAATATCAAGCCTCAATAATCACATCTCGGGTATATCTCTATTTTCATGCATGTTAGATTTCATATTAGATATATAAGAACATTGTTCAAATAGGTCATTCAATCAATTGAGTTATGACTAGATCGATCGGTCTTAATTAAAACTGGCTAAATTAATTTTTAATATGACTACATCGATTGAAGCATTAACTCGATTTATTGAGTACTAGATCGATCAAGATTAATGAATTGATCAATCCATTTTTTCTAAATTAATTAATTTTTCACTAGATCGATCGAGAGTTAATTGGATCGATCAAACTATTCGTAGTTGATCGATTAGGGTTGACTAGATTGATCAAATTGCCGCACTTGATCGATCGAGCTAAGCATAGATCGATTGAGCAACAAGGTTTTCAAACTTAACCTAATTTTTTCTCAAGCCAATTAGTATTTTTACTATATTATCCTTATGTTTTTAAGCTTTTCTAAATACTTTTAGGGATATTTTTTGAATTAATCTTTGACCTAGGTTTCTACTCATACTATTTAATCATATCATTGGCTTACAATTTTGCTAACCAGATTCAAGCATTCTTTTCTATGTCTTAATATCTCTCTTATAGTTTTGTGAAATACTTTCAAGTATGGTTTCTCATTGAGTTAATTTATCAAACATTTGTGGTTGTGATTGATGATTTAATAAGGTTATAATATTTGTTTTGTAGTGTTTTTAACTGATTATTCTATGATTTCAAGTTGATTTTGTTATAGTTTTTGGTCTATTAAATCATTCTGTTAGGATTATTCATTATTGAATCTACTCTATGACACATATTTATAATTGTATAATTATGCTAACTTTTCATGTGCCAGCTATATGGGTTTGATTAACTCATGTAACTTGAGTTCATCAAAAAATTGGTCTAGATCCAAACACCTTTCTTGTATAGACCATGATAAAAGCAATGACTTGTAAGTAGATTATTTGCAGTCATTATCTTGGTGGATAATTTGAGTCCTAGCCTTATAATTGGATCTTATTTTTCATAGCATATAGTTAAATAGTTCGGTGGAACGATGATTTTTCTCTTAGGTCATTGGTATAGCCTAAGTTGTTTCCATCTAAAAGTATCATATGCTGATCTTTATTTCTTGATTAATTTATTTATACGTGATTGCAAGCTTGGCCATTATGCAAAATTTTAATTTGACGTTACTTTGGGATTATCTATTCATCCCTTTTAGTAAATTAGATCTGTAACTAAATAAGAAACTTTTATATAATATTTGTAAATATTATTTTCTTAAATGTTTCATTTGTTAACATAATTATGTATGTTTTAAGAAATATATGGTTTCTAAAATGTAAAGTAATGTGTTCTATTAATCTTATAAAACAAAATAACCTTTGACATAATAAAAATAGTATTATCCAACATAATGTAATTTGTTACATTGCTCTTACAACACAATGTAACCTATGAGATAATTAATACTTGAATACCGGACATAATATAACCTATAACATCAGTATTATAATATGATGTAAACTGTTACTTAATATGATCAAAACATAATGACTTGAACAATTTTCAATACACGAGTAGTAAAGTGACAAATTATACCATTAAAAATCCAAATAAGATTAACAAAAGAAAACTATATCTATCAAACTAATCAAATAAAATAAAAAATAGACAAATTTCATACTATTTTTTGTATTTCTATCAATGCTATAATATTCTAACAAAAAATGAATTACTGCTATTTGTCTAGCCTTCTAATAAGTAGAGTCTAGCAATCCATTATTACAAATAAATTGTACACAATATTTATGCCTAATCTTCAGAAAACTAAAAGAATTAATCATGTTCAATAGACATCATTTCATCAAGAACTCCACAAATTTAAGGAACCAAACCCCACAGTCATGGCTACAATATAAAAATAATAGAAGAATATATTAAGATGAATTAAAATGACTATTATAAATGAAAAGTATTAACATAATAGAATTAAATATAATCATTACACATTGGCCTGCTTTGGAACACCTTTCACCATAAAAATTGGCAACATAGTGTATGGATTGGTTTGGTAATTATTACTATATCCATGATACCCTAAAAAATACAAAAAGATATGTATCATGATGTCAATATGATCACACTTCTCCTTTAAATTAGATGTATCCAAAGAACCATAAAACTTGATAAATCGATTGTCCAAATGTATTACGTCACATACCTAATGATTTTTGTCAATATTGATTGGTACATATAATACGTCCAAATTCCTCCAATCAATTAGCCAATGTTCAATTAAATTTGTTGATGTAGTAGCATATTGAAGCAAATAATTATTGGCATCTATACGAATATTCTTTGTATTTTCATGAGAAGTAGCTAGTGGCCAAATTTATACGTTCCACTTGCATAAAAGAATATGTAAATTAAAATTAAAGCATTATTAAATATGATAAATAATTATTATTATATAAACTGATAACATTTTAAAACATAATATATAACATGATACATTATTTCTGATATGCTATGTAATAGGTTACATACTTTCTGAATAATTATGTAACATAATACATCACATTGAATTACAATGTAATATGTTACATCATTTGGTTAAGCTATGTGACATGTTACATAGTGTCCAAAGTAATTCTTACACTGAAGTATTATGTAACATGTTACATCATTCGTGAACTTTTATATAACATGTTACATAGTTTCTGAAATGTTGTGTAATATGTTACATTATAATTGATATATAGTAACTGATATATAAGATAACATGTTACATTATAATAAATATATAGGGAAACATGTTCATAACATCATAACTTGAAAAAATAAAAACCAATACAGTACTTACACTAAAAAAGTCTCCAAAGTAAAATAATTCTTCAATCCAAAAGTGTCGGAATAATGGGACATCCATGCACGTATCCCATAATAAACACTATCCAAATGTTATAAACAACAAACAAATACATGCAACTATTAAACTATATAATAAAAACTAGTTCATAAATATTAAGTTCAAACAAAAATAAATTGTAATACATACAATTCCATTAAACAATTCCCTAGCCCTTTTCCAAGAAAGAATGAAATCCTCCTTATCAATGGCCAAGTCTCAATATTATATTTTAATCGTATCACTAACTAGAGAAAAAAACAATGTCAATAAACTATCCAATAAACATATAAATATAATGATACCCATGGAGCAGCCATTATCAGGGCATGATACCCAATCCATATCACTATAAGCACAAATTTTCATTGAAGGAGACTTAGTGAATTTTAAACTAAGATGAGTGGAGCCTTTCAAGTACCTCAACAACTTCATTATAATTATCCAATGAAGATCAATGGGTTGCACCATGAATTGACATATATTATTGATAACAAAAGAGATCTCAAGCTTAGTAATGGTACAATACTATAAGGTCCTGACAATACTTTTATACTCAATTGGATTGATAAGATCAATACCATCATGCTTGCTTAATTATTTACCAGATGACATTGGGGTGTCACAAATTTTTGCATTTGTTAGTAAGGCCTTAACCAGAAGACTCCTAATATACCAATGTTGATCAAAATGCACAAAAGAACCAATGATAGTAACCTCCACGTCAAGAAAATATTTTAACAATCCTAAATCCTTGAGGGAAAAATTGAAGTCTAATCTAGTAATCAATTATTGTACAACATTTTCATCATTTCATATGATCAGGATATAATCAACATATACTAACCCCACGTTTGGTTGGAGGGAATGGAATGGAATCAGAATTTATTTCTTCCATTTTGTGTGTTTGGTTGGACGGAATGGAGGGCGGAATGGAATATGATTACTAAAAGAGAAGGAATCACAATTCCTTCTCCCACCTTTGGTAATCATTATTCCATTCCCATCTAAAGTTTTTTTTCCCAATTTTACCCTCACCTAAAATATAACCTTAAACTCAAATCCCAAATTCTCAAACCCAAAATTCCAACCCTAAACCCTAAACCCAAAATTTCAAAACCTTAAACCCAAATCCTAAAATCCTAAAACCTTAAACCCTAAACCTCAAATCCCTAAACCCTAAACCTTAAAACATAAATCCCAAAACCCTAAAACATAAATCCTAAATCCCTAAACCCTAAACCCTAAACCCTAAATCCCAAATTCCAAATCCTAAACCCCAAATCCTCAAATCCTTAAACCCCAAGTCCCTAAACCATAAACCCCAAATCCCAAATCCCAAATCCCTAAACCCTAAACCCTAAACCCCAAATCCCAAAACCCAAAACCCAAAACCTTAAACCCTAAAACCCTAAACCCCAAATCTCCAAATCTATAAACCCTAAACCCTTAACCTTATAACATAATTCCCAAAACCCAAAACCCTAAAACATAATTCCCAAAACCCTTAACCCGAAATTCCAAATCCTAAAACCATAAACCCTAAACCTTAAATCTTAAAACCCTAAAACCCTAAATCCAAAATTCTAAAACCCTAAACTATTTTTAGAAAAATAATAAATTTAACCCTAAACCTAAACCTACAAATATAACCCCAAATCCTAAATTCCTAAACCCTAAATCACACATCCCAAACCTCAAAACCCCAAACCCTATTTAGAAAAATAATAATTTTAATATTATATTTCTTTTTAATTAAGTAATACTTATTTAGAAAAATAATGATTTCAATAATGTATTTTGTCTGACGAAAAAATAGTAATTAAATGACATTATTTGAACTTTACAGCATGTAGGAGTATTAAGGTCATTTACAGCTTTTTCATTCCATTCCAGTGGCAAACCAAACAATATAATCCTGATTCTGAGCTTGATTCCAGTGGTCAAACCAAAATAAAATTATTTCCTTTCCATTCCATTCCATTCCGATTCCGATTCCGATTTCGATTCCATTCCACGAACCAAACGCCACCTAAGAGAATGAGAGTAACATGAGAGGAATGCTACATAAATAAGGAGGTGCCTGACATTGAAGCTTGAAATCCCAATTCAAGCAAGCAATGACTAAGTTTGGAAAACCAAGCACGAGGTGCTTGCTTTAACCCATATAGTGTGCCTTTTTGAGTTTATATACCATTCTTGGAGCTTTTTGGAAACCAAAAGGTTGCTCCATGTAAATATCTTCCATTATATCTCCATTAAGAAAGGTGTTGTTCATATCAAATTGCCTAATTTACCAACCTCGAGATAGTGCTAGACTTAAAATGATTCTGATAGTAGTAGGTTTAATAACTGGTGAAAATGTCTCATTATAATCAAGACTTTCAATCTGTAAATATCCTTTACCAATAAACCTTGAATTATGCCTTTCAAGTGCTCCATCAACTTTTAATTTTGATCTAAACACTCATTTTCATGTTATTTCTTTCTAGCCAATGGGTAAAGTGACAAATTCTCATATCCTATTGGTCGAAAATGGCATAAAATTCCTTAATCATGGCATCCTTCCATTTAGGAATGATAATAGCTTCTTTGTGGTTCTTCGGTTCAAGTAAAATAAGTTGATCTTGAAATTTCTTTGGTTTAAACACTCACGTTTTACTTCTTGTGTGCATTGGATGATTATTAATGGCACTGATGCTAGTTAGCCCTACACTGGAATGTCTTCACAATTATCTAGATTGGAGCTGGTTTCTTGAGTATGTGCAGGAGACACATCACTATAGAGGTCAAAAGCAATAGACATAGGTATCATTGGTGCATTATTTGGACAATATGCATTACCAAAGTGAGGAGACAAACCATCAACCTATGAACCATTATTTTGAAATGAAAATTCAACACAAGAAATAAGATACTAAGATGAAACCAACACTAAAGGAGCGGAAGCAACTACATTCAAAGGTGGTGAAGCTGAACAGAAGAAATAAGTGGTATAGAGGACGAGGCAACAATAACTATTAAAGGAACATATAGGGTAAACTGAGGCATATTTGTCATACTTTGAGCAAAAGGAAAACATGTTTCATTGAAAACTACATATCTACTAAGGTATAATATTTTTGTATCCAAAGCCATACAAAATGTATACACACTCATTTGCAACATATCCCATAACAACACACTCAATAGATCGTGATTCTAGTTTTTGTTTGTTGTATGATATAACACATGCAAAACATTGATTTCTAGAAACTTTCTTGAAACTATAGTCTGGTTTCTTGTTCAATAGAAGCTAATAAGGATAATAATCATTCAGTACCTTTGTTGACATTCTATTAAGAGAGTAAATTGCAACTGTGAAGGTATGTGGTCAGTAGAACATAGGTCACTACTACAAAAAGTACATATGGCCTCGGTTTTTAACCGTGACCGTAGGTCTATGACCACGATTATAAGAACCGAGGCCTAAGTAAGAGATACCATATGTAACCCCCTATGACCTCGGTTTCTAATAACCGAGGCCATATGTACACCATATGACCTCGGTTTTCTAATAACCGAGACCATAGGTACACCCTATGACCTCGGTTTTCTAATAACCGAGGCCATAGGTTCACCCTATAACCTCGGTTTATCAAATAACCGAGGCCATAGCTACACCCTATAGCCTCAATTTTTCTAATAACCGAGGCCATAGCTACACCCTATTACATTCGAGAGTTTATTATACACTAAAACATAATAAAAACTTGTTATTACAAACTTACTTTTTACTATTAATTACAAGTATAAATATGCTACAAAAACGATTATAATGATAACTCCTTCTTTTCAAGTAATTGAAAAATCTCTCTCAAGTCTTTCTTGAATCCATCTTCTGTAAATGTATATTAAATTGCATCTTTTGCCAACTGAAATATTTCTCTCCTACCTGAATCACCTGCAATATTAAACAAGAATAAAAATCAACTGAATTGTAATTATAGAAACACATTAAACATCCTCAAACATCCCAGTTTCCTACACAATTTCCATTGTATCCTTTGTGGTTTCCCTGCAATCAATGCTCAAAAAAAGTCTGACATGGTTCACAAGTCACACCAATCAAAGTATTACAAACTCTAATCTTGTGGCTACGAACTAGTGCCTGAAATTTAACAATGCCCTGCACACAATGTGTATAAGTGGATACAACTTGTCTTCTAACCAAGTTGCCACAAATGATCGATTGCAACCTTATGATGCATTTGATGGTTTGAAATTCCCGACGAGCCTTCAAGAAAAACAAAATAGCATCAATAAAAGTAAACAATTTGCAAAAACCTATGAAACATTTCACATGCTAAAAGGTAACAACAAACAATTTATAAGAAAAATATTCTCTATTAATTTAGCCATTCATACTTCACATCATAGCATACACATAAAATTGCAATTCTTAGATGACATTGCTTGAAATAAATAGTTCCAGCAAAGGGCCAATAATGAAATCTAGAAAAGATGGTATTATTTGAACGATCAATTTAAATGTATAGTTCCAATAAAGGGCCAATAATGGTGAATCAATAGATGTTCTTGCAAAAAATTTCAAAGAAAATGATGATAAATGGCACCCTTGCAACATAGAATTTTTAAATTTTCACTACTTGGGTTGTAGAATGATGCTATTGATATTCTAGTATCATCTTGCTGAGCTATCACTCTGTGAATTATACTTTTGTATTTACCAATTGTTAGCAATCCATTTGTCATCCTTGAGAAGCCGAAGACCACTTACCTTATCATCTTGAAAGAAAAGAATAATACCACCCGTATCAGTATGAGCTCTAAGTTCTTTGATTAGCTCTGGTTTTGAACAAGGTGGATAATTAGGACTTTAGTCCCAAAGGTTGGACCTTGGGATCCATAGAAAGCTTTCTTTAAGTACCCTTTTTCTAACCCAAGATTCTCACAGAATAAGTCTAGTATTCGTTCTGCCAGTTTTTCTAGTTCTTTTGGAAATTCCTTCATCACGTTCCTGAAAATCCAATTAACAAAAGGCAATTAAGACATAGAAAAGACAAAAAAAAGTAGTGTTAATAATTTACCTGTAGTCTTCATTAAGATCTGGGATTTCAGATAAGTTAGATTGTGTAAGCTGGCGAATAAAGAAAGTGCTTTCCAAATCAATATCATCAATTTCAGGCTGAACAACTTCAAGGCCTTTAGTGGCCACCATTTCTTTGAACGTCTGCTCCATGTACTTTCTATAGTGCTCTTTTATCAAGTTCTCCATTGTGTCCATCAATTCATGATTAATCCCATGGTTAACTACGTGAGATTATAGAAATTAAACAAAAGGAAAAAAAATTAAGAGGGAAAAAAGAAAAAAAAGCAAATAGATATATGCAATTGGATAGTACCTCAAATAAACCCCAATTCTCACAAGCATTGTGAATACATCTTGTAGTGGATAGATCAAGTTCTCCACTAAAGCAAGTATAATCAACCAATCCAAATTACAGGAAATAAAATATCATTTGGATTATCAACATGATTAACAATCATGTAATCAAAAATGCAATCAAAATTTAATACATAAATATCCCCCAGTTGATAAATATCTCACCAAATTTTCCAACGATAGAAAAAATTACAATGGATGGGATTTGAACTGGATGGCCAACCTACGTATTAGAGAAAGAGAAATTAAGACCACAAACATTCAACTACACTATAAACATTTCTTAAACATGTTGATTGTTTCAGATGTAAAATTATCAGGAATAATATATTAAATAAATTATTTTCAAAGTTCAATGTAAATTGTATAAATAAAGCTTCAGAATTTACTAGGAATACTTGTTTGCAAACATTAGCCAATGGAACAAGAATAAACGGTTCCATCTAATCAAGAAAATAATAATTTTGAAGTCTATATATTCTGCTTCAGATAAGGTTGTCTCTTACAAGTATAATCAACCAATCTAGATTACAGACCAAAAATGAAATCATTACTAGATGCTTTTATAATCTCTCCTACTCTGGAAAAACATAATAGGTACGACCGTGTAGTGACAAATAGAACACAAAGATAAAGAAAAAAAAGGGAAATGCAGAATGTATCGCTTATAGATTCAATCAAACATACATCCTATAATTTTAGAAAGAAAAAAACCCAAAATTGTTGAATATGAAGAAAGAATGAGATGCAAAATTTACCATTTAGCTAGCTTAAAGCTTTTGTGTAGCATTTCAACTCAAATTTGGAAGATAAATCTAGATTCCACATAGTACCAAACTTCAATTTATAGAACCAATATCAATATTAGGGTTTCTCTGCTCTTAAGTAACTAGAATGTTATTGTAATAATTAATCGAAAAAAAGAAAGACGATAGATCGGAATAAAAACTGAAAGGATCTTAAATACGAAAGAATTTTCGCAGAAATTAAAATTCATAAAAAAAAATCCATGAAAACAGAGGCAATCATTTGGTGTTATGATGACTTACTAATTATAGTGCTCTTTCTCTCACTCTCTCAGATCTCTTTCGTTCTTCTTGTGCTTGCCAAATCTTAAATTTTTCACGCTTGCCAATCCCTAAATCTATCTCGCTCGCTGAAGGGGATGAGGTAGCTGGGGAGTTGGAGGCCAAGGATGAAGTAGCTGGAGGCCAAGGATGAGGGTCAGGGATGTGGCTGGAAAAAAGAGAAGAGAAGAGAAAGGGAAAACACCGGGGAAAAAGAAAAGAGAGAAGAGAAAGAGAAAGGGAAAAAGCTGGGAAAAAAGAGAAGAGAAGAGGAAGGAAAAAAAATGGGGAAAAAGAAAAGAGAAGAGAAGGGAAAGGGAAAAAGAGAAGATAAGATAAAGGAAAAAAAAGGGAGAAAAAAAAGAAAAAGAAATTGATAAAAAATTTGGTGTTTAATGTAAAAGAAAGAAAATCGATAGAATTTACATATCTATGGTCTCGGTTTTAAAATAACCGAGGCCATAGATATACCCTATGACCTCGGTTTTTGAAAAACCAAGGCCAAAATCCTATAGCCTCGGTTATTAAAAAAACCGAGGCTAAATTTTCGAGACTAAAGATATATATTGTAGTATTGGGTATATGTAACTAAAAGAGTATAGCAAGTCCCCTCTCGACTATTCTTACCAGTCCTTTCTCCACTATTCTTCTATTTCTAGTTTCCACAATACTATTTTATTCACTAGTGTGTTGATATGTGCTTTTATGAGCAAGCCCTTGTTTTTCTAATTGAAATGCTAAAGGTTTAAATTCATAGCCACCATCAATTTGAATGGATTTAATTGAGAAATGAAACTGATTTTCAACCATGGTAGCAAATAACATAAAAATAGATGTGGTTTTATATTAAAATTTTAGAGGAAAAAGCCATGTAAACCTTATATTATCATCCACAATATAAAAAAAATACTTGTCATCCTTGAAAGAAGATGTCCATAGGTTAATAAAAAACAAAGAAAAAAGTTCTTGAAACCTTACATGAGTGCTAGAAAATGGTAGTTTATGAGACTTTCTTAGTTGATAGTATGTACAAAAAGATTTGTCTTTATTAGAAATAGGAAGGGATGTACTATATGACCGAGTGAGAATCTTGCTAACAGTAAGATGGGATGGGTGTCCAATTATTTCATGCCAAGTTGAAAAAAAGATTGAATTTTTCATGGCTAAAAGAGCATGTATACAAGCATTGTGATTGTCATTATTGTGATTGTGAAAAGATCCTCGAACTTTGTACAAACTAGCATCACTTGTGCCATAAAGAACAACCTTCCTGGTTGTTTGATCCTTGACATAGAAAACATCATAATGAAATTCCACATAGACACCATTATCAACACATAGTCTATTGATTGATAAAATATTGGTAGTGGCATTTGGTATGTGAAATAATATGTGTAAAAAAATATCAATTATTGCTTATAGGAAAACTACTAGAAGCAATGCTTTGAATAGGTAGTTTCTAAACATTAATTGTTAGAGCTCCTTCCTGACCAAAATAGGCAGTTGAATTGTGAACTTGATGACCATCAAAGGTGAGATGATGGCTTGCTCTTAAATCAAGAAGCCAAGCGTTGTTAAGATCCTCACCATCACCACCTGAAAAGGCATGCATAGTAGTTGATTTACCGTCAATTCTATTTCTTAAAATTTTAGGGATAAGAAAGTCATGAAGAACAAAATAATTATTTATCAAGCTTACACATTTAAAAAATTGGCCTATTAGAAGATCGAGAATGCTATTTCTAAAAATTATTTCGATAAGGTTTATAATTGTTTTGTTTATTATGGTAATTATGAGGTTGTTATTAAAAGAACTATTGAAGGTTCCGAGCATATTTGTTAGTATTGCTCAAATTCTTGTAAGATTTTTTGTAATCTTGATTTTACTTGCTCGAAAAATTTGAATGATAAGTATGATAAACCTGATTTGAATCCAATCTTCCTTGGTTAGCCAAAATACAATCATATGTTTCTAACATGTCTCGTAAGACACTAACTAATAATGGTTTCTGTGAATTCATATTCACAGATGTCACAAATGACATATAATTGGAATTAGATCCAAGTCCTCCAACAAAATAGACCATAAGATCTCCATATAATAGAGGATCACCAATGGTAGTTAGATGATTTGCTATGGTTTTGGCCTTTAAAATATAGGCAGAAGCTGTCATTCCTACCTTCAAAAGATTCTACAATTGCGATCTCAAATCTATAATTATGTATTGAGAAAAAGACGAGAAAGCTTATTTGAGAGCAATCCATTGCTCATAGACATTAAATTTGCTAGAAATATGTCCATATATGGACTTGAAGATGGATACATATAACCAAACTTTGAACATGGAATTTAACCTGTTCAAGTTAATGAAACTTGGATTGAAACCTCTATTGTTGAGAAATTATGCAAGTTCAACAAATGATTCATTAATGAAAGCTTCTAGACTATAGGATGTGATGTAACTAACCATTTGCTCAAGCCAAATGAGATAGTTATCATCATTTAAATTGATTAAAATTAGAAGATTAATTAGAGGAATATAGGATAAACTTTGAGCAAACACATCATATGCTTGAAAAGCACTAAGATTTTGAAAACAAAATTAGGATTCAAATGCATAAGAGGTGGAATACCTCTATTCTCATCTCTGATTGTAACACTTGGTGAATTGAAGTTGTTAGAGACTTGAGGAGACGAGGACAACACATCACTATAGGATGCATTTCCTTTAGTCGTTGTTAAATAGTGTTAACAAAGATATGATACTATAACATGAATTGAACCTTAGGAAGAAGATGGATAAAGAGAATTCTAGAGAGAGAATGAAGAAGGTATTTCTTGTATTGTATTCAATTCATGGTGTAAAAGATTACATGTGATTGTGTATTTATACACTAGTTGGTAAGCTAGCAACTAGAGTAGTACATGTGCTATTAAGCACATGTATAGGTGGTTACAATCTGTAACTAACACTTCATGTATTCACCTTACATATGATAATAGATATTTATAGGTATACGTTATCTAATATATATGTTATATATAATTGATATATTATTTTAAAATTAATTTAATTATTCAACCCAAATATATGTAATTCTCAAACTCAATTATCCATCATCGGGGACAAAAAGAAACATTATTTTCAAAACTTTTTTATTATCTTAAACGCTATTCCCAAAGCTTAAATCTAACTAGAAATTCAACATTCCATTGTTTAAGTGTTATGGTAGGATTATTTTACGAAAATTAAATGAAATATACTTTAAATTTAACTAAATTCATAAACTTAAATTAAATTCAAAAACATATTTAATATATAAGTAAATTTCATGATGCAATTTTAATATTTTTAAGGTGGGATCTAATTGGTGGTAGAAAGGGAAAATTTTAAAAATTACATGTGTGAAATTTCCACGTGCATGTGTGGATATTTTACACGCAATTATAACTTAACAAAAATGTATATAAAATTCTTCTAGAACATGATAATATGAAAATTGGGGGAAAGAAATTGTGAAGAATATATGTTAAGAATAGTAACAAAATATATTTTGAAATAAAATTAGTTTATATTAGATTGTTATTATTATTATTAACAGTGTGTGAGTTACCCAAATAATGATGTTTGATTTCTAGTATTCTTTAAAACTTATAATAAAAAAAATAACAATACTTATGTGATCATTTCATATATTTTTATTTTTTTAAAAATACAATCCATTATTACACATTGAACAATATTTAACTAGACACCATTCAATTTAAACTACGATTATATTTTAACGTATTTAGTGTTTGACATAATCTAATTGGATCTTGTTCATTATTATTGAGATATTATTTTTATTGTTATAAGTTTTAGGAGTATTAGTTTATGTAATATTTCAAATATTTTCTCAAAGTTATATTTGTGATTTTAAATTTTAAATTGCATTAGATCAAAGTTATTTTCTCAAAAAATTTAAGAAGAATAAAAGTAAAATAATATGAACCATTAGATCATAAAATTGAAATATTTTCCAATTTTTTTCTATATATTTATTTTTGTTTTCCTTTCTTATTTGGGTTGGAAGCTTATTAATTTTCTTTCTCTATTATACATCATTATCTTAATAGTTTTTTATTTAATATAATTTAGCAAATTAAATTATATATGTTAATAATATAATATTTTATTATATCAATAGATATTAAATTTGAAATATACAGTAATTTAGTAAATGTTACTACTATGCAAAGTGCAAAGAGATGACACCGAAAAGCGTGATACTGAATAATACTCAGATGAATGTGCAATTTTATTTTATTTTGTAAGAAATGAATGTTCAATTGACTATAAGTTTTTCCCTTTTCTTTTGAAAGAACAATGTTTTGCACCTATTCATTAAATTTCTTTTCTTCCTAAAATCCTCAATTTAAGAAGGACATTAAATGCCTACGATATGAGAAAAACTAGAACAACACACGCTACGGTTCCATTCGCATTTAGCATTTGAGTGATGCCATTTGCATAACTTGATGAATGAAATCACGTGTTAGTCTTAGATTAAATTAAAAGGATGAGATCTTAAGTAACGAGGATTCACATATATTTCTAGTTATTTTTGCAATCAAGTTATTTAGAAAAACAAAATTACATGAATAAGGTATATGAATATGTGTTGTGTTTTAATAGTTTTAAGAATATATTATTAATACTACATAAAATGAAAAACTCTATATATAAATTGTTGAGTATCACATCGATCAGGGATGTCAGCCAAGTGCTAGTTATTAGTTTAGGTGGCCCTTTTTCTTGAAAAACGCATTTTGAGATAAACATTTGGACTGCCAGCTTTCAATTTGGTATAAAAGCAAGCAATGAGTCCCCTTTGGCTCACCTAATAGTTCTCCGATTCTGTGTGAGGTGTGTTCTCCCGTCTAGTGGAATCAGTCTTTGCGGTGTTCCCGTCTAGTGGAATCAGTCTTTGCGGTGTTCCCGTCCGATATAAGGGAGAGTGTTGAGTCCCACATCGACTAGGGATATCAGTCGAGTGCTGGTTATTAGTCTGAGTGACCCCTTTCTTGAAAAACGTATTTTGAGAAAAATATTTGGACCGTCCAACTTTCAATTTAAATAATTACGTTAATATAAAACAATCAATGTAAGGGTTCTTTATAACATAACTTAGGTAAAAGACTATCAATTACTTAGATTTTATTATTTGTTAATATTATTTGAAAAATTGAATTATCAATTTCTAAAATAATTACTATACATGATGGGAAGTAAAAGTTATAGGTTTAAAAAATGTGCACAATTATGTAATATTAGGATTTTTCATAAAATAATTATGTAATCAATTATTAATATGGATCAATTATATTGTTGTAACATGTGTAATGATACATATATCAAGATAAAATGTATAAAATTATATAAAATAATATCCATAAAATTTATAACAATAAAAATAATACTACAATAATATCGAATGAATTTTAATTGAATGAAATTCTAAACATATATAAATATTTATAGTTCAACGTAAATAAAATTTAATGTTAAATGATATACATGATTTTTTTAATAATATAAATATACATGTGTTTAAGATTATTTTTTTAATTATAAGATTATAAAAATATTATTTTATTTGTTTTCCAAAATATTTGTCTTAGGATTTTCATTAACGAAAGAAAGTAAAAAATTCAGATTATACTAAGATCGTGATAAATTGACTTTAAGGAAAAACAAATCTTATGAACGAGCTTATGGATCAATTGTATAATTTATTTATTTTTGGATATATTAAATGTATGTGATATTAACTTCAATTACATGTATATGGTTATGTAGTATTTAAAAAAGCAAAAAAAACATTTACATTAGCAGTTTGATGAGTATCTTTTTGAAATGATAAAGTAATACTAGAATGAAATTAACTCAAATTTTGCTTTTCAAAATTATATAAAATAATATGTTAGGATAATAAAAAGAAAAATTCTAAAATTTACAATAATATAAAAATACTTTAATAATATTTAATATAATAAAAATATATTAGTTAAAATATAATAGGTATTATTTAAAAAATACATTGCTAGTAATATTATCAATTATACCGTTATTTAAATATCATGCCTAAATTTTACTTTTTTTTTTTATATATTAACTTTCTTTAAAAAAAATGTGATAAAATCTTAAAAAAAAAGAAGAAGTAAGGTTCACATATTCTATTTGAAAAATGATACAAATTAACAAAAATAAAAATGTAATTAAAAGTGTTGTTATCATCATTCTCTTTTTTAATCGGTTATAAATATAAAATAAAGTTTTCCTTAAAAAAATAAAAATGGGAAAGAAGACGGAAAAATCTTGCTTCCCAACTAAAAGAACTAAGTCTGAATTGAATCATTGGCTTAAACCGATCATATAGAACCAACCAACTAGCTACAGAACAGAGTACAGACCAAATGCATGTGAAATGCCCAAAATGAAGATAAGTACGAAATAATTGATTAAGCACCAAACTTTTTCTTCTCCTTCTCAAAAGCTTCAAAAAAGGTAGCAAGAGTTTTCATGGTTTTGATTTGAGACTGCAAGAACATGATATAACCAGCAGTCTCTTGAAAGAGCTTGTCAACCCCAAGAGACTCACCTCCAGGCACAAGCCTCTGCAATGCTTCAATTTTTCTTTCTACCTCTTCCTCTTCCTCTTCCTCTTCCTCTTCCTCTTCATCATTATAATATTTCTGGGGACCAACCTTCTTTATCTTCCTCTCAATCAACTCTCTTCTTTGCTTTTTCCTGCTGCTAGTAGTTTTTAAACCGCCTGCTAATGACTCGGCCATTCTGTTTTGGTCCTGAGATATGTTTTGATGGGTTTTGGTTTGTTTTCTTATTGGAAATATTTTAGTAGATGATGGTGGTATGGCTGTTTGGTAATTGGTTTCTAGGGTTTCATTTTCCATAGATAAACACAAGGTATGATATATTTTATAGAGAAAAGTGTACAATAAGAAAAAAAAGAAAAAAAAGAAAAAAGAGAGGGAGGGTTAAGAGTTTAATAAGAGAGGGATTATTTGTCAGAACGAGTACAGTGTTTGTTTACGAGGGTTATTAACAGAGAAAATAATGTTGTATGTTTAATTATTAATATTAATCTTAATCTCGTTTTCATTTATTAAACATTTTGTATTCTTATAAAAATAAGGATAAAAATGATAAAATTTATGTACTACTAAATTCTCTCTTGTAAATGAAAAAGTTTTTGTTAGGAATGAGAAAAACTTACTTATAATATATTATATATATATATATATTTTTGTTAATATTAATTAATTAACTCATTTTTATTTTTAATATATTTTTTTTATAAAAATAAAAATTAAGATAATTTTATTTTAATACGTACCTATGGTTTTGTTATATGTAAAATCCTCTTACGAATTAGAGACTTAGTTAAATTATTGCAAGGACGGAGGAAGGTGAAAGTGTAGTGTTTGAGATAAATGTCAATGCCAACTAAGCTGGATCCACTCTTTGTTTTGGACTGTTGTACGCGATTTTGACTTATGTACTTGAGGGCGTAATAATGTCATATACTTTTTTTTTCTTTCTTTTTTGCTTTTTCTGTTCAGTTTTCAGAAGACGTATTTGTCTTCTTTTGGTTTTTTTTTTTTTTGTTCCATTATAACACGTATTTGTTGGGGGAGCTCCTATCAAGTATGCGTGGTGAAGTACTTTTTTTGGCCATGTAACAATTTAATTAGTTAACGGTAGATTAACTTACAATTAGGGTATAATCGATCCTAGTTTAATTTTAAGAATATTTTTTTAATATAATAAATATTTTATTTCTTAAATATTAGAAAGATATAGACTATTTAAATAATATTTTATATCATATTTAAAGGTAAATAAATAATCCGATCAATGAGTCTAAATTGATAAATTTGATCCAATCTATCGCATTTTAATCAGATTTTATTGATAAATTTTGGAATCTGAATGGATTTGGATTGAAAAGTATACAATCTATTTAAATTTAGATCGAATTCGAATTGACAGATTATATAATACGATGTATTTGATCCGAATCGAATTATTATTAAATTATAAATAAATACATATTTAAATATTATATATATTACAATTATATTATATTATTATTTTAGTTTAAAAATACATATATAAATGTTTGTATAATTTAAGAATTGTGCTGATATATTTCTTATTTCCTTAATTTTCTTAATTATAACTATAAATAATAAATTTTGTTACAAATATATCAATTTAAAATTTAAATAGTGTGTATATTATGTTTTATATATGAATATAATTCATAAATAAATTTTAACATCAATTTGACTTATCTGACCTATTCGAATTATGAGTGATTTGGATTGATTACCTAATCGAATTGGATTCGGATTTAAAATCTTTAAATTTAATTCAAATTTACCAAAAACAAAAAAAAAAATAGATCTATTATTCACCCCTTAATCATACTATATGAATGTGAGCCAAAAAATATGCTTATATTATATCATTCTAGGTATCCTCTGTATTCTTTTATTAAACTTCAATTCTCTTTATCAATTACAAGAAAAAATGACTTAGTCATTAAAATAGATTTGACACTACATGGTGTATCTTTCCCTTGTTTTGTAGAATCTAAGTTAATAAAAGCGAAAAACACGATGAGTAGAAATTTGCTTCAACAATAAGTAAACAAAAGGAAAATTGTTATATTAGTCTTAAAATAATGCTTAAAAATGCATTTGAGATATAAAATTATTGGCTCATGCACTATATATCCTATTATTTTCTTTAATTAGTCAAATTAATCTTACGAGGTCAATGATATTAGTTTATTTCGTTAATAATAATAATGATCTCATTGATGATTAAATGTAAGACCACTAAAGGGTTTTAATGTCTTTTTACCTCTCCAACTTTATTTTTTATAAACTTAAATAACTAATAAATAAAATAAAAAAATGTAAGATTTACTGTTAATCCAAGTGATATGATTCCCAATTTCATTTCATGAATCAAAGTTTGAATTCTATTTTATAATATTTATTATTTAATAAAAGGAGATCATTGTGAATTAAAGTTTGAATTTTACTTTATAATTTTTATTATTTAATAAAAAAAGAACTGTGGTATCTTTAAATATATATATATATATATATATATATATATAACGAAGAGAAAAATGAAATAGAACATGGGATGAACCATATTTCTCTCTCTATCTCCATTTCCTTACTTTTGTCAATTCAATTGTATTAAACATTTTTAATTTAAATAGTACATTCTTAACGTCATATTTCCAAAAGCAATAAATATAAAACTTACAAGGAAATTTACTTGAAAAAAACAAGACAATTCTTTTCAATTCTTATAACCAAATTATATTAAAATATAGGGAAAACTATTGGGAAACATTAAAAGCTTAAGAAATCTTTTAATCTCATAAATACTCCTTGACAATAAGATCACATGCTTATTACATATTCTTAATTGTTAGTTTTTTAACAGAATTTTAAAAATAAGATTAATGCTTATCACATATTCCTAATTGTTAGTTTTTTAACATAATTTTAAAAATAAGATTAATGCTTATCACATATTCCTAATTGTTAGTTTTTTAACATAATTTTAAAAATAAGATTAATTTTATTTTTACTAATAAATTATGAGACTTGTGATGCTCAATCCATAAATTTAAAGAATAAATTGTTTTTTTAAATGATAATAATAAAACCTAAGGTATCATGCAACCAAAAAAAAACATGACAAAACAAATTTATTTATTTACGAAAATCGACAGCCACGTAGGATAGGATGAGAATCAGAATTTAATTTTAAAATTTAGTTATTTTTAAAGCAGGAAATATTAATATGAATTATTTTTGTGGGTGAAATAGATGGCTTTTTTTAATTAAATAATACTTGCAGTATCTTTTGACATGATTGGATGAAACTAAGGCAACTCATTTTCTATCCAAGTAATATAATCGGTAACCCTAAGACCATAATTAGGAGCAACAAAATTAGTTTTTCTAGGACAAAAGGAACAAGAAAATGAAATAGTATTCATAATTAAATCTTTTATATGCTCTACTATGACATCCTATGTTATGGCACTAACAACAATACTCACCTTTCGGAATCCAATATCTATGTTGAATTGTAGATCGAACCAAATAGCCCACAGTTCTACAGCACGTGTCGACATTAGCAAATACCTTCTACTTACCATCATACCGAACATTTAAGTGGCTTGATTTTAAGTGATTGATTAAAAATAATATTAGATTTGTTAATTAAAATAAAAAATAATTAATTTAAAAAAAATTTATGAAAAATGTCTTATCATATTGTTAAAGATGTAGATGTCTAACCTTGTTTGAATAAAAATTAGAAAAACTAGATAGCCTAATTTTATTGAATGAAAAAATATTTGACATATGAAATGGGAACTTGAAAGCTATAAATATGACTTCATTTCTTCATTGTTAGTCATCCCAAAAATAAAAAAAAAACTTATATGAGAAGTTTTTTGAGTAAAATTCACAAAATTCTCTTAGATTTGTAATTACTCTTGTTTTTTGGGTGTGCGAAAAATGTGGTTGTAACAATTTTCCACATAGTTCTCTGATTGTCTTTTGATAACGAAAGTGATTTTTCTCCAATTTGGAGTTTCCACTATAATTTTTGTATTGTGTATTTTCTATTTCTTTATTATTTGATATTCTACTAAGGAGGATCTTGGGAAGGAAAATTCGTGATTATACCATTTGATCCAAATTTTCTAACAACTGGTATCAAAGCCAATTTCAAAGAAAGAAAGAGAAATGTCAGGAGTCAAGATTGACATTGAGAAATTTTATGAGAGAATCAATATTTGGCTTGTGGCAAGTACAAGTCAAAGATTTGTTGATCCAATATGGGTTACATAAGGCGATAAAGGGGAAACCAACCCTTGTTACTAGTATTGAGTCTAATAAAACCAACATAAGTGATGGAGATTGGGAAGATCTTGATCTAAAAGTTGCAAGTGCAATTCGGCTTTGTTTGGCAAAAAATATTCTTGCAAATGTGCATGGAATATCTATGGCCAAAAAAATCTGGGAAAAGCTTGAACAATTGTATCAAGAAAAATGCATTTCAAATCGTGTGTATCTGAAAGAGCAATTTCATACTTTGCGTATGAATGAAGGAACTATTATTTCTAACCATCTCAGTGTTCTGAATGATATTGTCTTTGAATTGGAAATCATTGGAGTTAAACTTGATGATGAAGATATAACTTTAAGGCTCATCTGGTCTCTTTCATCTTCTTATGATCACATGAAACCTATCTTATTCATGAAAAAGAGAAAATAATTTTTTCAGAAGTTACTAGCAAGCTATTTTCTGAAAAAGATAGTATGCTGGAGGTGTGAACAATCTAGGCACCTCAAAAGAAATTGTCCAAAGGGTGGAGCTGATTCGACAAGAAGCTCAAATATTGACGGTAACGCTAACAGTATGTCTGTTTTCAAAGACTATAGTGATACTCTTTGAAAAGAGCGTGTACATCCTCATGGCATGCTGCTAGTCTCTAAATATTTCCATGAAAGATGGTGTGTTATTGGTAACGGGTCCATAAGTTTGCACACGGGCATTGGCTTGGTATAGATGCAAGGTGTGTGGTGGAAAGGATGTTGATGGCTGATGAACTCTCGAGAAAACCAAGTGTGAGAGTTGCACCATAAATTTCAACAAGTTTTTTTTTTCGACATGAGGTGATGTGAAATTCTTAGAATTGATGATTAATTCTAAGTGGGTGTACTCTTTATGGTGGAGTATGATAATTCTCGGTGCAAAGAATTATGACTGTTGGAGTAGACAATGTTGTAGTGGTAATTATGTTTATTTTTAATCAAGGTAGAGATTATTGTGATTGATTAAAAATAATATTAGGTTTGTTAGTCAAAATAAGAGGTACCTAATTTAGAAGAAAATTCATGGAATGTGGCTTACCATATTGTCAAAGATGGAGGTGCTTAACCTTGTTTGAATAAAAAATAGGAAAATTAGGTAGCCTAATTTTGTTGAATGAAGAAATGTTTGGCATATGAAATGGGAATTTGAAGACTCTAAATATGGCTTCATTTTTTCATTGTTAATCATCCCAAAAATAAAGAAAAACTTATATGAGAAGTTTTTTGAGTTAGAGAATTTTGTGGAAAAATTCTCTTGGGCTTGTAATTGCTATTGTCTTTTGGGTGTTTGAGAAAATCATTGAGAGTATGGTTGTAACAATTTTTCACATAGTAAATTTCTTTCTCTAGTTTTCTTTTGACAACGAAAGTAGTTTTTCTCCAATTTGGAGTTTTCACTATAATTCTTGTGTTGTGTATTCTCTATTTCTCTGTTATTTGATATTCTACTAAGGAGGATCTTGGGAGGAAGAATTTGTGATTATTTCATTTGATCCAAATTTCCTAACACATATGACACCCAAAGCCAATATACCCAATCTTCATTGAAGTGGCCGCATCAACATTCACCTTAAAAATTCCCATATGTGGTGGCACCAACTGCACAGGTCATGATGAATGTTGCTTCTATGGTGACGTGAACAAACACTATAAATGCTCCATTTGCTACACTGCTCAATCTACTATTTGTTCACCTGCTTAGTGCCTCCCTTCAAACGGTGCACATACTTTGTGCACCATAACCAGTATGAAATGTTTGCTAATAGCTCCAGCTTTTCGTTTAGGGGTACCAATAGAGCCAATCAAATGCACTTGTTGAACTCAACCTGTTTATATAGAGGTGTCAAAGAGGTAGGATAGGCTCGTTAATTAGCGTGTCGTGTAGACATGTGACCCATTAGCTAGCAAGATCTGACGTGCCTTTATTCTTAGTCCATAAGATTTACCATGTTGGGTTATGCTAGACCCATGCCTCTTTTATTCCATTACTTGAAAAAAATGTTTATAATAAGAGTCAAACTTTTCACTCTTCATGTATTAATATTAATTCTATCTAGTAAACTTTGTTCATATTATAATATATAAATAAATTTATATATTTAATATATATTTATGTAAAATTTAATTTTGAACAAGTCTATTGGCATAGTCTTATCCGTTATGGGTCACGGGCCGTGTCGTGCCATTTTTTTATGCTCTCGTGCTTGTCTTCCCGATGGGCCAACAAGTCATGCCCATTTGACACCCTTACCTTTATGTATCCTATAAAACACTACCAACCCCAACTTCCAAACACTCTCCGCAGCCTATATTGCCACAATGCATGAGTGATCGTTTCAGCACATTTATCACACATAGAACATTCCATAGTGACATCAATTTGCCTCCGTTTCAGCACCACCTTACATGGTAAAGAATCCTTCAAAATTCACCACATGAAGTGTTTTACTATACCCATCACATGCAGCAACCAAAGCCTACGCCACTATATCATCATTTCCTCCTTCGATGATGCTGATAGACCCCATCCAACCTCTCGAATATCTTATGCCAGCCTATAACCACTTCTCACTGTATATAATCCATTTTTCGTAAAGTGCCATATCAGAACATCTGGCCTCCAAACTGGTGCAATAGGAATTCCAAACATCTCCCAAAACAAAGCACTTTCTCCCAACAACCTATGCGATTTCACTCAAAAACTATAACCACTTCTCGATAGCTAGCCATGGGTTCTTATATATGCATGTATTCGGACCGTCACCAATTCACCACTATACACACTTAGCTAATAATTCACACCTCCAAGTAAGCTTGCTCGAGATGAACAAGTTGTTATCCCTAACAATCGTTATTCAACGTATTTAGTGCCCAACACTCAACTCGTAAGTGAATATGGATTTTGTATCAAACGCCACATTTGCTTCACTAGCATAGCTTGGTTGAAATCTGTGAAATACTAAAACCCAGTACTCCAATGCATTTTGACCTGCACAATTCAAGCTAAGCTACCCAATGTATACCAAACCCCTCATTTTTATTAGTCCACTAATACTGAGTTGTTAATAATTCAGTTTCCATTATCTGACTAACTGAAATCTTAAATAATTTCAAGGGTAAATAGGGATTGATTGATAAGCTGACTTCAATAAAATTTCCTTATCCACTTTGGATAGAAGCCGCTCCTTCCACCCTTATGACCACTTCATACTCCATTCTTGGATTACTTGAAAGGCACTTCTCTTATCTCTTAAGATCTGTTGAAAATCCTAAGTAATTTTCATGACATGGGCCTTTAGCTAGTGACACCTAAAACTGAGAAAATTTCCTCTTTTGTAATCTGAGATATATGTTGAAATTTTACATCGACTGATCATTAGATTTTCGCTGCACTTATAAATCTATGGCAATCATTTCTCTTTGAGAGCTCTTTTGGAGAGAGTTAGACCATAGATTTCTTCATGGTATCAGAGCCAAGTGACTCGGTCGGTACCCGACCGGTTGTAAAGGATGGACCCTGCGCTGGTGTGAGGGGAGGAGCTCCATATCCCAGGTCGGAAATCGATGTAAGGAGGAGTGTTGAAGTCTCACATCGACTGATCACTAGGTTTCCACTGCTAGAGTCTCAATTGAATCCAGAAACATTCATAAAACCATATGAACTCATAATTTAAATGCAGCGGAAACAAAATTGGATTGAAAACATACCTCCTGCCATTGATCAAATTTCAGCACTTACACGGGAATTCCAATGAATTTTATGTTCGATGCTTTCACTGGTTTCTCACACTTATTCTCTACGTATTGATGGTGTATCTAAATTGTTATGTAGTTAATAGTGAGAGGACCCGATACTTTATTAAGGTTCTTCCATCAAGAACCTCGTTCGGTTTTGGAACCGACGTACGGTTCCGACGAAACCGAATCACACCACTCGCTCACTAACGTTGCACCACTTTGATTTACATTCTCCCACTTGGTGCAAACGTTAAGTGAAATTCTCTTGAGTAACAAAACACATGAATCATAGCGATAGGTCCTCTAAGAGCGAGTATTATCTTCCATGTATTACAATGTATTTAGTTTCTCAAGTACTATACTTTATGTGGTAACTAAACTTAATGAATAAATCCTATATTTATTATTTATTCTTGGTCCAATAAAATATATATATTTTCTCAAATAAATTAAGGTGCACATGAATATGAGAAAATATCACAATATATAAGAGTTTCATTAATTAATTGTATATATACATTTACAAAGTGGAACCAATTCCTATTTTCTCTACATGATCCTTGAATTTCATTGCTGGCATGCCTTTAGTCAAAGGATCAGCAATCATCAACTCAGTGCTTACGTTCTCAATGACCACTTTCTTTTCCTTAACACGTTCTCTTATGGCTAAGTACTTAATGTCCACGTGCTTACTACGACTACCACTTTTGTTGTTCTTAGCCATAAATACAGCAGCTGCGTTATCACAGAATAATCTTAATGGCCTAGAAATAGAGTCAACTACTCTAAGCCTGGAAATCAAAATTCTTTAACCATACACCATGCGATGTGGCCTCAAAACATGATACGAACTCGGCCTCCATAGTGGAAGTAGTAGTCAATGACTGTTTCGCACTCCTCCAAGACACAGCTCCATCGGCAAGCATGAAAATGTAACAAGATGTTGATTTTCGTGAATCAATACAGCCAGCAAAGTTCACATCGGAGTAGCCAATTACTTCTAGTTCATCTGCTCGTCTATATACGAGCATATAATCCTTGGTTCCTCAGTACCTCATCACTTTCTTTGCATCTTTCCAATGGTCAACACCGGATTACTCGATATCTCCCTAGCATCCCAACAACAAATGCAATTTCGTGTCCGGTGCGTACTGAAAGCATACATCAAAGCTTCCAACACCAAGATATGGAATGGTTTTCATCTCTGCTCTCTTTCAAAATCATTCTTTGGGCATTGGTCCAAATTGAACTTATCGCTTCTTCACAATGGGAGCAACACTTGCTAACAATCCTTCATTCAAATCTCTAAAACTTTATTGATATAGGTTTCCCGAGACAAACCTCAGACACCTCAAGTCTCATCTCTATGGATCTTAATGCCAATGACATAAGATGCCTCACCCATATCCTTCATATCAAAATTTTTAGAGAGGAATTGTTTTACCTTATGTAGCAAACCCATATCATTGGCTGCAAGCAAAATATCATCCACATATAGCACCAAGAAACAAATCTTACTCCCACTAACTTTCTGGTATATACATTGATCCATGACATTCTCTTCAAAACTAAATGAAGTGATGACGTTATGGAATTTCAAATACCATTGATGGGAGGCTTGCTTTAATGCATATATGGATTTATTAAGCTTACAAACCAAATGCTCACCATCACTAGAGAAGAATCCTTGAGGTTGTTTCATATAAACCTCTTCCTCTAGGTTACCATTAAGGAAAGCCTTAGTATGATGTTCATTAAGACTAAAATCTATGCTGGTATTCGTGGTTCCGTTGACCAGTATACCAACATTCAAGACTTGCTAAAGGCCATTGATGATCAATTTGTCACTTCAGATAAGGCTTTAGCAAGCACCTTTATTATGAAGTTCTCTTCTACGACTCACCAAGCAGGAAAGTCAGCAAGGCGAAAGAGCACATTATGCAAACGAGGGACATTACGGCTCAACTTAAGCATCTCGAGGTCGAGATGCCTGAATCCTTCCCGGTGCACTATATCCTTAACACTCTCCCACATCGGCACGTGGGCCATTCAAAATCTCGTACAATACACATACAAAGATAAATGGTCAATCAAATGAACTAACGACCACGTGTGTTCAAGAGGAAAAGCGAGGCTTGTTATGGAATTTGCCAGAAAGTGCAATGTTGGCTACAACGTACTGTAAAGGAAATCTCGATACAAGCATAAAGGAAAGGGGATAATTCCACCTCGTGCCGATATTAAGAAAGAATCCAAGTGTTTCTTTTGTAAAAAGAAGTGGACGCATGCAAGGATTGTATCGCATTCTGAAATGGCTTCGAGAATAAAGGTAATCCAACCTCGTTTGTTTGTTATGAATCTAATATGGTTAATGTTAATATTAACACCGGTGGATTGATTCTGGATCTACAATCCATGTTGATTTATTGAAACATCACGTAACTGCATGTCATCAAGCATATACCAACTAGCTAGGCATATAGCTAATTAAGTAAATCTGAAACGAACCTGAATTGCTATTTAATATTATCTATAGTTGCCAAGTTAGATGTCATAATCCCAAGAGTTGTCAATAACAATCAAATATAATCAATTATACATTTATTCCAAATAAATAGTTATATGTTATAACAAGCTAATTAATTAAACATTAGCTTAGCTATGATATTGAGGAGAATTTATTTAGTGTGATATACAAAGCTAAAAGATAATCGATCTAAAAGTGATACTAAAATTTGGAAGCAAATATTAGAAAAGAGGTTATACCACACATAAGTTAATCACCAAATTATTGAATTAATATCCTCGAAGCATATAACCAAATGAGAAAATAATTTCCAAAGTAATTAATTTGTTTATTATATAAGGATAAAACTAAAACTATATATTACAAAAATATTGGATTAAAACCAATGAAAACCTACCGACATGACTTAAAAGAACTATGTTGTATTTAATTCATACAATAACATATAGTATTCATCAAACTTGGTTCACAAAAATTAAAAACCAAACATACTATTACTGCAAAGAAATTTAAGAACTATCACGTAAAGTATTAGAACTAAGGGTGTTAATTTATGTCGTAGTTTGATTGATCGAATTAAATCTTATTTGTAGAACACGAATCAAATTAAATTTGATCTAAATTTGGGCATCTCAAGTAATTAAAAAAAATGAACTAGATTCGAGCTAGCCCGTTAACTTGAAATTAAAAAAAAAATACGTTATGATTTATACCTTAAGTTAAAAACTTAAAATTGAAAAAAAAAATACATTTCTTCTCATATCATATTGCAATTCTTACAAAAAAAATTTCTTTTTTTCAAAATAAACATAAAATTCATCATCACGAAATTCATATAGGTTTTGAATAATTCATAACTTGTTTATTTAGTTATGTTAATAGTAGCATACTCAATCACAAATAAAATTTTAAAAAGGAAATAAATAATGTGAACGAAACTTACATGTTATGGTTTGAAAAGATATATATTAATAATTATTATATTATATTCGTAATTTTTGAATTGATGTCGTTAAATATATATTTTTCTAGATAGAGCTGATCGTTGTGCACCTTTATTTTAATAGCAGTAAAGGTAAAATAAGTTAAAGAAAATAATAATAATAATAGTCCGTAAAAGTAAAATAAGATAAAGAAAATGATAATAATACTCACTAAAGTTAAAATAAGTTAAAAAAGAAAATGATAATAATACTTAGTAAAGGTAAAATAAGTTAAAGAAAATGAAAATAATAACCAATGGGGAATGAAAATTGAAATTAAACTGAAATTCAGGTGCATATATAGATGTAGCTCATAAATGAAAGCCAAGAGGAGGAATGAATTAAAATCCTTGAGTTAAATGGATTCACAGAAAGCAGTTTTGGAAGAAAAAAAACCTTTGAAAACAAAATATTAATAACAAAATCGCTTCTCCAAAAATAAATTAAAAGTAACAAAAACATTCTCTCATATTTGAGAGAGACCAAGAACCCTTGTAAACAGATTCATTCATAAATTCCAACAAAATCTGCCTCCACAATCTGTTAGCCACCCATATCAATGCATGATTTCAACATCGAACCACGTCCTTTCTCCCACACCCACGTATAAGGGAACCCCACAAATCCCATATATACCAATAAGGCCACAATCTTCTAGAGTAGCTAGTTTCAAAATTATTTATTAAATACATTGATCTTTGTTAGCTTCGTATCCTTTCTTTCAAAACTTCGTTAAAATCCCCATAAATCACCCATTGAATCAGGGTTTTTTTTTTTTTGTCTATAATAATGAACATATCTTATTTAAAAGTTTAAAAATAAATTTTTATTAATTTAGTTTAAAAAGATGTTCTTTACAACCTCTCAATCAATTAACATTTCATATATTTTTCTAGTTTCCTCTTTCAATTACCATCTCAATTTTTTTTTATCTCTCTCCTCTTTCAATTCTCGGCCCAATTTTTTTTCTCTCCTTATTTTTAAAAACAAGACAAAAAAAATATTTTAACTACCATTTACAACTTTAAAGTACCGAATACAAAAATTATAAATTTTTAATAAATAAAATTTTGAGTGAATAAAAATTAATAAAAATAATTTATATTTATAAAATACAAAAATATATTTAATAATAAATATATAATTTGTTATAACAAATAACTTATCAAAATTTTATTATAAATTAACTTAAAATAATAATAATAAATTATAAAATAATTATAAAATTAATAATAATTATAATAATATTATATTAGATAATATTTTCATACAAATTTTAATAATTATAATTATTTATTAAATATAATTATAATTATATTTAATAATAATAATAATATATTATTATATTATTTATGAATTATCAAAATGCTTAGCATATCATTTTAAATATTGGTATAAATTTATATATTTGTATTGTATATAGTAAAAAGTTGGATAGAGAGGTTTCACAATTTTTTTAATAATTTAATTATTTTTATAAATATTATTTTTTATATCATAATTATAATTAATATTATAATTATTTATTAAATATAATTATAATTATATTTAATAATAATAATATATTATTATATTATTTATGAATTATCAAAATGTTTATCATATCATTTTAAATATAGGTATAAATTTATATTTATTTTATTATAAAATAAATAATTTTTTATTTTTTAAAATAATTTTTTTAATATATGATATAATAAAAGAGATTTATGTATTTAAAATTAATTATAAATTTATAAGATGTTGATGTTTTCTTATGTTTATAATAATTATATATTATAAAATGAAGTTAATATATATTTTTTTAAATAAAATTGATTCACATTTAATTTTATTTTTAAACTATTATGTTTATTTGGTTATTTTTAAACTAATTCACATTTAAGTTCATTTTTAAACTATTATGTAAAAAATAGTTATTATAGACAAAATCTCAGCCACAAGTTGAGGGTTGAGCCGACACAAGTCCCAAGAAAACACCATTTGATGTGCATCCGGGTCGATCACTATAAAAGCTCCTAAACGTCCACCTTGCCCTCCCTAGTTCATCACCCACGCATCAATGTGTACCCGAATGCTTGAAGCAATTGAAACATCAATATTTTCCCGCCAAAGTAATAAAAGCCCGTGCCATCACCACTAGGAATGGACATAAAACATTAAAAAATGACCTAACTGACCGAACTGAATATTAACGGAATCGTCTAAGTTAGATTTTAGTGTTATTAATTAACTAAATTTAATTATTAAGTATTTTAACTTTGAATATAAAAATTAATGGCTTTGATTCAACTAAAAGTATTTAAATTTAATCAATTAATAGTATGAACTATCATGTAAATTGATTGTAAATTGGATTTTGATTTATATATAAGTAGATTTTTATTTGTAAAATTTTTAAACTAATTAAATCGATAAATAATTAGTTTTTTGAAAAAAAACAAACCTTACTCCGTTACTAACCACCACCAAACACACAACACATTATTGATAACATAAAATTAGGAAAACAAAAATTAATTTGGAAAGCTTCAACATGCTATTTATTCATTCTATTCTACGAAATAAATATAGTAGTTGGATTATAATAAAAAATGAGGCTCAACAAAGTGCAAAATGCTCGTTTATTATTGAGCCCTCAAGAATTTAAGCACATCGAGCCATTTATAGCTCATGAAGAGGTTAACTCCGTCGTGTTTGAAAACGAACATGGAACGAAATCATTTTCTGCTATAGTATCATAAAAAACATAAGCACCACCACCCTTATAATATATTTTGGTTTTTTATTCAACTCAACCTCTTCCAACCAAGTCACATCTCCTATCATACGATTCTTCTAATTGTATTACCAATCACCCTCATATCGTGAAGAACTTGTTGGGCACAACGGGTAAAAAATAAAATGAATTCAATAGAGTAGAATAATAACACTAGAAATTTAACGTGATTCACCTTTTAATTTCGGCTAAGTACACAGGACAAACTTCGAAAAATATTTCTTCTATTAATAAAATTAATGGGTACAAAATGAGAAACAATACAACAAAATGATAGGCAATACAACAAATTGAGATAAACCTAAACTCCCAATATTTTTCTAAGATATTCTCTCCCATTTTCTTACACACAACACTATTGTCTTCAAAGGAAATTGTTCATTTGGCTTTGCTTTACTTCTCTTCTTGTTTTAGTGTGTTGATGTATCTCTAAGACAAAGACATTGACTATTTATAAGCAAAATTGTATATCAATGTTAGATACACCTAACATTTATGATTACACCTACAATTTGTAGTTGCACCTAACATTTTTATTTTCTTCCTCTTCAACATAGGAGGAACTCACAAAAGTCCCATTCCCTTTATCATCCAAAATAGGTGTACCTTTTTTAGTTAAAGTTTTAGAGCCTATCCTAATAGCATAACATCACCCACAATGAGTAATTATTTATTGATCCAGGATCAATGGTTCAAACTAATAACATGATATTATTATGTAACAAATAGCTAAAATTTGTCCATACTCTTTTTTTATCATTGAAATTTGCAATATTATTTTTTTATTGGTATGAACCACCACATCAATATCAGTATTGGTCCATAACTAATGAAAAATTTCTTGCCCACAATATAGGCTTCATTTTCAACGTAGGCTACCATGTCAAGAATTCCTCCCGCACCCCAACAATATCTGTACCAACTGCTACATATCCACAACCTACTGCACATAAATAAGTATATTTGAATTTGAATCATAGAGCAGGTTATTAGCCACTAGTAACAACCCCCCTCCACATTCGATGATCCCCGCCAGTCGTACCTCCACTCGTACGTCCACCATCACTAGCCACACTCTTTGGTAGTTTAAAGTAAGACTTCACTACTTAAGGCATGGGCATAAAGCGATCAACCCTAAGCCAAGTTTTGACCCAATCTGCCATATTAGTTTTTTCCTCAAGTGCCTTCTTATGCTCCAAACACCACCAATCATCATAACCAAACCTTCCACAATAAAAACAGAAAAAAATAGTTGCTTGTAACGAAAATCAATCCATACTGGCTCCAACTTCACATTACAAAACCACCATCCATGCAATGAGGGATTAGCCAATGAAAAACAACCCTCTCTCGCACATATGTTGCATTCTTTCATTAAATAAAATTGATAAAACCTCTCAAATCAACCCCATTATCAGTTAATTCTTCTGCTCTATCATCCAATTATATAGGGGACATCACATAAAAGAACCCACATCAGCACCAAATCAAACGAAACTTCTCTCACACTTGCCCCTTGTGGCGCAATAGATCTAATTAAAGAGCCAATAAATAGCCATTAATTGTCTACGGTTGTTGATTGTAAATCCACGCCACCATAATCTGCTCATTGAAATGGAAAACAAACACATTCCTTATGGAACTTTTAATATGTGTAGGGAAAAATTTGTTGTCATGTACTACTTATTGATTCTATTAGAAATATTTAATGATTGTATTATATTCTGTGTTTTAAAGAATATACATGATGTCTTTATATAAGAGTTATACATAAATTAGATATGTTTAAAGTAAACTAGATATACATTAGCAGATATGATATACATTAACAGATATACATTAATTTGTTAATAGATATACATTAACAGCCCCTCTTAAACTCAAAGTGGATGTGAGACCAGCTTAAGGTTGTCAACCAAATTACGAGTGCATCCCTTAGGAAGTGCCTTAGTGAAGATATCTGCAAGTTGATTGTTGGAAGATACGGGAGAAAGTTTAAAAGCACCATGAACAAGATGAGAACGAATAAAGTGACAATCAATCTCAATGTGTTTAGTCTGTTCATGGAAGACATCATTGTGAACAATATGAATGGCACTCTGATTGTCACAATAAAGGGGAGTAGTAGAGGATGTGGACACACCCAAATCCTTAAGAAGCCATTGTAACCAAAAAAGCTCAGATGTGGTATCATCAAGAGCACGATATTCTGCTTTAGTACTGGAGCGGGCCATAAAAGTTTTTTTCTTACTTCTCCAAGAAATCAAAGAAGAACCAAGGAGAAAGCAATAACCTGTGGTGGACCTACGATCAGTGGGATCTCCTGCTCAATCAGCATGAGAGAATGCACAAAGTACAAGAGGAAACTGAGATGAGTAGAAAGAGACATGGAAGATAGTGCCCTTCAAGTATCGTAGAATGCACAGAACATCAACATAATGAGTTAATCGTGGAACAGACAGATACTGGCTCACCTGATGAAAAACATAAGAAATGTATAGACGAGTAACTGTAAGATAAATTAGGGTGCTAACCAATAATCTATAAAGAGAGGGATTAGATAATGGTTTCCCCTTCGAGGGTATTAGATACGCATTAAGTTCAACTATAGTGTCAACAGTCTTGCTGTCAATGAGTCCAGCTTGAGATAAAAGGTTAGATTCATACTTGGCTTGAGTAATATAAAGACCATCTATGGAATGAGTGATCTCAAGACCCAAGAAATAACTGAGATGTCCAAAGTCTTTCATCTCAAACTGCTGACTAAGAAAATCCTTGAGTTCTTGAATGCCATTGAGGTCATCACCAGTTATGATCATATCATCCACATATAGGAGAAGCAAAATGGTGCATTTATCATTGCGACAAAAAAATAAGGCAAAATCATAAGGACTGGCAGTATAACCCAAGCGAAGGATGGTGGAGCTGAACTTGGCAAACCATACTCGTGGAGCTTGTTTAAGGCTATAAAGTGCATGTCGAATATGACAAACCTTGTTTGTTTCAACAGAAAGACCATAAGGAGGTTTCATATAGAATTCTTCATGCATATCCCCATTAAGGAATGCATTTTTAACATCCATCTGAAAAAGTTCTAATTTACTAATAGCGGCAATAACTAAGAGGGTATAAACAGAGGAGATACAGGCAACTGGAGCAAAAGTCTCTTCATAATCAATCACATACTCTTGTGTAAAACATTTTGCAACAAGACGAGCCTTGTAGCACTCGATGGACCCATCAGAGTTTGTCTTGATCTTATAGATCCACTCACAACCAACAATAGACTGACTAGGAGGGAGAGTAACCATATCCCGAGTATGGTTTTTGGTTAATGCATCAATTTCTTCTTTCATTGCAATCTGCCATAAAGGATTAATAGATGCCTCATGATAGGTGTGAGGCTCATGAAGTGTAGCAAGGGTAGTGTAAAAATGATAGTTAAGTAAATGTGCAGGAATGGATCTTACCCGGGTTGAGTGGCGAGGTGGAATGTCTTATGGAGGATCTTCAGGGGAAGCAGGAGCACGGGACCTATGCTCAAGGTGGGGTAGCTCATCATCAACCTGTCTAGGAGAATCATTAAAAATATCTGAAGATTGAATAGAAAAGTCTAAAGGAGGATCAAGAGTATTTGTAGAAGAAACATGAGACTCATTTGGAAAGATTTCTAAAACATTTGAGTTAGTTAGGGAAGAATGAAAGTGAGAGAGTTCATCAAATAAGCAGTGTTCCTAAAAGAAAACATTATGGGAAACATGAAGATGATGCGAGATAGGATCATAGCATCGATACTCTTTTTAAGTTTCATTATAACCAAGAAAAAAACAAAGTCTAGATCGAGGCTCAAGTTTGTTGGGTTCATGAGGTTGAATAAGAACAAAATAGATAGATCCGAATGAGTGAAGGTAATGATAGTCAGGGGATGACGCAAAAAGGTGCTCATATGGAGTTTGATTATGAATGACAGCACTTGGAATGCAATTAATGGCATGAACAGAATGAAGAGCGACTTCACCCCAAAATGGGGCAGGAACTTCGGCAAAAAGAAGAAGAGCACGAATTGGGTCAAGAATAAGATGAAGTTTTCTTTCGGCTCAACCATTTTGTTGAGAGGTGCTTGGACAGGTTAGATGATGTATAGTGTCATAGGAATGTAACAGAGCTTGAAATCATATTGAGTATATTCAAGAGCATTATCAGATTGAAAAGTTTTGATATGTTTGGAGAATTGTGTTTCAACCATTTTTGCAAAGTTATTGTATATTGGTAAGATTTCAGAACGAGATTTCATAGGAAAGATCCAACTATAATGAGAATAATCATCAATAAAAACAATAAAATAATGAGATCTACCAATACTAGTAACAGGAGAAGGTCCCTAAACATCAAAATGAATTAGCTCAAATATACTATTAGAGATAGATTCACTATTATTGAAAGGTAAAGCTGACTGTTTTCCTAACTAGCATGAAGTACAATCAAAATTGTCTTTGGACACAGAACCCAACAGACCTTTAGAAGCTAACTGTTGTACCCGAGTGGATGGGGCATGACCAAGATGAGAATGCCAAATTTTGAGAGAAGGTAAGGAAGAAACTGCAACAGCTGCAACAACAATAGAGACAAGAGCAACAAGTGGAAGATGAAGATTGTTCACGGGAAACATACACCTGACCCTAGGACCGATCCCAAGCTCTTGCCCCGTCCTCGGATCCTGCACAATACACCTAGAATAGTAAAAACTAAGGCGATATCATAGTTCAAATAATTTTCCTATAGAGCATAAATTATAGGATAGGTCAGGTACATGGAAGATCCCAGGAATAGAGAGGTTAGAGGTTGAAACAAAACCTAGACTATTCCCATGCATGGTGGAACCATCAGCTATATGAATATTAAGAGGATGTGATGCATGGTCAAGTTTGGAGAATAAAGATGAGTAAGGTGTCATGTGATTACAACATACAGAATCAAAAAGCCAAGTTTGAGGCTTACCGGGAAAATTGAGAGAGTAGTGGAAAGAGATGCATTACCATCCATTTGAATAGCCTAAGTTATGGTATTCTATAATTCAGTGGGGGGAGGTTGATAGTGAATCCAAAAGACTGGGACTTAGTTGAAATGGAAGGCATCAACAGAGTAGGCTCAGTATTAGCAACAATAGGATTAGATTTGTTGCGATAGTAACAAGTCTCACTGATGTGGCCATAATGCTTGCAATAATTGAAGAACTTCTTGTTGGTCTTCCTACGATGATTGCTAGAGCAAGAGGAATCACCTGACTGCTGAGGTTGCTCAATGGCAGGAGTAGAAGCAGAAAGAGTAATAGCCAAAACATTGAACTTATTCTGGGCTTGTAGGGTTGCAAGCCGAGCTTCTTCTCTAACCAACTCATTTACGATAGTATCAAGAAAGGGAGGAGGACTGTGATTGAGAAGCTGACCTTGGATGGGCTCAAAGTCCTTATGAAGTGACATTAGGAACTCATAGAGACGAAACTTATCTTTAACTGCAACATATTGCCGAGCATCCTTTGAGCATGCCCAAATTGGATCACAAAGGTCAATTTGGTCCCAAAGAAAGCGAAGCTAATCATAATAGTCATTGATGGATTGTCCTGATTCTTGTCGAAGTTGATGCAATTCAACTACTAACTGATATTTCATAGATCCATAAGTAGTGGAGTACCTTTTGGCCAACATATCTCATGCTGATTTTGCATCATCAAAGTTGCCCAATAGATTGGAGATGGAAGGAATGGAAGTATTCTGAATCCATGTGAGGATCATGTGGTTGTGACTATCCCATTCAATCATGTGACTAAGGTAGGCAGCATCTTCTTCACTTGCTCCTTTGATAGGAATGGTAATTGCACCAGTATAGTAATTCCAAAGCATGCGACCCTTAAGAAAACTACGCATAGCTTGAGATCAGGATAAGTAATTCTTAATCCCTTCCATTACAGTATTGATGGGGTAAGGAAGAAAAACATCATTTTTATCCATTTAGAAACACAATATGCAAAAACGAACTACAAAAACAAGGTCTACACAAAAAATTGGGTAGGGAGAACCTGAACTGTAAAAAGTCAACTATCAACAACACGGTCTATGGTACAGTCAACAACAACAACACTGCGATCAATGGTGATGTCAATAGAAGGGGATGATGACGTCACGGGACTAGAGTGTAGCGTGTGAGGCACGTGAATCTGACGTACGGTTTCTATTGGTGGCGCGTGTAGGTTCTGATGCTTGCGAGACTTCCACGAATGTGTAGATCTGGTCAAGGTGATCACAGTGGTATATATAAAAAAAGTTGTCAGAGTAAGATGCACGGTGGCGTTTGGTTTTCTGTTGGTGATGCGTGAGGAAGATATGCAGTTCCTTTGAGTGGCACGTGAGGGAGCGGGCAGACTCCGATGGTTGCGGAACTTCCACGGTTGTGTAGATCGAGGCAAGACTATCACTGTAGTACTAGTAGAAATGTTATCGGAGCAAGATGCACGGTAGAGATAGTGATTGCAATGGTCTGTGTGGTGTGGGACTTCTCAATAACAACGATTATAGACTCGGAACCTAAGGACAACGGTTGAAAGACGTCGGAGGTTTAATGGTGAGTTGCTACAGCGGCTGTTGTGACAACGGAAGTTATAATGGTGGAGTAACACGAAAAAAGACAAGACTGCTAAGAGAAAGGTAAGAGCAGTGACTCTAATATCATGTTAAAAATACTTAATGATTGTATTGTTTTCTGTGTATTAAGGAATATACATGGTACTTTTATATAGGCGTTACAAGTAAACTAGATATAGATAAAGTAAATTAAATATATATTGTAGATATGATATGACTTTTTTTTGTCCTTATGTCATTGGTAAAATAAAATCTTATTTTTAGTTATCAAATAACAGAATAAAATTGATCAAACAAACAAACAAATTTAAAAAAAATGGTAACTATCATGATATAATAAAACAAAACAAGAAAATGAAGTAATTAAAAAATTGCATGAAGATTCTTAAACAAATAAGATTGTGAGAATCAATAACTTATAATTAAAAAATAATTTTTAATTTAAAAAATAAAAATTAAGGATTATTTTTGTTGTATGTAAATAATTTATCATCAACGTTATTAACTGTAACTTTATTAATATAAGCTTCAAAATTGTGACTACTTGCATTATGTTAATAAAATTGAACTTTTGCTAACTGTCGTTTTATTATTATTATTATATATAAGTAATGACACTCAAACGAACCTCTGGTAACCTTTTTGTTTTCATTACGAGCAAATGTGTGAGATAATTTCTCATTGAACCAAAAACAATTGTGTGAGATGAATTCCCTTTAATTTAAAAAAAATAAAAAATAAAACACGATTAGCAGTATGCTGGGATGTAATTTAGGATAAGACGTAATAGCCCAATTTGGAAACTCCTAATTCGATTTGGACTCGGGCCGGATATTGATGGGCAAGGTATGTTTTCGAGTCACATCAAATCAAATTTCTAAATTAAATGCAGACCAGACTTAAAACGGTTGGATAAATTGGAATCTATTTTTTTTAATATTAAATTAACTTAACTCAATGTTCAAGTTTATAGTATAAAATAAATTATAAAATAATAATATATAATATTTAAAATTATATATATTTTATAAAATTTAAATGCAGCGAGTTCAAAATCTACTTATAGTATATATTTAACCTTAAGTTTGATCTTAAAACTATTTAAATAGAAATAGACCTAATTTGAGCAGAGGATAAGACTTGATAATGAATAAGGGTGTGCATAGAATGAGTCGGTTCAAATTGAAAAAATATCTTAATTAAATTAATAAAATCTATTTATAAAAAACTCATCTCATCCAATAAATCCTATAAAACAAATCCAAACTAAACTCTTTAGATAAGGTAGATCAATTTATTATTATTAATTTTTTTTTTTGCCATCACAATTTTTTTTAAATTTTTTTGTTTTTGACACATATCAAAAGAAAAATCAAATATTATTCCTTAATTTTTTTTAAAATATGTTAATGCAATATAGTTTAAGTAAATTACATTGCGACTAATGACAATTAAAATTTAAATACTAGTGATAAGCAGAATAATAATAAAATAGATGGTGATCGGTTTTTGTTTCAAAAGGAAAAAAATAACACAAATAATTTAGATTCAAAAATTAGAAGTCAAGATTAACCATATCTTAAATTTCAATTCAATTGATTTAACTACAAAGAAACTATTTTTTATTCCATATTATGCGACATCATTCAGAAATTATTGTATTAATAACTTTAACTTTAGAAGCCTTATATAGCCTAAGATTTCTTACCATTTCTTACGGTTTAATTGACTATGATACGATCACTTATCAATTATAATTTTTAAATAACTTAATGACATGATGAACAAATTCAATTTAACAACAACATTAAGTTCTAAAAGAATAATAAAAAAATTAATCTCGTTGATAATTTTTAATCTAGATGATTGGTTCTACTTGTCATTATCAAACCACAAGTTTCTACTTTAAATTGAAATAATTAGCAATTTCAAAAAAATTATAATCTAGCAATAGATACTAACAAATAAACAATTAGTAGGCATCCCAATTATTCAAGAGCACTGTTTTGAAATGCATATATAAAACTACTCACATCATTAATTCAATACAGGAAAATAATTAAATCATAAAATAAACTTGCAATGAATCATCATCTATGACTCAAAAAATTTTGTTAGTCATATATCGTAACTTAGTTATCTATACACATGGTAGAAACTAATAAATAATTCATAATAATAAACGAGAAAGGAAGAAGACATTTCATGTAGAGCTCTTACCTCTCTTTGATTTTGTAAATGTTGTTCCTCTGTATTGTACTTTGGTTGATCTAATATGATATATATAGAGTCTGGTTTGAGTAAATTTTGTGCCCTTAATTAATTCCCCTCATTTCAATGATTGTAATATAAAGTTTGGGGTTAAAAAATATCACATTTGTGTGTTGACTATACTACGAAAGCAACTGATCACATGGCTTGATGGAACGATTTGGATGAATTCTCCACCCAAGCACTAGATTGAAGTTAATTGAGTTCCACTGGTAGATCAATCACTTTGCAATAAGTGGCTCCAATATTTTATCAGAAGGTCCTTGATTGATGTAGGTTGAAGCTCGATTGGTCATGTACTCTGATTGCACTCCAAACATGCATTTTTTTGCTTCTTTTTTCTTATTTTGGTTTCAAACACCTACACAATAAAAATTAAACACATAAAGGCCATCTGGAACACAAAATAATAATAAATACAAGGAAAATGATGCCTAAAAACATATATATAAATTAACATATATCAAATTTCTCTCACACTTAATCTTTGTTAGTCCTTAAGCAAATACATAATTAGGCAACAAAAATACATTTTTCGTTACTTCATCTCATGGGCTTAGTAACCTTAATGTTCCAAAATCTATTGAACATTAGTAGGAGTCTATAACCATTCTTTTTTCTATAGCACTCTCCATAATGACATAACTTAGAATGGGTTTGTGAAGCAATCTTATTAATGACAAGTAAATGTCATGTACATTTTTTGTGGATTATTACCATATGTTTAGAATTACATTAGGCATCATCAGCTTTCGACTAAAGTTACATCTCCACCATTGAATGTATTTTCAAAACAAAATATTTTTAATTTGGAAATAAGACTACGAATATTGATTCATTGAAACAATGAATAAAGAAAATTCAAAAGCTCAAAACTCCATAGAGTAATAAGGCGAGACTATCAAACAGAGAAGATCTTGCCAACAATCAAGGAATAAAATCCTTCCTAATATTTTGGGATTCATGGAAGATCTTGCCGACAATTAAGGAAGAAAATATCTCCTAATATTTTGGGATTCATATTGTATATTTGTATTCCTTAATTAGCTAGGTTTTCCATATATAGACTTAAGTATTGTTGTATATAGTGGTGTTGTAACCTTTTTACAAAATATAGAAAAAAAATATACAACTTTATTTTTTTGTTCCATAGTTTAGAGGATCTACTCTAGTTTGAATTATTGTGATCGTTCATCATAGATACAAACAAATTCGAAACGATATTATAAAATTCAATAGCAGAAATTTTACACTTTGGAAATTCCATTTTTGAATTTTTGTTGAAGAAAAAGGTTTATCTAGACTTCTTGATGGCTCTAAAAAAGAAGGCGAAGAGTAATTGGAAAACATAGAATGCACATATTATCACTTGGATACTCAACTCGGTTGAACCTGACATTACTAAGTCTCCAATCTTTCAAAACCGCTGCTGCTATATGGGATCATCTTAATGGGATTTATTCTCAGATGAATTAATCAAGAAAATTTGAACTTGAATATGAAATAGAAAATATCAACCAAGAGGATAGATATATTCATAGTTTCCTATGTTGCAATGCTAAAGTTGTGAACAGAACAAGACATGATCTTTTTTTCAATAATCTCACCTACTACATACTTTGAAGTAAAGAAAGAATGAGATCGCAAAAGAGTGATGAAATTTCTCATGAAGCTTCAACTTGAATTTGAGACAGTAAGAGGTACTTTAATCAATCGCGATGATCTGAAAATGGAATCTGTTTTGAGTAAACTTATTTGTGATGAAACATGCTTGAAAACTCAACTGCACACAAAAAATAATATTGTTGATTTTGTATTTCTTGCTTCTTCACGTGGTAGATATCAATCAAAACAAAGGAATGGACATGTGCAATCTCATTGTCAAAAGAGGAATATATGCAACTATTGTAAGAAACCAGGCCATACCATTTTGGAGTGCAAAATTTTAAAGAATAAGAAAATCCAACCAACCTATGTTACTATGAGTTTGATCAAATGGAAGCAAATACAACAACAGAAAATACAAATGCATTGTCTCTCATACCACAAGTCATACAAAAGATGATTCAAGACTCCATGAAGTCAACACTTCCAGGTGTTCTTTCTTCAATTTTTTTTTGTTGTTGGGATATCAGTTATAAAAAATAAATCGAATCCTTGGTTTCTTGATTCAACCACCTTTAATCACATGACTAATCAAAAAAATGTGCTTGTTGATCTAAAACCTTGTTGCTTAAATCAATTTGTCACTACTGCAAATGGTACAAAATTACCAATTCAAGGAATTGGAACTGCTTGCTTGTCAACCAATTCTCTAAAATCCATTTGTCTTCCTAATACCTTTTATATTCCTCGATCGATAGCCAATTTGATTTATGTTGGACAATTGACCGATTAGTGGTTATTCTCTTGGTGATTCTAATGTGGTTTACAAACTTAACCAATCTCTTTATGGTCTCAAATAGGTACCTCGAGCATGGTTTGAAAAGTTTCACTTTACTATCTGTTCAGTTGGTTTTTAGCAAAGTTCTAATGATCCATCTTTATTCACCTGTCACTCTTCTCATGACATTGTTATTTTTCTTCTTTATGTGTATGATATGATCATCACGGGTAGTGATGAGTAAGGAATTATTGAGTTTAAAAAGTTTCTTCATAATTCCTTTCATATGAAGGATCGTGGGACTCTTACTTATTTTCTGGATTTAGAGGTGTCATCCTCCTCTAACGGCCTCTTTCTTACACAATTCAAGTACATTAAATATCTCCTCAATTTAGCCAACTTGATTGATAATAAAGTTTGTTTGACTTTGATGGAACAAAATTTGAAATTAAAATGTGATAATTTTGAATTTCTTTCTGATTTTACTTTGTATTGGCGCTTGGTGGGTAGCTTTATTTATCTCACCATCACACATCCTAATATCTCTTTTTTTGTTTAGGTTGTTAGTCAATTTGTTTCTCAACCTCAACATCCTCATCTTTCACCACTTCATCAAATCATTGGCTATCTTAAGGGCACTTGTGACCGTGGTCTTCTCTTTCCTTCCAACACACCTCTTATTCTTAAACCATATTCTGATGCTGACAATTCTGGGTGTGTCGACACTCACCATTCCATAATAGGTTGGTGTGTTTTTCTAGGTGCTTCACCCATTTCATGAAAGTGTAGGAAGCAAGAAAAGGTATCCAAATCTTCTACTAAGGCTGAGTATCATTCTATGTCTTTTCTGAGTTCTGAACTTGTCTGGATTCAATGACTTCTCCTTGACTTTGGAATTTCTAGTAATCATACGTATATTCCTCTATTTCGTGATAATACTAACGCTATTAGCATTGTAAATAATCCAGTTCATCATGACCAGACCAAACACATTGAAGTTGATTGCCATTACATTCGTGAATTAGTTCAAGACAAATTTATATGATTTGTTCATGTCTCCTCCCATGATCAAATTGTAGACTTGTTCACTAAACCTATGTCTTTTTCTCACCATGAGTATCTTATGAGAGAATTGATTCTTATTGATAACTACCATCAATTTGAGAAGGGATGTCAAACAAAGAAGATCTTGCCAAAAATTAAGGAAGAAAATCTCTCCTAATATTTTGGTAATCATAGAAGATCTTGCTGATAATTAAGAAAGAAAATCTCTCCTAATATTTTAGAATTCATATTGTAAATTTGTATTCTTTGATTAGCTAGGTTTTTCATATATATACTTAAGTATTGTTGTATATAGTGATGTTATAACCATTGAACAAAATACAGAAAAAAAATATGCAGCTTTATTTCTCTGTTCCATAGTTTATCAAAGACCTATAAAGAGTATCTGCCTATCATCTACAAGTATGCCAAAAATGGTCTAATATCATTGTTGTGGACCTTAACTTTATTCTAAATACTCTCAAACTCTTTGATAATTCCAAAACACATACCCATTTTTCATGTTTCCCTTTCTTTTCACTCTTTTCTATTTTATTTTCTTCTATTTTCCCTTTTTTATGGGTACTTATTTTCATAAGATATGGGTTATTTTATTAGTGTTTGAAAACTTACAACATTAATCACATGATACATTTAAATCCAATTCTAGCTCCTTTCTTAGAATCTACCAGCTTTTTATGCAACTCCATGTATCTTTAAACTATTGGGTATGATCAATGTGTTTGGTTCAAAGGGTTAAGAATGGATACAAACAAGTAGCTCATATATGATAAAATTGGCTCACTAAAGGATTGTTCTTTGAATATAAAAATATTAAGGGCAAGACAATTTTTCCAGGATTGAGTCCTTGTTCCATAGTCATTTTTCAATAAATACTCAATTAGCATACATAAGAATCATCATATCATAACTTAGCTACTATACAAGCATTTTGTGAGCTAAATTATCACAAAGTATGTATTTACTAAAGAATAATCAAAACTTTAACTAACATTCATCATCATTCAAAATCTCATATTTTTAATCATTTATCATCATAAATACAATAAAACATAAAATCTCATATATTTTCTACACAACTTCCAAATCTTGATCCTAGTAATATGTTAATAATAATAAAAATAAAAACTTGTGCATACCAAACTACCTAAAATAACCTATAGATATGAAGTATTTTATCTCTTACACTTAATTCATACATTATCCTCAATGTAAGGCATGTTGATAGCATAATGTAAAAATAAATAGAAAGGGTAAAAGAAAACAAATTTGATAGGTTGCCTCCTATTAAGGGTTTGGCTTAACATCATTATCCTGACACTTCCAATATTTATCATCCACCGCTATTAAAGATCTTAAAGTTTGTCATCTTATCATCAAAATTTTGAGCTAGCAGTCCATATGCACATCCTTGCACTATGATGAGAATCTTCTTTGCAACATAATAGACATATTCTCCTTTACACTTAACTCTATGTTATCTTCAATCTTGCATTTGGTAATACAATGTTCTTTAATATTGTTTTCATAACAAGGCATATGTGGAATAGCCTTCAAGAGAGGTATGTGGCTTGCACATTGTGGAAGGTCTTTGATATTTCTCTTTTATGATTCTACTTCTTTGAAATTTTTAACCTATTGAAAAAAGATAAAAGTATATCTTTGGTGCCATATTGGATTCATGTAGGCTAGTGGTCTTCTTTTGCTCACTAGTCCCTTCTTTGATTGTATCATTATTTGGCATTCCTCTAGCTGTTTCCAAATCTACAAAATAATAGCAATGACAACCTCCGTAGGTTTGAAAATTGTTTGAAAAGGGAGCTTACCAACTGGTTGTGCCTATAATCTTCCCATAATTTGTGACAAGTTGTCAATTTACATCTCAAGGTTTCTTAATGAGGTTTGAGTTTCCTGTTGAAAGTTTAGATTGTTAGTAACTAAGGAATTCACTAATTTCTCAAGAAAATTACCATAAACGAATAGAGTAGGTTGTGCCTTTTAGAATGAGAATTCAGGTGTGATGTTGAAATTAACTATTGAATTTCTATGAGTATCTCAAGTTTATATGATCCTATCATTATGCATTATACATGTTAGAATATGAATAATACATGTGCCTCTGATTTTCAAATCTACTCATAACTGTTTTTCCAATTTCCTTATAGTTGCTCAAAGTAAGATGTAGGCAATTCATTAAATATATGGTATAATGCAGCCATGTGTCTACTTATTTCCTTGACATTCAATATTTTAAAAGGGTATATTAATAACAAAGGTGAATAAAATAAAAATAAACTAAAATGGTAATAAAATAAAATGACCTTACAAATAAAAATACCAATATTTTTAAAATAAAAGTAAGGAAAATATTATAAAATTAACTAAATTTAATTTTATGCCATGTTTTTTAGTACCTTTAATTTAAAAATAAATGGAAAAAATGAAGAAAAACAATATACACCCAAAAATCTAAGTGTGTTCATCAATTCAAAAATGTTGAATTTGAGCTCATTTTATGGACTTGTAAAGTTTCCATCCAATCCGATTCAATCTATTAATTGATCAGATTGGTTTGGATGAATCTAATCTATAATGTCTTTTATGCACTTTGTACTTTTTTTAACTATTTACTCTAAGTTTTTTATCAATATATAATTATTTGATCTAAAATAAAGTCACAAATAAAAAAATAAATTTAGTTTTATCTATTCATTTGGTCTCTAACCTTTCAATTCACATAATTTAACCTATAATATTTCTAAATTTGACAAATTTAATCCAAATTTTAATTTTTATTAAATTAATTTAACGACGTTATACTTAATTATATGATGAAACTTATTTTTTAATTTATTTGAAATCTAACCTATTTTAAAAAACATAATTTGGTCCCCAACCTATGACAAAATTTATTATTTAATCCTCAATCTTTCAATTATGTGACTGTTAAGTATAATACCATTAAAACAATTCGATAAAAGAAAATTTTGGACTATATTTGTCAAATTTAGAAACATTAGTGACTAAATTGGATGAATTAGAATGTTAGGAATCAAATTTTAATGTCTTATATAGTCTAGGAACCAAAGGGATAGATAAGTTAATTTAATGTATAATTAAGTAAAAAATGTGAAGTCGAGGGTGGATATGATCAATTTGATAAGTTATTAGCTAATTTTTGTTGGTGGTTTTGAAACCAAAACCTTAGTCGGCATGTAAACTCTCAAATATTGACCTTAAAGAAAATCTACAATGTCGATTTAAGGGCAATCGGTTTGACAATTTTGAACCTATAATTTTTTATCAAAAATTTATTTACAAAAACATAACTTAGAATTAATAAGAACTTTTAGCATGATATATCTCTCTATATCTATATTTAGATATGTTTAACTTTGTTGAAAATAAAAATTACTTAAGAAATATATCAAAGTGTTAGACACATCTCAAATCAATGTGTAAGTGAAAAACAACAATAAAGATTGTCAAAGTTGTTAGAATTTTAAAACAAATAAGAAATAAATCCCATACAAACCTACTAAGAAAAAATTATTATCTCCCTTTCTTAAATAGATTTTATTTTGCATACACATCATTAAGTTTAGAGATTATAATTTTTGAAAATAATTAATATATTAATTAATATATATAATATTATAAATATAATATAATTAAAAGTTTTTTCATAATAAAATTATATCTATTTTATTTTTAACGATTTTGTAAAATAAAACTTTTAGTCGATTTGACTAAGTCCATTTTTTAAGACTTACACTATAGATGAATCAATCTAAAAGAATATACATTCACTTTAATATTAAATTTAACATGATGGGAGATTTTAAAAAATATGCCCACCTCTATTGTGAAGGATGAGAACTCAAAGATACTATAATCTTTTATCATATTTACAAGTAAATTGAGAGAAAATTGTATAATAAAAAGTGCTTGATGGTTCAATCCACCAACTAATCTAAACTTAATGTATTTAGAATTTTTTGATACAATCCAATCATCGGTTTGAAAGTACTTATAATTTAATATATTAATTCGAATTTATAGGATTCAATGGGTGATAAAAAATTTTAGGAACTCCTAATTAAATGAAACAATTATGTTGTTTTTTAATTTCCTTTCATAAAATTAAATTTCTTATAATTTTAAGGAAATAAATGAAAATTAGAAAGAAAAAAAGAACATCCATTTGTTTCCTTAAAACTATGGAAATAATTGATCTAAAAAAATATAACAGTGTTTCGATAATTTATAATTTTTAAAAATCAAGTTTATTCTGGTTTTATTTTGAAAATAAAATAACAAAAAATGTACAAAATGAATTTTGTGGCTACATATTATTACATATATAATTTTCTAAAAACTATTTAATGATATTGAGTGGTATTGGATTTTAAATATAATAATTTATTTTGAATCAAAGTGGATACAATATTAACAATTGAAGGATTAAATTAGATGAAAATTTTGTATAATAATCAAAGTTTGATAGAGTTAAATAATATAATAAAAATTGGTATATTTAGTCCACATTTACATTTAATATTTAAAGAGATGTTTTTGAGTTTTTTTATCTTTAGTGCATTACAAATATATTACAATTATAAATAATATGAAAAAATTTTATTAAATATAATTATGTAAACTTAATTGTAATTACCAATAAAATTGGAGTAGTTGTCGAGCAAAAATTTTTAATCTTAGAATAATATTTTTATTTTTAGAAATTCTAAAAAATTGAATTGTAATATAAAGGAAAATTTGCACAAATAACTTCCTAACACTATTTTTATTCTATGATGTACTACTAACTTACATTTTTAATATTATTTCAATTATACCCCAAGCCAATTTCACTCGTTCATGCACTCAACCTCCCCTTTTCCACTCAATTGCGCTACTCATTCACACTACTCTACCCTCACTCACACAATCACTCATGCTATTCTATCCCAACTCACTCGACTCAACCTCCATTTCTCATCTTGATCTTTCTCGCTCTGCCTCTATTTTCCTTTCAAAAGGCACCATGATCTTCCTTGGTTTTTTCATTGCGATTCCCATTACCCTTTTTTTGGTTTTTTCCTTTCTCGAATGACCGCCACTAACTTTCTTCATTAGCTACATTCAAGCTAGCCTCCTGCATCAAAGACGAACTCCCATACTCTTTCTGCTCCTCACAATTCCCTTCCACATTCAAGTCCAACCTCCTATATCAACTACTAATGTCTCAACCACACTTATAGATATAAACCCGTGTTCTCTCCTTCTCACACAATCCTAATAAGAACAAGTTATAATTTTTTCAATATGCTACAACCTTTAGTGATGATTTGTTGTTATTTAAATTTTTGTACTATTTTGATTTAGGAAATGGGTAATGTATAAGCAGATTTTGGAAATGAGATGATGTAACATTATCTCTATCAATTAAGGGATCAATAGTAGGAAGTATCATATATGTTCATATATCATAACCAATCTCAACTACATATACTACTTTTTCTGGTTTAAAAGATGGATATTAAGTGTCAAGAGTTTAGACTTGTAATCTTGGGAACATTGGCTATCTATAGGGTCTATAATGAGTTTTTCATTTGTTTAGGACATTTCATTTATGTGTCCTATGTTAAGAGTTGTTTTGTAGTGGTTTCTATATTGGTATACATTGTTTATTCTTTTTTATCACATTTTTAGTTGTAGAAATGGTTAGAAAATCAAAACAAACTATGGCAATTCCTATTGAGTAATCATCGGATAGTGATTTTGACTAGGTTTGAGTTTAACTACATTTTATGCGTTTGAAATTTGGTTTTTCTTTTTATGTACTAATTATGTTATTCTCAAATTATTTTAGGAGGTCATAGTGTTTAACTTTAAAATAGATCCTGAAATGGAATTTCGTTCTCAAATCTCTTTTTCAAGCAATCCATATATGGTTATGAAAATTATTAAGCAATCATTTACAACAACTTAATTAGATATGTTTAAGAGTAGTTTCTTTGTTATGTTCCTTGATATTGAACTACTTCAATATTTTTCTCAATTTTTACATCATTTTTTATTAGACGATGTGAGTTCAAAAGAGATGGTGAAATAAGGTTTAAGGTGAATGAGAAGGTTATACAATTTTCTAAAAGAGAGTTTGCACTCATTATCGGATTGAAATTTGAAGCAACGGCGCCAAAAACTTATTGGTATCTTAAAAGAACGTGAACATGCAAGTATACACGATCACAAGTAATAAGTGATAAATATGATATCATTCCCATGGAGATTTGTTACTAATCTTTGTTAAGTACTAAAATTGTTTCAACCTAATTTTATCCAAACAATCAATATTTAGATCAAGTTTAACTAAACTAATTTTAAAAAGCAATATATGAAATTAACAGTAGAATAAAACTTTAGGATTACAATTTCACCAAATTGTAATCCACTTGAATCATATTATTTTCTCTTGATTTATGTTCTTGCATTTAATTTGTCAACCAAGAACTCCTAATTTATCCACATGTCTCTTCTGATAACAAATAGACACATTTCACTAAATTAATTAACTATATTCCTAGAAGAATTAAATTTACCAAAGATTCATTAAGCTTAAAGTTCTCAATAGCTACACATACAATAAAGGTATATTCTCATCCCATATATATATATGTGTGTGTGTGTGTGTGTGTTATTCTATCCAATAGCAAAACACAAAAATTCTTTTTTCAAGTTCATTAGGGTTCATAGATCAATTGATTAATCTTCCAACAATCAAAGGAATTAAGCACAAATAGAATAAACAAATTAAAAGCAACATCGCACAAATCATTCAAAAATAATTAATTCAAGCTTCATAATGTAAGTTACATTGCAACCCTAGAATAAATAATTTAGTTCATAGTAAATATTGAAATCACAATACAAGAATATTTATACATTTAAGAAAAATTAAATCAAAGGACAAAAGGATTGGAAGAAACTCTTCGATGATTTCTCAATAAAAAAATTGAGTTCCTCCCTTACCTCATTCTTTGCTCTTTGCATTCTCTATATTTTTTCAAAAACAAAACAACAACAAAAAACTCCCCCAAATGGCTTATGCCTGTCCTCTAAAAGTACATCAAAAATGTATCAAAAGATTCATGCAAAAATAAAATAAAAATCGTGCAAAAATAAGCTGGCAAATGGCGAGCTTTGATTTGCATGAAAGAGAATCAGACACATGGAAACTTTGGACTAGGCGAGACATGAGGAGGCATGTAGATTAGGTAGATCACATCATATGGGAATCCCACGCGTTGAGCTGTGTAGAAAAACTGGACTCCACTCGTGACTCTCTCGTATGGAGAGTGGAGAGTACGCATAATTTGGACCATTGAATTTTCAATCTAACGGTGGGTGACGTGAAGGTGTGTCATAAGGGAACTCTGCGAGCCGGACTGTACAGATATATGGACCCTACTATGCACGCCAGACTATACAGATTGGTGGAATCCACTCTGCCCATCGAACTATGCAGAATAGTTGGAAATCCTCGCCCATGTAGCATTTGAATCTCACTCTCCTGATCTACACCGTTAAATTTTTTATCCAACGACTGGAGACACGCGTGACTCATTCCGCGTGTGGAAGTGCACTTTGTGCTAAAATAAAATTTTGGTTAATGCATTTAAGTCTTTTTTTTTTAATTTAAATTGTTTTATTTTCTCTAAAAATATAATTTCGTACAAAACTAACAATAAATAATAATTTAGAAACTTAAAATTAACTAAAAATCTTAAGAAAGTAGCAATTATAATTAATAAATTGGACAAAATAACTCTTAAACAAAGAGTTAGTAGACTGATAACACATTTTGTAAAAGATATTTTCAAGATAGTAGTTACTTTGCCTATTCTACGGGAAAAGTTGGAAGTGATTAATAAGAAAGAAGTAGTAGGTACTTCTACTAGTCAATCCAAAAGAAGGGCAAGGAAACTATTGAGAATAAGGATATTAATTTGGATAAGGATGCCTTAGATTAGCATTGCTTTATTTTTATTATGTTGGATTGTATGAGATATCTTCTTATAATTTTATTAATAAATAACCTTCTTTATCTTATATGAAATTTGGATGAATTTTATCAAACATCTTGGGGTAATAAGTTGTTTGATAGGACATTTAAAGGCTTATATGTTGATTTGGTTGAGAAGTTGAGAAAGTATAAAGACCTTGTTAGTCAAAGTGATAAAAATACTTAACCAAATATTCATTAGTTGATTTTATTCATGCGTTTCAAGTGTGGATATATGAAGTGATTCCTAGAATTGAAGCTTTCTATATAGATCAACATCATAATGTTGTCCCACGATTTAAGAATTGGAAAAGCTCTTTGGTTACCAGAGCATATGAGATTCAAAGGCTATATTTGATCATATTGATGTAAGTTAATTATATATTTTTGTGGATATTTTTGTCTTTAATACTTCTCGAATTACTTGATATTTTTCTTTTTGGTAGCTTGAGTTGCATTCCTTACTATTACCCCATGAATATGAGAAGGACCAGGATTTTGCTCGAAGAACACGTTTGTTTGCAATGATGTATCACATTTCTAAATCATTATTAAGTGAATAAAGACTAGTAATGGTAATGATATTTGCCAAATTCCTAACCATAATAGGGGCAACATTAGTTTGTCAAGCAGTGATGTTGGTTGTCATGTTAGAGATGTTCCTGATGATAATGCCAGACAAAGTCGTGTTAATAAGGGAAAAAACATGTTCATTTAGAGGAAGATGTGTCATCTAGTACATTGTTAATTGAGATTTGTAAAATGCTTCGAGAGCAAAATGAATGTATTGATAGGAAGTTTTGAGGAACAAAGAGAGTATTTTGATGACAAGTTAAGAGTCATTGCTGCTATAATAGTGAAAACATTTATGATTTAGAAAATTATTTTTTTTCTTATCATTTAATGACTTTTGTTTAAATATCATGTATTTGGTTAGACAATATTGCAACAATATTGGACATTTTGTCATTGAAATATGCTTTTTAGCTTTCACATATGTCCAACTGTATTATGTCCAATTGTATGACGTATGTCCAACTATGTTGGTTCAGTGAGACATATGTTCAACTATGTGTTCATGTGTTTCTCTCTGGTTTTTAGTTGGACGTATGTCCAACCACATTGTATTCAGTTGGATGTATGTCTAATTAAGTGTTCATGTGTTACTCTCTGGTTTTCAGTTAGACATAAGTCCAACTCCGTTATGTCCAATTGGACATATACCTAACAATATGCTCTCTGATTTTCAGTTTGACATATGTCCAACTATATTGTGTTTAGTTGGACGTATATCCAACTATATGTTCATATGTTCAATTGGACATAGTCCAACTATTTTAGCATGTGTGTAAAATCTTGTGCATTTTTGTGTAACATTTCCTTTTTTAGGTTCTTGGTCTATTATGCATTTTGTGCTAACATTTCCTTTTTTATTGCAGGTGAATAAGTCCATTTCATCAAAAGATGAAGATTATGGTTTCGATTTTGGAAGGCCTAGTTTAAAATATCTACATTTACCAAATGATGAAGGACCTTCACGTTTTAGTAGTGCAAGTGAAGAAAGTTTTATAACACCTCGTTTGTATCATGATGTGGATCCTATTTTATTAGACCTTGAAGATTTGTTTATGATTGCATCTCCAAAAGATCCAAGATGTCATACTTATAAGGTTTCAATGCCTATAAGTATGGATGAAATTGGTGATGCTTTAGAACATGCTATGTAGGGAGATCAGAAGCGTGCACGAAATAAATCAAGATATTTGAGTGAACCTTTTGTGTATTTTTAGGAAGAAGAAGGTAAACAAGGAGTCAGATGGTTTTATTGTTCCATTGATTCAATCTTATGATGAAGAGAATAATACAAAGAGCCAAAGTATACATAGAATTAATGGTAGTGATCTGCAATAAAAGAAGGTCATGAAATGAGTTTAGATTATTTTTTAAGGTAGTTGGACATACATTCAACTGAACAATATGTAGATGTACATGCATCCAACTAAAAACTAGAAAACACATAGTTAGACATATTTCCAACTTAACACAATGCAGATGGACATGTGTCTAATTAAAAACCAAAGAGCACGTAGTTGGGCATACATCCAACTGAACACAATGTAGATAGACTTACATCTAGCCAAAAACTATAAAGCACATAGTTGGACATCAATGTAATTATACTTCACATTATTGATACTTTACATTCATAGAACAAACACATTATGTCACTCTATGTTTGACATACCATTAATTAACATAGCAAAACCAAAACTTAATTTGCATCCAAAATATTAAACAAGTAAAACTTTGTTACATCAACAAAATATAAAAAGTTTTATTAAATGTTATCAAGTAATTAATTTCAAGGGTGTAGATGACCATAAGAGAACAACGATTGACACAAATATCCTTTAATATCTTCAACATTATAATTGTTGATGACGTCCAACTTTTTCCCTCTAATCAACAGCATAGCCAAACAGATGACATATGTACAATCTACAAACCAAAATATATTAAAATAGTTGAATTAAAATATAACATTCAAAACCAATGAGAATAATCAATAAAAATGCATACTGTGTATTTTGTTGTGACACATCTAAAACACATTCAATGATCCATTCTTTACTTTAGTCATATGAATCATTCTTATCCCTAATATTCTAGCATTGAAAATATTTATGGCATCATCCTTGTAATTGGCCTAGATTTACTATGAAGATCATATAGTCTCTCATCACAAATAAAATAATCATACACTTTGATCCTTTTGTTATCAAGTTCAATAACAGCCAAAATTCAATGCTTCATACCGAATAGAACTAGACATTACAAAATATTTACATTTTCTAAACAATTATGTCCATTTTTCACACCCTTTGTTAACTTTAACAAATTATGATTATTTGGGATGATACCAGCTCTCGTCCCAAAATTAATGCAATAATTATGCATAAAGCACAACAAAATGAACACTTGGAATGATAAAGCAGAATACAACCAACAAAAATGACACAAAGATTAATATCATGAAATAAGTGTCGAGATATGTGTATCTCTTTCTTGTGAAATTTGAGTAATTATTCCTCCACATTCGAAAGTTATGCATTGCAGCATTGATATATTAAAACACCACCACCACAATAAATAAATAAATGTTCACAAAATACAGTATAAAAAAAATAAGTCAAGTGCTTATATATATATATATATACCATATCACTAATAAGGCATATAGAAGACTCTATCTCCTTGAAAAACCATTTATCCACTTTGAAGCATTCAATGTCACGTGTAGATTTGTTGTAAAAATGAGAATAAAATAAAATTAGTAACACAATCAGAAAAAGAACACAATTACATATAATAACACAATAATTAAATTTGATTTCTATATTTATCATCATTCTTCGTCCATCTATAATAATGATTTTGAGAAATTAATGACAAAGGCTTGAACATCTTCATAATGCTTAATGGAAATATCTCTCAAGAATTGGTGATAATCTGCTTTTTAAATTCAAGTCACCAAATTCAAGTTCTTCAAGGAAGCATAATGGCATTAATTTGCATATATAAAGGACAAAAAATCCATTATTATATAAAAAGCATTACAAACAATAATACACATGCATATAAAAAAAAGACAAAAAAAACATTATTTTATTAATAGAGACAATATAACAAAATGTTTGAATGGTATATCATTATTATTTTTTTCCAACAAAACCTAAAGAATTTTATGAATGAATTATTCTCTATCAATGTTCCATATATATGTTTTTTTATTATGACCATATCGAGAACATCGTGACCATTTACATGACTTCTTATGCTCTATAATGGGACACGTTATTTGTTTTTTGTGTCGTCCTAAATGTTCTTTTATCTTTGGTTAAAGAATGTCATATTTTCAATCTTTGATGGTACAATCCAATCTCTCATGTCACCTACAAATATAAATCATTAAAAACACATCAAATCATGTGTAATTAATATTGAACGATATCACTAAAACCAATCAAATCTTGAAACAAATAATGAATCATCATATAAACATACAGAAGTTAATCAAATATCACTTATTGGGTATATAGACTCTGAATATGTGTTTGAATAGAAGTAGAAGAAGCACATCTCAAACTAGAAGATCTTATATTTATAACAAGCTTCCATAACATGTTCACATGGCATATGGTTAAGATCAAACTCACGACACAAACATGATTTTATAAGTAGATTTACTTGTTCATTGAAATTTTCATTGGTTACAACAAACTCGACTTCATTAATTTGAATGACATCATATTTCTTTACTCTAGCATGTTGATCAACTAGAATCCCCTTCACTCATGCACTTAGCATAATATTCACTTATCCAATAGCAGTTCAGCATTGCTTTCTTTCAAAATTGCATTCAAGCTTTCAAAAATGTTTGTTGTCATTATATTGTATCTGCTACTTGTTTAATGTGTTCTTTCCCTTTTTTTTTACACTTGCTTTCTCTTACAAATCTTTTGCTTTCTTATGTGAAGCCTTTATTTGTGAGTAACAATAGTCAAAATCAGCATTCCAATATGAATATACAGCAGTATCATAAAATGCACGAATGACAGTAGGTATAGATTTCCTCTTCAAGTTCTCACATAGATGGTTAACACAAATACCATGTATTGCATCATGGAAGACAATAGATATAGTTGTTAAAATGGCTCTATATTGATCAAAAACTATAACTAGTTAAGGGATACTACCAATTTCTTTTTTTAATTTTTAAGAAAAACCATTTCCATGAAGCCTTGTTTTCTAAATCAACTATTTTAAAAGCTAATGGATATGTTTAATCATTTTCATCCTTGCCCATTGCAATTAGCAGTATTCCTTTGTACTTGGAAGTCAAAAATGTTCCATTAACAGTTAACACTAGTCTTATTAACGAATGGAAGGCCATTCGTGAAGAAACATAGGAAATGAAAGGATATTTGAATGTGTTTTCCATGCCAGTATGTACCTCTATGATAATACCTGGATTTTTTTATTGTAGCATGTAACAAAATTTTGGAAACATTTGAAAAGAGTCCTTTGGTGATCCCCTATTAGATGTAAAAGCATCCTCTTTTGCTCTCCAGGAAGTAAAGTATGACAATGCAATCCCAAATTAATTTCTTATGTCATTTGTTATATCTTGAAGCTTGACTACATGATAAATATCTTCAAATTTATCAAAAACTTATTCTGCAATGATATGTCTGTCTATATGGAAATCACTTTGAGATGTGTACATTGAAGAACAAGTGTGTACATGATCATGTATAGTGATATCAAAAGAATCACCATTACCCAATCTATTTGCAAGAACTTTCCATTGTATGAGTTGTCAAGGCATAACAATTTCAAGAATTTTTTATTTGATTTCTTAGTTTCAATGCAAATTTATTTCTTATGTCTACCAGGCATTTTTTTTCCTAATATACTCTTTGCTTGGAAATACATGACCTATGAAAAATATCTCCACAATTATCATGTTTGATCATGAGGGAAGTAATTAAAACAAATTAACATAATAGAAAGCCAATTTCATTAATACATATACACAGTTGGACATATGTCCAACTGTATACTCTCTAGTCTTTAGTGCGATGTATGTTCAATTATGTTGTGTTCAATTGGATGTATGTCTAACTATGTGTTCATGTGTTTTTCTCTGGTTTTCAGTTGAACAAATGTTCAACTCTATTATGTCCAACTATGTGCTCTCTAGTTTTCAGTTGGACATAGTTGTGTTCAACTAGACGTAGTCCAACTATGTGTTTATATGTTGGTATCTGGTTTTCAGTTGGATATATTTCCAACTTTGTTATGTCCAATTGAAAATATGTCCAACTGTGTGTTCTCTACCAAAAACCTCATTATACGTACATAATCGATTTTACAATACATAATTATAATATTGTCCAATCAAATACATGATGAAAGCACACAACATATTTTTTTCCTAAAATTTTTAGGTGGACAAATGTTTAGGAGGTCAAAGTTGGACATATGTCCAAGTTTTTTATCATGATTGTCATTCGTACTTTGTTTTCTAATTGTTCTGTGATTGGAAATATATCACCTACATCAAATCCTTCCACAATTATCATGTTCAATCCTGAGGAAGGTAATTAAAACAAATTATCATGATAGAAAGCTAATTTGATCTGTATATGCATATAGTTGGACATATGTTCAACTGAAAACCAGAAACATGTATACTGATATCACGAAATGAGTAATATACAAACCAATAACCTTCAAACAATTAAACCAAAACATACAAATATAGAGATTCAGAATTAGGATCAATAATATGTGGTAACTTGGGAGACTTGGGGGATATTTATATTGTTGCGTTAAATGTCAGTACTATCTAAACTCCCTCTCAAAACATACAATGAGTGCTTTTGTATTGTATTTGGCAGATCGCATGCTACTTCCATGTTAAGTAGAAGTCGTGCCAATCAAAAAATATTTAGTCGAAATATGTAATTGGTTCACAAAATTTCTACAATTAGTAAATTCAATATCAAAAATATGTAAAATACTCGAACGTAATCCAAGCCCTTTAACGCAACCATAATCGGATCAAAATGCAACAAAAGGAGTCGACGAAATAGGTTCGATTTCTAAATGAGCGTTAAAGGAGACGTGATGTCTAGAGACGTTAAAAGGAAACTAGATACCTAGAATTGATGAATGATTGTTATATAATATATAATGGATAGGTATTTTTGTCCATAAATATCAAATATCAAAATGGAGGTTCCATATCAAAATTTTGAGAAATATAAGGTTATTAAAATATATAATATTGGATTATTATCATAAATACCCCTGAGGTTTTGTGTTTCTTCAAAATTACCCCTGAGCTTTATTTAATATCAAAACTACCCTTAAATGTTATCGACGTTATATCTCCGTTTAACTTTAGGGGCAAAATGGTAATCTCACCCCTATACATATATCACTCTTCTTCGCGTCACTCTTCTTCTTCACGCAAAAAATTTTCTCTTCTTCTTCACAGAAACTCATTTCTTCTTCTCCTAGCCTCACTGCCACACTTCCAGCCTCCCTGGTCGCTTGTTCCAGTCACCCATTCCCCATCTGACGACTCATTCCACTCTAAACCTCACGGATATCCTTCCACCACCAAATCCCTCGTCGTTATCGCAAATACCCCCGTGGAACCACCTTCACGAACCCATCATTTCACCCACCAACTCCCTCGCCGTTATCGCAACTCCTTCACCCTTATCGCAAATACGCGACTCATCTTCACACGAAAATTGAACTTATCACCTGCTGCCCTAACACGTCTCATTGTTACAATATAACAGGTATAAGTTCATTAATTTCATATTATTTCATATATATTCTGTATTTGGTCTGCTTGGATAAAAATTTGTTTTTACGCACACTTGCATATATTGGAGTAGAATATCGTTTCACATATTTGATTTTGTATTTCATCTTTTTTTTAATTTGTATTTTAGAATCCATTTTTAACAATATCCCGCTTGTATTGATGATATATAATATGTATTTCGTAACCCATTGTATAAGGTCATTTCTAATATTCTAGTTGTAATGTTTTTTTCTTCTCGCAGTGATCGTTTGTATGATTTTGAAGAACCCATGGGTATTTTTGAAGAATAGCAAAACCTCATGGGTATTTTTGAAGAATAGCAAAACACTCGGGGGTATTTGCGATAAAATTACATATTTTGACCATAGTATTTGTTTAGGGTTTATATTTTGTGTGCTTTGTTTTTGAGACGATATATTAAAAAATCAGATTGTAATGAAGATGTTTTCAACAATTATGATTTAACATAATAATGCTTATAAAAAATACTTTTGTTTGTTATATAGGGAGATAAAAATGAGGGAATGGGCTAGGGAGTATGTTCATCTATTTGTCGAAGGTAGATGGGTCAAGTCATATACCTGCTGATGAATATAGTCTCATTTGTTGCTTCCATGATGCTAAAAGGGCCATTATGAATGAGGGATTGACACTTAAAAAAGAAGACTTTAGGATTGAAGCAAATAAAGTTGATAGTGATGAACAAAGTGTATTAAAAAACGATAATGAATTACATGAATTGATGAACGATTATAGGGATAATAAAAAACAAAGGCTAGACTTGTTTGTAAAATTTAATCCTTTGGAAGTGGTTTTCTCACTCCCCATGTTAGAATATCAGAGTTTCAAGAAAACACGAGCTATATTACCAAACAAATCACAAAATGAACCACCTTTTGAACCAACAAATGAACCACCTTTTGAACCAACAAATGAACCTCCTTTTGAACCAACAAATGAACCACCTCACTTTGACATTGATGAACTTCACCTTGACTCATTTGAGCCATTCCCAACTAGTAATAGCCAAAACGAGGGTGAACCTTCAAGGAATTGTGAAAGATTGAAAAAATATAAAGCAGGAATAGTTGTTGAAGTTGAAGATGAACATTACGTACGGAGATGAGAAGTTTTTTTGGAGTAGTGATGAGGAAGATCCCGATTGGCATGATGACATTACAAGAAATGATGAAGAGGATGATGAAATTTATGATCTATGATAGTCTTCGTGACTTAGGGATGAAAATTTCCATCATATCGCTGATACCGACTAAGATTATCGAGGAAAAAGTGCTAAAAAGTCGGTTGTCAATATGAAAATAGGGGAATTTAAGAGAAGAAGTTGATAGTAGCATTGAATTTAACGTCGAGATACATTTAAGGATGATAAAGAATTTAAAGCTATCTTACAATAATACATTGTTCAAGTTGGGTTCAAGTAGGAGAAGGTTAAAGTTGACAAAAACAGAGTAACCGCAAGGTGTAAAGCCCCCCGATCAGTGGTTGGAGGATACACACTTCTATTGGAACTAATAAAAAAACCTTTATGGTTAAGACACTTGAGCCAATAGAAAATAAAGGGAGACATTGCTGTTAAAAAGTTGAAAAACAAAGATCTACAACATCCTCTTGGTTAACTTCTCAATTATAGGACTTAGTCATAGGAAACCGTAATATACGTATCCTTGTATTGGCTGCTGAGTGTAAAAGAAGATGTGGTATATCTATAGCTGAATTAACATTGTATAAGGCAAGAAAATTGCTTGTGATGGAGAATTAGGTGACCATATTGGTAGTTTTACAAAAATAAGGCAATGTTGTCATACGATTTTATGAACCAACCCAGTATCAATGGCAGTTGTTGAAACTCATATTCCAATACAAAATGCTAGCCTTTGTTTTAAGAGATGTTTCATTAGCTTATTCGCTTCAAAACAAGGGTATTTAAGTGGATGCATGCCTTTCCTTGGTATGGATGGATGTTTTTTAAAGGGTCCATATAAAGGTGTCTTAATGGTTGCTATTGGATTGGATGCTAATGGAGGTTTGTTTCCAATTACCCTTGCTTGGGCTTAATATGAAAATAAGTGAAACTCGACGTGGTTCATGGTTTTATTAGACCAACATATCGGGGAGTTTGAAAAAGAAAGATGTGCTTCATGTCCGATAGACAAAAAGGTCTCGTTGTAGCAATAAATAAGTTTTTCCCTAACTTCCCATGTCGATTTATGCTAGGCATATTTATGCCAACTTGAAATGTAAGCATCCAAGCATAAAAATGAGATCTTTGTTTTGGGCAGCATCTAAAGCAACTAGAACAACCTGAATTTAATGATGTGATGAATGAAATTAAGAAAGAAGAGTCCTGGAGCACATGAATATTTAAGTAAGATCCAAGCTTCACACGTTGGAGTGACATACTTTAATGATGATGTAAAGGTTGAGCGAAAGTGACCAATAACATGAGAAAGTTTTAACAATTGGTTGAAAAGAGTGAGGTCTAGACCTATTGTGAATTTATTTGAAGAGGTCGAGAAGAAAATTGATGCGCTAATAAAGGTGAAGAGGAATGAAGAGGCTTTGTAGGACCTACTCCTTTTCCACCAAATGTAATGAAATACATTCTTCAAAGACAAGAAGTTAGGAAGAGTTTTAAAGGTCTTCAGATGCGAGATGAAATATTTGAAGTATTGGATGGTTGCAACATACGTTGGTTAATTTAAATAAGTGGGCATGTAGTTGTTATGTGGGTGGCAATTGAGTTGGTTTTACCTTGTAAGCATGGTGTTGCTTGTATTATGGATAGAAGGTATAAGATTGCGGACTATATACATCCATATTTTACAAAGGCTTCGCTTTTGAAGACATATTTCTCTTTGATTCATCCCTTGCTCCATCTAAAAAGGAGTGGGTTATGATCCCGCGAGCAACAAATACTTCCACCAATTTATAAACCAAAGAAAGGAAGACCACCAACTAGAGACATGCGGAAAGCCATCAACCGAAACGTAAGAGGTCGCAAGATTAAAATGTGGATATTGCAATCAATTTGGTCATAATCGAAGACATGTAGGGAGAAGTTAAAGAATTCAACTAATGAAACTCAGGTAAAAATTATAACTATTCATTTATTAAATATATTGGGTTAATTATATTAAACTTTAAATTGTTTTCAGAGGGAAACAACTTCAAAGAAGGTGGTCAAGAAAAAGCAAAACAAAAGAACTAATCAAATTCAGGTAATGTATTGTATAACACATTCATTACGTGCATTACTTCTTATACCATAAATTTATTTATTGCTCATGAATCGTGTGATAGATAAGTGGTGATGCAATCAACAAGAAGCAAAATGGGAGAATCAACAAGTCAAAGTGAGCCTTTTGAAATCGGGGCTTTGATTTGCTTTATAATTTTTATTTTAAAATACGTAAGTAAATGGAACAATGAATATGATTTGGAAGGAAATCTTTTGTAACTCAAAAAGTTCATGTATACACTAGGTTTTGGGAGTACATGATGTGAACTTTGTAGTTTTTGTGTATTTAAACTCATTTATGGTGTCCCTCCCCTTACATTTTGTAAGAATTTAGATTGTGAATGTGTATGTGAATTGTTATCGAAAGGTGTTAGTATGAAATATGACTTTGGATGTGAATATTAACTATTATTGAGCAGGTTAATATGTTATGAAAATGAAAATGTGGATGTGGATGTATGATATGTATTGAATTGTTATTGAGGAAGTTAAAGGTATTTTTTGGTCAATATTTATAGCTTATTATTGATGATTATTTATAAGCGAGGTTATTGAGTAGAGATATCAGTAGTAAGTATTTTTGATGAATTTAAATTAATTATTATATCAAGGGTATTTTCGATAAAGTTAAATTAATTATAATATCAGGGGCATTTTTGAAGAAAAATAAAACTTCAGGGGTATTTGCGATAATATTTTTAACGGTAATATTCAAAAAGCTATATAGGTAGGGGTAGAAAAGACTTTTTCAAATATTGATGTGATTTTTTACGGTTTTTTTATGCTTCTGTTAAATGATAAGGGTATTTTTGAAGATATCTTAAATCTCAAGGGTATTGTAGTTTTTATTTTAAACGTTAAGGGTATTTTTGAAGATATTAAAAACCTCATAGGTATTTTTGATTTTTTCCCTATAATACTAAGATGATAAAATATTTAATTACTCTGATATAAATAATTTCTAAAATTATTATTTACCTAAAATTATTATACATTATTTAAAATTTATATTAAACTTGAGAATGATACATTGTTACCATCCAAAAACATCATTCTTCATGACTTTTGTGAGCATTTGTTTAGATGATTTTGTATGGAATATTTGGATCTACGCATTCATTTCATATTCAAAAAGAATTTATTTAAGTATATATTTGAAAAAACAATGATAATCTTTAATTAAAATTTAACGAGTTACACATTATTGTGTATTATAACATAGCGTTGCAAGCAATTCATCCATTCTATTTTTGATATGCCACTTTGTGTACCATTAATTATTAGTATATGAATAAAATATTTATATTTTATACAATAAAGGTCCACATTTTCAATTGTCTATATGTTTGTCACGTATTAATGATACATATAATAACACGCTAAAAATGACAGGAGAATCAAACTCAAATTATTATATGTTATCAATAATAGACAATGAACCGTAGAATTAGCACAATGCTTTTTTTTCATTTTCAATTTTATTTTTGAAGTGTCGTAATGCTTAAGGAGAAGGGTTAGCAATACTTTTATTTATCACTAAACATTTATAATTTAATAATTGAGATTACTGGAATTCACACATTTTAACTTCGGTCTTGAGTCATTGAAAAAACAATTCTCCCAAAAACTCAAACTAGTGAGAGGAAATCTAACCATCATCTTATACACATATCAGTGTATACATAACAGTAACAATTGTTGTATAGTTGGTTTTACACCCCTTCTGGCAATTCAATATGCTTATGCTTTGGATAGTAGAGGAGATATCGTATCCTTCTTCAGTAGTTTACTTTTATTGGAAGATTCGAAGTAAACTAGGAATGATGCAAGGACCTCCCCCTCAAGGTTAAAAGGTTAATATAAATGAAAGGGTGAACAAGCATGCAGATGAAAAACATCGTCATTTTTAACTTTAAGATCATTACAACAATTTTCATGAGACAAAGATAACATGTACTGACGTCTAGTCAAGCTCGAGCACAACCTCATTCTCTTTACACAAGCCACAAGGGATATCTGTTTTTGAGTTCTTTTCCAACTCCATAGCAAAACCATTTCTGCTATGCAGCACAAACCTTGCTCCATCAAGGAAAGAATTTCAAAACCCAGCTTCAACTCTATAATGTTTTTTCTCTAGTACATTCTTGTCATGCCAAACTGAACAGTTCCAACCTTCCGTTGGGCAGATGCAGTTGAAGCAGTAGCAGTGGCAGCACCTATGCTGCCATATGGAGCATTTGGCTGCAATAAGTTTGGATCAATGGCAATCCGGTCACCGTTTTCTACTTTATTCATTACTGCCCGAGTCATAAAAAATGGATTGTTGTCTATATTGATAGCAATTTCAGGCGCTAACTTGGTTGTCGTTCCATAATGAGGGGCTTGTTTCGCCTGTGATGACAGGTCCTTCCTGGTTTCTGCTGTTGATCTTTCTTGACTTCCCCCTGTAGACGACCTGTGATAACTATACGCAGAAGAGCCGGGCTGTGGTGGAAGCATAGCAGTTCTAGTTAATGTCCTTGGATCATAGGTGGCATCTTTACCAACACTTCCATTCTCATACGGTACAACGGGCCCAACAACTCTTCCAGGCTTGGCTGAACAAAAGATTAAATTGATTTAACATTTAATAAAGGTACTTACTACGCTTGTGCAAACAAGTAAACATACCTAGAGGGATTCTTTGAGGTGTACGAGTAGTCCTTGATAGATTTGCATGAATTGCTTCTGAATCTCGTTTGTACGCTTCTGCAGTTTGTCTATCTTTTATGGAATGTTGTTCCTGAGTAGGGACTGTATTTGAATGTACAATTGTAGACCTGCAAATGAGCAAGATTCGGAAAACGAAATCATAGTTATTGAGTCATCCATGTAAACAAAACATGCCAGCATTCCAGTCTTGAATGGTATCCATTAAAAAACAAGGACATCCAAGCATAGTAATAATGTTAAGCCTACTGAAAGTGGGAAAGGTATAAAAGCTCATTGAACTTGATCAGTGTTCCAACATGCGAGCTTTACCACTCACTAATGAAAGATAGTCCACTCTGCTTTCAGTTAGTGAAGTAAATTTGATATAAACACTTGCAATAAAGAGTAAACTAACAAATATACTACCGAATTTAAACCATTTGTACAAATCTACCACTTAATTTTGGACTATAACCAATCTACTATCAAACTTTTATTAGTGTCACAAATCAACTACTTTCGTAACAAATCTATCACCGAATTCCTTATTAACGATACAAATCTACCACCGAAACATACGATAGTAATGGTAGATTTGTAACACTTATAAAAAGTTCAATATTTGATTTGCCACTAAAGTAATAGATTTGTCATGACTCAAAATTTTTCTTCAACAGACTATCATTAAATTCACACGCACCCTTCCTCCCATCAAACTAATCATCTCATTAAAAGTTCTCTTATGTTTTGTTCAAAAAAATCAATTCCTTCATCAGAGACAAGAAAACAACATTCTATCACCATAACTATTTCAAGCATGGTGGCACTCGAAAATAGAAATACTAGTAAAAAAGACCTGATCAACGTGTTTCTACAGGACCACGAGCACTAACAGAAATTAAAAGGTAAAACTGACAGAATATCCAAGAAATAGTTTCCAATACCTAGGAAGAGACACATGCTTTCTTTCAAGTGGGATAACTGGACCACTTTTACCCCCATTGTCCTCCAGATGTGCAAATTGCTTTCTAAATTGATCAACAGCACTGTATAAAGATTTGGCCAGAATCAGTTAAAAAAGCATAAAATAACATACGAATGTACTATCCGACAAGAATGTTGAGGAAACAAAATGACTTTAGAACCTTGGATAGAGAAAAGTAGTTCTCTCTGTTCCACTCATGTAGTCTTTCAGCAACTGGGGATGGTACTCTAGTATCTCCCTGAAAATTAGCTCCCTTATATCCTCCTTTGTAACTCTTCGCCTCTCAAATTCAAACTCCATCTTTGTAATTGGTTGGCAAGAAGGTTCCCTCTCGATTCTCGCTAATCCCCTAAAATACGGATCAGCAAGTGCCTGATAAAACAAATCACATTAGTTCAAACACAAATGAAAAACTCTGAAAAAGAGCGAAGTAATAAAACACACCACCTTAATCTTGTGAAGGAAACCCATTTACACACATGGCACAAAACTCATAAGAACTCTAACTAACAATTACAAACCTCTCCAGCAGTTGGTCGGTCCTTTGGATCGAAGGCAAGCAACCTTTCCAACAGCCTTAGTGCTAAAGGATCTGCGTTAGGGAACTTTTGCTCAAATGGAATAGGCTGCTTTTTCCTCATACTAGTCAAGTATCTCCTTGCTTTTTCATTTCGAACCTGATTGCAGCAATAAGAGATTTGATACAACAAGCAAACTTGGAGAAACAACCTAAAATGAGAATAACAGTTGAACTGCAAAAGAAATAACTTTGCTTACACGAGATATGGTATCTAATGATGGTGTCCCAAGCAAATCTGTCATTAGATCCAGCTGGTGAACAACATTTTTTCCAGGAAAAAGTGGCTTTCCTGTTAACACTTCAGCAAAGATGCAGCCTATACTCCATATATCAATAGCTGGTGTATACTGCCATACACAGATTTCACCATCAACGACATAAGAAATTGTACAGACTATATGAAAAGGAAGAAAAAAATCAAACTCACACTATATAATATATACTCTACCAGACGGCATTACATTAGACTGGTTTAATAGGTTATGACAATATAGCCCCAATTGTTTTAGTAAAGAAAAGGTTATGAGGAGTTGGTTAGGGGCCAGCAAAGGAAGAATAACAAATTAGACGACTTGTGCAAACCCAGCTCATTTCCCACCCTTATAATATAATTTAATTAGGTTTAACTGCTTATTGGCCACAGTTTTACCTTTAATAGAATATATCAGTTATTGGGAGCTTAAGTTAGCAAATTAAGTTAACTTATCAAAAGTTTGTTTAATAGTTTAGTCTATTTAACTAGCACAATGTTATGGGTAAATATAAAATACAAATACATAATCATGCCAATTAAGGATAACTGAGAACAACTATTTCAAAGTTCAGTTGTACACTTCCAAAATCTTGAATTTCTCTACCTATTCTTTATTATTTTTCAATACCTAATCCTTCCCAAATTTTGTTGCATAATTCTGAAGAAACGGGTGTGGAAAACAAGAGGAAAGATAGAACTCCGACATGATTATAGAAGATAAATGTGACCATTTTAATCAATTCAAAACCCAAAATTTTGACTTCCTTGATTAGGATGAAGGGTTATAATTAATGGAATTCATAATAACAACATAAACATTAAGTAAAGTCAAGTACAAAGCAATTTTCAAGGGATTAATTGCAAGTAACCTATGAATAAGTGGCTGACTAACTTACATAGCACTAAATAACATAGTATGTAGCTATGCATAAGCCGAAGATGAATAGGTTGCTATATAAGCACTGTGGGACAACATTGCAGAACCATTGAGTTAATCATTACTTTTAACCATGCATAACGATACAGACAAGTATACAAATACGTTTCACTACTTTCTCTTTTAGAAACACAAATGCCAACCACATGACACCAAAAGCCTTCTTGGCTTCTTTCCCTTCCTTTAATATCAAGAAGATTAATCAACAGAATGCCTAATCCAAATTCATGCTATCAGTTCAAACTTAAAAAGTCCAAAATGACCTCTGAAAGGTCATGCCCATACCTTAGAGTAAAATGATCCACAAAGTTCTGGAGCTCGATACCATCTGGTTGCAACATAGTCCTGTATGTGTTTAATTGACGTGCAAGACCAAGTCAGATTCTAAATAGGGATAATTAAGGAAAATCTAATTAACACCTAAACAGGTCTAAAATCATAAAATGGCATACCGTCCAAAATATAGTTGTGGGTGTATCGCTGAACGCAACTCTGGCTAACCCAAAATCACAGACTTTAAGCTTACAATTCGCATTTGCCAAAATATTCTTGGGTTTTAAATCTCGATGGTAGACGTTTGCTGCAGCCACATAGAATTCACATCAATGTCAATCAAACTTAGCTTGTAATTCATGCGCACACATATTAGGACTCTAGGCAAAGAAACAAAACATTTGGAGAGCTTTTTCTGTTTTTTTTTTTTTGCTTGAAGAACTTTAGGAGAGTGACTGCACCTGTGTGAATATACTTTAATGCACGAAGAAGCTGGTAAAGGAAAAACTGATAGTGCTCTTTCGTCAAGTCATCATTTGCTTTGATGACTTGATGAAGATCCGATTCCATAAGCTCAAAAACAACATAAATATCACTAAAATCTCTTCTAGAAGGCGGCAGCATAATGTGTTTAATTTCTACAATGTCCGGATGTCGAAGAAGTCTGAGTAGCTTTATTTCGCGAAGAATACGAGCAGCATCAGAAATATGTTCAAAAATATTATGTATTTTCTTTATAGCCACTTTGTCACCAGTATGAGAGTCTACAGCTGAGCATACAATACCATAACTTCCTTTACCAATAACTTCAAGAATTTTGTACCGACTGGCATCACCATACTCAGAGAAGAAGTCCATCTCTGTTGAATTCTGCAGTATATTACATTCATCAGATCAAATCATAAACCTTGTGAACAAAGTTGCACGCCAACAAAGCGTATTATGCTATTTTGATTTAAGAGAGTAACAGTAAGAAAAAACAGATTGTATAGGCCAAATGAATCATATATGAACACATTAAAAAAAAAAGTTCTGCATTAAAGGAGAAATTAACAAGAAGAAGATACTGTGACCCCATGTAACTTCTTTTTTTTCGGGAGATTTTTGAAATAATATGCATAGTAACTTGTAACTAGTAAGTGGCATTATAACTTCATAGGTTCTATGCAGTGAACATTTCTATTAACAAAATTCCAACCAGATAAATGCAATTAACAAAAGTATATCATAATTCCTACAAATTTCACCCCACATTCTCCATCCAACCAAGTTAAACATTCCTCATAGAATCATTTTGCCAAAAGTATACGACATTTAACTATAGTCGTAACCATAAATCTATAAGCAATTAAGCTTATCTTCCTATCTCGAGTAATTTTCGATCATGACCATTAAAAATTGAACCTTTAACATTGAAGGGAAAAGTATAATTAGTGTTGTAAAAGCTATTTTGAGGATCACCTTCAAGAAAAGGCTTTAAAAAAAAAAGTTCAAAGGCTATAACCTCAAATGGTAAATTAAGGCTTACATCTTTTTGGTTTGAGGTGTATGCCTTAAGGCTTTTACAAATTATGCATCGAGGTGGTTGAGGCTTTAGCCTCAAATGGTTCCTTTTTTAAGTTGGTTCATGGGTTACAAATAAAATTCTGGCCCAACTTCACAAAATTGAAAAAAGTAGAATGTCATGGATAAGAAAAACAAAAAGGAGAATATCATAATCTCATTAACAAACAGTATTAGAGTTACTTCTTTAATATTCTTCAATCTTCCTTCACCTATCACCTTTCTTTCCTTCGCCTTCAACAACTTTAAATTTTTTCAACCACAAAATTGCAGCATTGCAAGTCACATTACCACTCTATTTGACTATTTATATTTATATTTTTCTTTCTACTCCAAATTGATATTTGAGTAATAAAGCTAAAACTATATGATTTACTTTGTGTGTTTTATTGTTATTTTCATAATTAATTGCTTATATTAATATTTTAACGATATTTAAAGTTAAAAATTTGAGCTACTTTCCATGTCCTATCGATAAATATCGCTTATTGGATTAAAAATTATTTTTATTAATATTTTTAAGGCTTTTTAAAGTTAAAGTTTGAGGCTTGCGCCTCGGATCGTCTCAAGGCTTAAGCCTTGACTCACTTGAAAAAACACTTCAGTATTTAAAATAGCCTTTTACAACATTGAATATAATAACCAACTAATACATCAAGTTGTTGTCCCAAAGAAACTAATACATCAAGTTCCTAATCACAAACGATCCAGTCCTTTTGGAAGTCATAACACATACGAAATGATAGTTGAAACATAAAATGGTGGAACCAAAGCATCAGATACACCCCCAGAACAAATAAGAACACGAAAAGTATATAGGAGGAAACAGTTGCAGGAAGACCATAACAATATAAAAAACCCCAAATATTCCACTCTCAAACAATAGGATCTGATCCAATGACAAGGAGAGAAATGGAAATGGCATTTAATGAGCTGGGAGAGAAGCATAACGCGTCAAATGTTAACAAAATAAAATTGCAGAATAAATATGATAAACCACTTTTTTCGAAAAATAAATTCGCATTAAATTGTGCCTTTTTTCATTAATTCGGTTATAAGAACATAAACACAAAAGAAAACATTTCGGGAAATAAAATTATATGCATTCATGAATCATTTAGATTTCAATCTCAGTTTGCATTGCTCAGTAACTCCTACCCGATTAGAAATCCTAATAACATTTCTTAAAACTCTGAGTTCAAATAAAGATTTAAACTTTACACAAGGGTAATCTCAAATTTGTTTAAAATATCAGTTTACAAATTTTCACACGAGTATAATAAGCAATCAAAGTGTTTTCATAGTTCAAAATATAGAGGGAAGTCGAAAAAGAGATTTCACCTTTTTACGGTTATCTTGCAGCATTTTTATGCCAAATCAAGAAAATTCTGAAGAAGAGGGGGGGAACTTGTTTCCCAGAAGAGATCAGTCACAAACACACAAAAAACCCAGATCTCAATTCCCAAATTCAAGAAAGAATCAGCCACATTTGCCCCACCTACCCCTGCTCCGGATCACAAAACCACAAAACCACATGAAACCCAGAGAAACAAATCCTTCATGCACTTCTCTAATCAATTCCTATCCCAAAAAGCCTCACAATAAATGACAACAGCACAACTAACTACCATAAAAGCTCCAAATTTAAACCCTGCGAAGGAAACCTTCCCACTTCTCCAATATAGATCTGAATACAACAAAGTCAGAATCTTTCTTTCTTTTTTTCTTTTTTTTAATTTAGACTGGAAGGAGAAAGAATTAGCAGCACCCGTGGCTTGTGGGAGAATCACAGAGTATGGAAGCTGCAAGATCTGATCAACACCGACAAACTAGAGAGAGAGAATAGTGAACCAGGGGTATGAATGAAGCTCAAATCTAGGTGAAGAAAATGTGGGGTTATAGGTATTCGATAAATACGATAAATGTTATAGAGCGGTATAATGGCAGCGAATTGTTATTTATAAGAGAATTCAGGGGTTATTTTGCAAGGTGATATTTTGAATCAGACTTAACAAAGGGTGGCAGATTCTGTTTGGGGGATCTTCTATTCTAGAATTACCTTACTGTTACTTTAAGCAGAGACATGCTATTTATTAACGTGTCACTTAACATGTGGCAAGCTATGAATGTTTAATTACAGTTTGAGTGGACCAGATTCAGTTAAATCTTATATGAGATATATTTGGATGATAGAGAAATGTCCATGGATATAATAATTTATAAAGAATTTGTACTCTACAATTCGTAAATAATATATTTATTAAAATTATTTTAATATATAATATATTATAATTAACATGAACATATGAACATATTTTACTTTCAATAATTTTAATAAAGATATAAGTTTATTTAAAAAAAAAATATATTAGTTATGCGTAACATATGTAAGATATTTAAACGTGTCAAATATGTAAATAATTTAAATTATTTTTAGAATTAATATGAATATAACTTTAATTAAAAAATTTATATCTCGTTGTACATATGTACTCATATCACGCACGGAAGTAGAACAGTATTTTACAGTGATCATGTCGGTCGAATATGAGTGTAAATTATGGTTGACTGAAGTTTTTACATGTAGTTATATTATTTCATGTTGCTTGAATTTGTCTCATCTCAAAATAAAATATATGCTTCCCTGGTTTTATCTAATGATGTGATCACCACACCAAATTCATCAATATAATTGGGTCATCATCACAGTCCTCATCCTAATAATAATTATCATAATATTGGCAAATTAAGTTTATAATTATAATGAAAATAATTTTGTATGTAGGCTCAAGAAGTAACACTTAGTGATAAGATTAAAGTCATAAATACAATTATATTACTCGGTGTAAGTTCTCTGTGTATATTTTGTTTCCCAAACTGTTTTTGTGACCAATTAGATTCTATAATTCAAAAGTTTTGGTAGTGGGGCGATGAAAGACAAAAGACATTATTATTTAACTCTTAAAGCTTGGAATGAGATATATCAACCAAAGTCTTGGACAAGACTTGGTTTACATAAATTGAAGGATATTAATTATACATTGCTTGCAAAATTAAGATGGTCAGTGGCAAGTAAATAGCATAAATTATGGGTACAAATTTTAATAGTAAAATATTGCAAAAAAGTGAAAATTTTAATTGCAAGTCTAATTTTCAAGCTTAGTCAATTTGGAAAGGAATTTTGGCTACCCAATACATTATTTTCAAAGGAAGCTACAATAGTTTTGATAATGGGATGAGTGTAAAGGTGTCCAAGGGCCTTGGATTTTGAAGCCATAAACGAATTTGCTTAACTGAAACTAAACGTGAGTATTTATTAAAATGATTTAGTGAGTTATCTTATTTATGAACAGTAATTATTAAAAATACTAAAAAAAATTATTTTCCTAATTTTTTTTAAAAAATTCTATATATCTACACAAAAAATTAATAAATCATAATTATTAATTAATATATAATTTAATTTAATAAATATAATTAATTTCGAATACGGGTGAGTACGGTTATCAGTATAATCGTATCCGAACTGTACTTGTGGCTTCATGTTTGATTTTACCTGAAATCATACCCGTTCCTAAAATTTATCGAATAAAAACTAAACCGATGGTATGGATAACTACGAATAACCGAACCCATAGTTTTTTTGTTCATTCCTTTTTATGAAGTCGAAAGCAGATGAAACATGCAAAAATTGAGAAGTTATTTCGAAAAGGAATCAGTCCAATATATTTTAAGAATTCAATAGCCAATGTTCACGAGAAAGGATAAGCTAGTTTTGGTAGGAAATGCTACGGTAAAATTATCAATTAAATTGATATATTGGGTGGACCAAGAGCATCGTTTCAACTTATTGAAAAGAAGTGATTTTTTTATAAAACAAATAATGTCTATTTGTGTCTTGTCCTACATTATTATTTTACATTAGGAGATGTATAAATAGAAAAGGATTGACTATTGGATTTGAACCCCAAGGGGCACCCACTTTTGTGAAAGGGGAGAAGACTTAGGCAAATATTACCATTATTCTTCTTTACTCAAAAAATAGTCGTTACTTTTTCTTTCATAAAATAATCATTACTCTTTCCACCCAGACATAATCGTTATTATCATAATGGTCACACATTTTCTCAAACCTATAAATAGAGAGTCCCAGCTCTCAGTTTACACAGATCAATTGCAAACGTATTTTACTAAGAAAAAGCTCTCAGAAAGAAAAACGGAAGATACTAAATTGTTTTTTGAGTTTTTCGAGCAACAAAATTTTATAGGTGTAACATTCCGAACTTCATCAGTGTAGTGAAGTTCTGAGACAGAAAACAAAGATTCCGGGTTGTTTTATCCTAGGATGACAAGATTGTGTTTGCTTACACAATTTTGGACAGAGCCGTGAAACGTCTTAAAGAGAACGAACTAGTCCGCGACTCAACCCAAGTAGTTCATTTCAAGTTATTAGTAATATTGTTTCTACATTGTTTTCACGTACTTGTTTCAACACAACTACTCTCACACAAAGCTTTAAAAGACTATTTGGAATCTAAAAGTCCATGAAAGACATAAATTGTTACTATGGAAATTATTTGCAAATTATCTTCCTATTTGTATTATTCTCAAGGATAGATAGAAATACGAAATGATTGTTACACAATTTGTTTAAAGAAGACTCAAACTGTTGAAAAAAAATGAAATTTATTAAAAAATAGATGTTGGGAATTGTGCCTTGTCCCACATTGCTCTTTTATAATATTTTAAAGAGGTATAAATAGTGAAGAGTTTGTTATTGGGATTGGGCCCCAAGGGGCACCCACTTTTGTGGAAGGGGAGAGGACCTAGGCAAATGTGATACCACACACGCGCGGCTTCTGCCGCGCCGTCCGTCCGACCGACCGGCCGTGCCGTGCCGAGCCGAGCCGAGTCCGAGTCCGAGTCCGAGTGCGTGTGTGAGGTGGTATTTTATTTTTTGGTAAAATATTCTTTTTAAGGAAATTTTTTTTTTCACTTACTAAATGGTTGTTATATATATATATATATATATATATATTTTTCAGAAAAAAATAACCGTTATGTTCCTTTATTAAGAATATGGCCGTTGTCTTCTTAATTCAGAAAAATAAAGAGCCGTTGCTCGTATTTATTCACAAAAATATCCGTTACTGCCTTTAATCCGAAAATGGCCGTTTCTTTTCATTACTTAGAATGGCCGTTACATTCTTAATTCCTAGACATTACCATTTTATTCATAATTGCTACACGTTTTCTAAAGCCTATAAAAAGAAGGCTTCAGCTCTCATTTTAAGATATCAATCAGCAATCTCATCTCCCTACGAAAACAATTCTCTCTACAATTTTAAGTATTCTTTTAGTTTTCCGAGCAACAAATTTTCTCAGTGTAGCATTCCGGCTTTCATCAAGGCAAGAAGTTCGAGGCAGATTACGATTCATCGCTTTTATCCTGGGGACGCAATTGTGCGTGTTTGCTTGCACAAATTGGGCGAGGAAGCAAACGCCTTAAAGAGAATACCTAGTCCGCGACTAACCCAAGCATTTACTTTGAAGTTATCGGTAATATTGTTCCTACTGCTTTTTATTAACTTGCATCAACAATTTTAAGACGATTCAATCTCGCTATGTCTCAAATGCTAATCATTGATCTAAACAAACCATTCCGTTTTTGAAGGATTACAACTTTAAAATATGGAGACAAAAAATGTTGTTTTTCTTAACCATGAAAAAAGTTGTTCTCGCTTCTTTACCTAAACCAACACAGTCTAATCCTCTCCTACCGAAGTCAGAATTCATGATTTAGACACTGATGGAAAATGATTTTCTCTGCAAAAATTATATTCTTAATGGTTTAACGATGACTTGTATGATTATTATAAGCTGATAAAGTCTCTTAAGGAAATTTGGGAAGCACTTCAAAAGAAATACGACACATCTTAGGGAAGCTAGAACTAAAAAGTATGTCGGTAGATACATGAAGTTTCGGATGATTGATGGAAAATCGTGAAGCTCAATCACACTAACTGTAAGATAGCACACGAAATAACTTCCAAGGTATGACTTTAGATGAACAATTTCAAGTAGTCAGTATAATAGATAAATTACCCCTGCTTGGAAAGATTTTAAAGAATACACTTAGGCATAAAACAAAGGAATTTTCTTTAGAAAGTCTTATAACACGTTTAAGAATAGTAAGGTTAAGCTAGAAAAGCAAGACCAAAGAGATGAAGTACTTGTAGTCTCAAATAATACTACCAATAAGAAACCTTCCTCTACAATTACAAAACCTAAAGGTAGAAATATGAAAACTCATAATCGTAGTAATAATCAAAACCGCCACCACCAAAATAGAAATAAGCTATCCTCCCCGTAATGGACCTCAACCTCTGGGAATAACACACATTCATGTGTTATAGTTGTAATAGACCCCGCCACTTGGCTAGGAACTCCGCCGAATGAATCGTCCCGCTCTACAGGCGAACTCTTACCGAAGATCAACTTATTGCTATGATATCCGAAGTCAATTTTGTTGGTGGATCCGAGGCCGCGGTGGGTAGACACCGGTGCTTCTCGCCATGTTTGCTATGATCGAGACATGTTCAAATCCTATTCGATTCTCGAGGATAAGAAAGTCTTCACTTTGGGTGACTCCCACTCCACTCAAAGTTCTTGGGGAGCGTGAGGTGGTTTTGAAGTTTACCTCTGGAAAGACCGTCATCTTGAAGGATGTCCCGCATACCCAGATGAAGAACTTAGTTTCGTGCCTATCTTCTTAACAAAGTCGGATTTACTCAAACCATGTGGCCGATTTATATACTATAACTAAAAATAATATATTTGTTGGGAAAGGGTACGCCATCGATGGCATGTTTAAATTAAATGTTGAAATCAATAAAACTTCTTCTTCTCTTACATGTTGAGTTCCTTTTAATATTTGGCATGCTAGACTATGTCATGTTAATAAACGCATAATCAAGAATACGAGTAGTTTAGAACTAATTCCTAAACTATCTTTAAATGATTTCGAAAAATGTGATTTTTGTAGTCAAGCTAAAATAACCAAAACTTCACACAAATCAAGAGTTAGAGAATCCGAACCTTTAGAATTAATTCATTCCGATATATGTGAACTTGATGGAAATTTAACAAGAAAATGGAAAACGCTATTTTATAACTTTTATAGATGATGTTCGTATTTACACATGTATATCTAATGAAAAATAAAAGTGAAGCGTTTGACATGTTTAAAATATTTATGACCGAGATTGAAAATCAACTTAATAGAAAAATAAAGAGGTTTCAAGTGATGAGGCACCGAATGATTCCAATATCTTTAATGATTTTTATAAAACTCATGGAATTATTCATGAAAAATCAGACCTTATTCTCCCGAAATGAATGGCAAAGTCGAAAGAAAAAATAGAACTTTCTTGAATCGCCTGTTGCAATTTTATTAAACTCGTGCTGCCTCCCATCATGGGAGAAATTTTATTAATCTGCTTGCTACATGTATAAATAGAGTTTGGCCTAAATCTACAAATAAAATTTCACCATATGAAATTTTGAAAAATAAGAAACCTAATTTAACTTATTTTAAAACTGGGTTGTTTAGTGTTAGGATCCTCGATCCTAAAAGAAATAAACTTGCAGTGTAGAGCATACGAACGTGTATTCATAGGATACGCTTTGAATAAGTAAAGCTTATAAATTCTATGACTTAAAAAATCAAGTAGTTATAGAATCAAATGATCCGACTTTTACAACATAGGTTTCCCCAAAATTAAGAATAGCTGGGGCTCGTCTTCAAGTAGTTTACCTATAACTAGAACTAGTGATCAAACCGAAGAATTAAACACCGAAATTAGAAGAAGTAAGCAAACGAGCTCGAACCCTTAAGGATTTTGGGTCGATTTTTACGCTTATACCTGTAGAGAAGATCCCCAAACTATTAAAGAAGCATTATCTTCTTTAGATGCCAACTTACGGGAAGAAGCCATAAATGATGAAATGGACTCACTCGGAGTATAATAAGACTTGGCATTTAGTTCGACTTACCTCCTGGTTGCAAAACCATTGGATGTAAATGGATACTAAAAAAGAAATTGAAACTGATGGTACTATTGAAAATATAAAGCTCGCTCTTGTAGTTAAAGGATATAGGCAAAGGGAAAATGTAGATTTCTTTGATACCTTTTCACCGCTACACGAATAACTTCTATACGTGTACTTTTCTCTCTCGCCGCTATCTATGATTTAGTAGTACATCAAATGGATGTTAAAAACCGCTTTCTTAAATGGTGATTTAGAAGAAGAAATTTATATGGATCAACCTGGTTTTGTTATCCCAGTGCAAGAAAATAAAGTTTGTAAATTAGATAAATCTCTTTTACGGTCTAAAACAAGCACCAAGCAATGGCATGAAAAATTTGATAATCTAGTTATCTCACGTGGATTCAAAATAAATGAAAGTGACAAATGCATTTATTATAAATTAGAAGATAATATTTGCACTATTATATGTTTATACGTGGATGACATGCTTATTTTTGGATCAAATATTTATGTTGTGAATAATGTCAAAATGTTGTTAAGAGCTAATTTTGATATGAAAGATCTCGGGAAGCGAGTGCGTAATCCTTGGTATAAAAATAACTAGGTCTCGAAAAGGAATTACTCTAGATCAATCTCACTACATCGGTAAGATCTTAAAGAAATATAATTACTTTAACTCCGTAAACCCTGCATGTACTCCTTATGATCCTAGTGTAAAGTTGTTCAAGAACACCTGAGACGTGTTAGACAAATCCGAGTACGCGAGCATCATCGTAGCTTACGCTACGCTACCGATCTGCACTAGACCGTACATAGCTTATGTCACTACTATGTACCGGGTTTATCAAGTAGCAGAGCATTGGAATGCTATTGAAAGGGTTACGTAGATACCTTAAGAGAACCATGAACCTTGGATTACATTATAATAAGTTTCCACTGTTTTAGAAGGATACAAATACGCAGATTGAACACTTTATCGAAGACTCCAAAGCAACTAGGCTATATTTTTAACATACCGCGAGCTTGTTTCCTGAAGTCTAAGAAACAAACAATATTGGCTCAATTCTACAATGGAGTCCGAAATGATAGACTATGCTGCTAGTGACAATAGGCCGGCAGAAGTTTGTTACCGAGATCCCTTTACATGGAAAGCATCGATACCAAATTCGTCTTGATCCACAAGATAGTACCGCGGCTATTGCAAAGATTCGAATCACATTACTACGGCAAGAGACGGCGACACGTCAGTATAGTAACCGTTAGAGAATTTCTCTCAACGGGAGCAAAAGTGGATCAGACGTTTCCGATGAAAATTTGGCATCCTTTGACGAAGGATTACCAGAGAAGGTTTTCAAAACCTCAAAAGGAATGGGATTAATGCCCTTAGACGAAGAGTCACTTACGATGGTAACCCAACTTATAGACCGGAGATCCCAAGAAATAAGTTCAAAGGTAATAACAAGTCACACAAGTGATATGAGATGTATCATGCTATTAATCAAATCTCATTTCTATATTGTTATAAGCATGAAGTCCTCGAAGCGATAGAAAAGGATGAGTTATTTGTTAAACTCTTAACGAAGTTCTATACTTACGTGAGTGGAGTACATAGCTACAGAGTACTCTCTGATAGACTCCACCTACGTGAACGTGGAAGTGTGTCGCTTCCCATGAAAATTTTTGGGCAAAATTTACTAGAGCGTTTCACTATACCGGGATACACGTGTATGGCCCGTAAAAGCACGGGCTTTTTCGAACTACACCTTGGAAAGGTCAGTGTGTGTGATGATTGTTAGAGATAGAGTTCAAAACTACGAGTTACTCTAAGTATATTCTAAAGCATCAACACTATGCAAAGGTTCAAGTCGATAGACACCTTTTTGCTTACGCACAATCTTATAATTTTTAATTGATCGGTCGCTTCGATGAAAATTATTTTTTATATAAAATTTAAGGTGGGATTGTTGAAAAAAAATGAAATTTATTAAAAAATAGATGTTGGGAATTGTGCCTTGTCCCACATCGTTTTTTATAATATTTTAAAGAGGTATAAATAAGTGAAGAGTTTGTTATCGGGATCGGGCCCGGCACCCACTTTGTGGAAGCGGGAAGGACCTAGGCAGATGTGATACCACACACGCGCGCGCGCCGCGCCACGCCCGTCTCATTCGACCGACCGGCCGTGCGTCGCGTGCCGAGCCGAGCGAGTCCGTCCCAGTCCGAGTCAGAGTGCAAAGGCAGCGAGGTGAGGTGGTATTTTATTTTTTGGTAAAATATTCTTTTTAAGGAAATTTTTTTCACTTACTAAATGGTTGTTATATATATATATATATATATATATATATATATATATTTTTCGAAAAAAAAATAACCGTTATGTTCCTTTATTAAGACATACGTCATTGTCTTCTTAATTGTGAAAATAAAGAGTTGCTCGTATTTATTCACAAAAAATATCCGTTACTCTTCTTTAATCAAATGGTTACATTTTCATTACTCAATGGCGTTACATTCTTAATTCCTACATTACCGCTTTTTATTCATAATTGCTACACGTTTTTCTAAAGCCTATAAAAAGAAGGCTTTTCTCATTTTAAGATATCAATCAAGAATCTCATCTCCCTACGAAAACAATTCTCTCTACAATTTTAAGTATTCTTTTTAGTTTTCCGAAAGCAACAAATTTTCTTCGCGTAGCATTCCCGTGATCATCAAAGAAAGTTCGAGACGTAGATTACGACTGGGGCCTTTATCCTGTGAACGACGAGTCATGGTTTGCTTGCACAAATTGCAGAGTCACAAACGTTTTAAAGAGAAATACCTAGTCCGCGACTCAACCCAAGCATTTACTTTGAAGTTATCGGTAATATTGTTCCTACACTGTTTTTTATTAACTTGCATCAACAGAAACCATAAATAATCTATTCTTAGAATGTGATTATGTTCGAACTCTATGATAGGTTGTACGTTTGGTTTCAAGTTGGAGTCAGATAATGATGCAAATATCATTAATTTACTAGGTGGCATCTTTGAAAATAGACTATATATACGCTAATGTGGGTAGTGCAAGCCTATAGAATGATCAAATTTTAGTAGTTATTTTACTAGAGCATTTGTCATATACTAGAAGTAAAATCTTGCATGAAAAGAGTGTACCTAATCCATGGAAGTATCGGTCAAGTTAAGAAAGCTTGAAGAACATTTCAATACTATATTGAAAGCAGAAGAAGGAATTAAATTTTCAAAGAAGTAAGATGGCATTTGGAAAGTTCCAAACTGTATGTGGAACTATAAAGATTACTATTATGCAGCAGTGGGGCAGGATAGAATTGCTTTGGGATTAATAGCAAGGGGTTACTAAGGTTAACTTTGCCTTATTAAAACTAGATTAGAAAGAAAAATTGAGGTTTTTCGAGCAGAGGCTTTGGCCTTACTTTGGAAATCTATAACAGCAATTGAAAATAATTGGGATAAAGTTATATTTGAAAGTGATTATTCCCTACTTATGCACTATGTGATTAATTAAGGAGATCGAGGTGCCACATTGGACTATCAGAACTCGGATGATGGATTTTGCACAATTATGCAACTCTTTCATAGAATTTAATCTTGTTTGGATACCAAGAGCAATAAACTACGTAGCTTATGATCTAGCAAAATGGGCTATGAAAAATGACACATAAGGCTTATTTTTACCTTTTGAAATCCCTTCATCAATATGGCAGAATTTAATTGTAGATGTTAGTGGACACATAACAATATAATATGACTGTTTATTAGACTTTAATATTTAGTTTTTTTTTTTTGTTTTTTTAGTACATTTAGCTTATAGTTATGCATTTTGAACTACTAATATATTTTTTATTTAATGAAATTTTATTTAGCAAAACAAATATTTTTTATATATAGGAAAGAGATTAGAACTTCGATAGAAGATGCTGACAAATTTTTTTCCCAAAATCGTCAGAAGCTTTATTCAATTAATCATATCTTTCACAACAGTTATATAACAAAGAGTCATTTTTATATTTTTGAACATTTTTTAATAATGACAAATATTTATCACAAAAATTATAATTTCATATACACAAATACTAAAATACTCTTAAATATAAATTTATTAAATAAATATAAGATTTTTTAACAACTCGTTAAAGTTCTAACCACCATCGTTGATGATCCCACCAAAGTTCGATGATTGTTGGTTAATATAAGGTCTTACAAATATATATATATATATATATATAATGTGTTACAAATGTTCCATATATAATGTCTTACATATATTTTAGTTTGGATGTAAAGCCTTACATTTGGTGACATATCTTAGTTTCGACTATCGTTATCGAATATTAAATCTTACATATTTTTAGTATTTACATATGTTATTGACATAAGGCCTTATATATTTTTTAAACAAAATGTAAGGTCATACGTATTTGGCGATTTTGAATGTGATCGTTGAAACTCAGGTGAGTTTGTTGTCAACTATCATCAAAACTCAAACGAGATTGCCAACGAGACCTTGGTCAACGAGGGTTTTTTTTTATATTTTTATTAAATAATTTGATATAAAACTGTGAGGTTTGATATGTATTATTGTTAGTTAATAAAAATTAATAAATTTATTGAAAATAATGCTATTTAGTAAAAGAAAGAAAAACTCTTTTTGCATTGTCACCACCTAACATTCATACCCGTACTTATTAAATGAATTAAATTTTTAAATATAATTCGTGAATAGATATTAACTTTGACAATATAATTTTTAGGATTGATATTTTTGTAATATTCATTTTGATAAAAGTTTTATAAATTGATAATATTTTAAAATATTTTTCATTTAGTACTCATAATGTTTTAAAAGTTATGATTTAATAATTTTTAAATAATGATGGACAAAAAAACTTTTGGTGCTATTTACAGGGGTAAAATAGTCAACCTTCTTCATTTCGTCTATTATATCTCGTCTAACTACATTTAGTGCCAATTTACCCTATTTCACTTTCAAGAAAATAGAAGAATCTTCTTTTATTCCTTCTTTCTCTCTTCTAAACTAACCGGAAAAAAAACAAGAATTAAAAGAATGAGGTGGGTTGACCATTTTATCCTTACCTAAATAGTATCAATTGGTTTTTTTGGATCGTTATTGTTTAAAAATGACTAAATAAAATCTTTTTAAACATTATGGATACTAAATAGGAATCATATCGAAACATGATTAATTTATGAATTTTTTTTCAAAAAATTGGTATTACAAAAGTATGGAGCTATTATTCTTGTTCAAAAATTGAAAAGTATTATTGTATTTTTTGATTTATCCTATTTAGCCTTGATTTTTTTGAATAAATATCAATCTTTAAAAAATACATAAAATAATACCTTAAAATTTATAATAAAAAATAATATCTAATAACATTGAATAGAATCCAATTAATTATAGTTTAATATTGAACGAATCTAATTGATTGAAGTTTATAACTTAAATAATATCCAATTAAAATGCATTTAATATGAAATTTATAGGCTACTAATTTTATAATAAAACTATATTAGCTAACAATAAAAATATTTTTGTTATTACAAACGATGTTATAAATATATTTTTTCATCTTAGAATCAAATAATCAATGAAAACAAAAATGTTAATTAACAAATTATTCTTTAATGTCATATTTTAAAAATTAAGAAAGATATTTTAGAGATGGATATATCCGATCAATTATTTTTCTCAAAAATATCAATGGAATATGTCTAATCTAGATAACATTTTTGTATATTATATTCGTATTATATCTATATAAATGAATTAATGAAAAATGTTTTTAATTTTCAAATCTATAGAAAAATATTCGTACTTTTGAGTTAAAAATTATTGTACACATTTTTTTTCATACAATAATAAATAAAAATATTTCTCTAAAAATAAATTTTCAATACTAAATATGTTAATCATCATCAAATAATATATAATAAGAGTATCGAGAAATTAAGTTAAATTATCTTTTTTATAATTTATTGAAATAATTTGTTTCTCAAATCGTACAAATAAATATAAAATATTTAGAATAACTGAATCTAATATATAGGTGATTTATTTAATTATAAACATATATGAAAAGAAAATAGGTTAAATATAAATTTTAAAATCAAACGAGACAATATCACTACTACAATATATACATATGGTCTCACACCTATAGCCTCGGTTTTTTTAAAAACCGAGGTCATAGGGTTTTGATCACGGTCTACTAAAAACCGAGGCTATAAAATATGTCTATGGTCTCGGTTTGTATTAATAACCGTGGCCATAAGTTATATTATTTTTTTATTTTTCTGTTTTTTTTCTTATATATATTCCTATTTTTTTCCTTTCTCGCATCTCTTTTTTTTTTTTTTTATTTTTTCCTTTTCTCCCAAACTTTATTTTTTTATATATCTATCTCCCCACGCCAACCGCTTTATTAATTTTCTCTCAGATATTCATTTTTCCGGACACATTCTCGCGTTCGACGTCGTCTTCTAGTATCTTCTTTCTTCCTCTTTCCCATATCGCGCCATCTTCAAGTCTCTTCTTCCTCTCTCCCAGCCTTTCCGGTTTGGGTTCGATGGTCGCTATCTCTAAGTGATCACCGTTCGATGGTTCGTTGGTCGCCAGTTTAACGGGTCGTCTCGATGGTTCACCGTTCACGGGTCACTATCTCGATGGTTCGATGGTTCGTTGTTTCACGGGTCTCCCATTCGCCGGTTCGATGGTTTGCTGGCTCACGTTCGATGGTTTATTGGTTCGTTGGTTCGATGGTTTGCTGGTTCGCCGGTTCGATGGCCTGCCGTTGGTTCGATGGCTCGTCAGTTCGATGGCTCGCTGGCTCACGGTTCACGATGGTCGCCACGGCGGGTCGCGGTCGCCGTTCGCCGGGTCTTTGCTCCGATGGCCCGTTGGTCGCTGATTCGCCAGTCGCCGGTTCGATGGTTTGTTGGCTCACGGCTCACGTCGCCGTCGCTAGCTCACGGTGCGTCGTTGCTCACGGGGTCTTTGCTCGATGGTTCGCTGGTCTTTGATTCGCTAGTCGCTGGTTTGCTATTTTGCTGTAATTTCTTGCCACTCTATTTTTAATTATCTATAGAATATTGAAACCCTCCATATATGTTTTACAGGTTTGTAAGGTGGCTCCAATCCGGGATAACAAGGTGTTTCATTACATAACACTTAGAAACAGATTCTTCTTGATTTATAGTTCGTGGTTGTATGTCAAAATAGTGATTATGAAACATATGTCACGGTAGGGTGTGGTATGATTGAAATTGAATTTTCTCTTGATGTTTTTAATTTATTATTCTTATCATTTTGGAAATATTTATTTGATGGGTTGAGTTCTCGAACATAATATTTTCTAGGTGCGTGTCACAAATCGAGGAAGATGTTACAGAATACATGGGAGAAGTTTTAAAACAAGCTAAGGATGAGACTTTGGAAAGAGCATACAGGTAAAGCATTGGGTGTGGTAACCTTTATTCTCACATAATTTTACTTTACCGTGTCCTAATTCAAAGTATTATTCTCTCAGATTTCAGATTGTGTGTTTTAGTTCTTGTAATCTTGTATGCAAATGAAACTCTACTCTACAAAGTGAAACCTACAAAGATATCAATTGTTGTCATGATCCGTTGGAATAACACCTAACTTGTTTTTTCGGGGAAGATGCTAATGACTTTCTAGTTCAATCCTATGCAAATTATCACAGACTTTGATGGTAACTTGTTACATATTAGTGTTTATAACCATCCAATCGATGGTTCCTTTCTTTGTTTGGCTTTGAAAGAGGTTACTTGCTAAAATTTCCTAATCGGGCCGTTTCAAGGTGGTGATTAATATAACTCAGAATACTTTCACATTTAGATGTATAGTGAAATAAGATTAATACGCCAATATGCCAATATGCCAATATGCCACAAATCTCTCTCGAATCTATTCCTAATTAAAGTCAATAATGACCCCAAATAAGTAGAATCAATTTCCGACAAATACTAGTTACATACACCAAAATTCAATAAAAACATTTCTTTACAATTCATGCAGGTTATTTGTCTAGTTGCTTCTTCTTTTGTTGTTTGCTTTTGAATGTGATCTCTCCGACAAAATATTGTTACTTGTTAAGAAATTCTACGGTCAAGCGTGTCAAGGCTAGCATTGGTGCGAATATTTCAATTGACAAAAGATGCAATCGAATATACATTCGTTAAGAAGATGGAGTCAAGAAATATTTGAGAGAGATTTTTCAATCAACTAAAAAGTAGTAATTATCATTATAATTGTTATTGAAGCATATTTATGTTTGTAATTAATAGTAAAAAATCGCTTGTAATAGTTGGAATCAAGAAAGATTTTAGAGAGATTTTTCAATCAACTAAAAAGTATTAATTATCATTATAATTGTTATTAAGCATATTTACGTTTGTAATTAATAGTAAAAAATCAGCTTATAATAGTAAGTTTTTGTTATGTTTTAGTGTATAATAAACTCTCGAATGTAATTATATTTTTAATTTTAATATAATATAATTTTTAATATTATTTTTAATAAATTTATTGTAATTTATATTGATTTTTAATATTTTAATTATTAATTATTTTTTTTAATTTACGATATGCTAATGGCACACTATTAGAAAACCGAGGCTATAGTGGTACCTATGGCCTCGACATGGAAAACCGAGGTTATAGATACACCTTACGTGTCTTCGTTAGCAAATAACCGAGGCCATATATACACCTTACGGCCTCGCTAATATATAACCGAGTGCCATAGTACACCTTACGGCTCGATTTTTAATAACCGAGGCTATGCGCATCCTATGTCTCTGCTAAAAACTGAGACAATAGATCATTACCTACGGTTCTTCTTCAGCCTCTGCTCTTATAACCGTGGCCATAGACCTATAGTCACGGTTAAAAACCGAGACCATATGTAATATTTGTAGTAGTGAATGTAGTTCAAATTTATAACTAATTAAAATGAGTACTGATTATTCTTATATATCAACCTTATTATTATGCAAATCACTTAAAAATAATTATGTATAGTGTTAGTAACTAATTTATATTTAATTATAAATCTTATATTATTAAATCTATTAATATCTTATATTATTATGAAAAATAAAAAAAAATATCATAATATTTTTATTAAATAATATACTTATTATTATCTTAATTTTTATAACATATTTTTAAAACTAAATCAAGTATACTTGTAATTATATATTTTCATAATTTATGTAAAACTTGTGATGTATAAAGAAATATGTTACATTCAAACATATTGTATTTTGATTATCTATTCTCAAAATATTTTTATTATTTTATTAAAATTAAATATGTAAGACAAATTATAAAAAATAATATTTAAAACTTATAAAAATAAATTAACACTTTAATAGTATTGAATGATGTCCAATTGTATGTCGTTCAACATTAAATATACATAAATGTCTATAGCTTGATTTAAAATTAAATAATGTGTTATATCTTCTTTTAATAATAAATGAAGTAGATATAGATAATGATGTTTTGTAATTATAGTTTTAAGAATATTATTTTTTTTATTTTTAATTTAAATGATCTTATTAAAAATAAATTAAATATTTAAAATTACTATTTATTTCGAGAAATATAGTAAATAATACAATGAAAAAAATCCAGTCGATGACTATGTATTATGACCTAGAGATTAATTTTCGGAATGAGCTTTAAATTCATACCGACATAATTATCAATTAATATTTATATTTATGATAATATAGATGAAGAGTCGTATTCGTATACATAAACATAAACTACAAGTACACCATCCCACTTATATAATATTCACATGCAGTAACTCGACAATTTAAGCTTAATAGCTTCATAACCTCTCCAATTAAGACGACGACGACGACAACGACGACGACTAAGGAAAAAAAAAAAGCAGCTTCTGACTGTTCGAAAAAATGTTCTATCCAACTAAGTATGTGCATCTGTAGAATATATTTAGTAAATATTAAAACTAAAATAAACCATAATAAATATTTTATAAATTATAGCGTATTTAATTTTATAGTTATGAATTTGTAAATAAAATAACAACCATATATTACGATTATATTATTATCATGGTTAAAATGTCATCTATCATTGGTTAGTATACAAGTACCACCCAACTACCTAACCTTATTTAGGACCACCCTTACATAATATACCTAATTAGTTACGAATCTTTATATTAAAAAATATCAGTTTAAATTGTAATATTCTCTTTTTTTAAAATAAGAGTGGAAAAAACTAGTACATAAAAGTCAATGTATGGAGAGAAGAAAAAAAAATAGGTGATGCATAATTGTACCATGTGGTTACTTGTCATTAAATTGGGTTAAGTATGCGTACCAACCTACGATGGTGTGTTGTAAGTTAACGTCTAAACATCAAGTTCTCTATCTTTTAGTTTAATTGCACCATGAAATTGAAGCATTATGGTTGTCTTGAATCTTAGCTCAAAGATGCCAACATTTAGAAGTTGTGTTCTCTATATAACCCAAAAGATTAAGGGTGATACATGCAACGATTCATATTTTGATTCGGGTTGATTCAAATTACACTCTATTGGGCAGTTACTAACGTTTAATCTTTTACGTTGAGAGATAGATTTTCGCTCACTATATATATATAGTTATCAAGTTTTTCATTTCCTCACTTTTTACCAAAGATTTCATAGCTCACTTGGTGATAGATTCTCTTACTTGATAACTTGCTTAATTTTTGAAGCTTTGTCCTCCGTTTTTCACTTTCATTACTTCGATGTCTTTAATAATTTTATTCAAATTACAACTCAAGTCATTTGTCTTGAATCTTAGCTCGGAGATGCATGCAAACTCTTATTAAACTTCTGACAATTATATCATCGAACTTGAAATTTGTTATACCTTGAGTTCGGTTTGATTCTTCCATAATCTCGTGTTAAGCTTTCTCCTTTCTCATAATTGTTATCGAAGTTGTTGTTGTTATAATTTCAACCTTATCCACGGCCTTTACTTCTACCTCAACCATGTTGGTTTCTATCATTGCCTTGGATTTCATGTATATCCTTGAGTTGCAACTTTAGGAGTTGCTAGACAAACATTTTCTTCTTCTTATGCTTCTATTCGCATGCTTGCAATGATCCTTGGAAGTGCTCAATCATCATTTCTTTCAAGTTTTTAGTTTCTTCAATTGTCACGACGATTTGCTCAAATTTGAGATCCAATAAAAAAAGTATATTCTCTATTATCCTTACATCTTCAAAACTTTCACCATTTTTTTAATTGATTAGAAATAGCTACTACTCTTGAGAAACAATCTGAAATAGACTCAAATAATTTCATGTGTAAAGATTCAAATTAACCTCTTAATGTTTGGAGACGAGCCTTATTCACCTTTTTGACCTCTTTGTAAGAGGTTTGTAGCTTCTTCCACGCATCCTTGGCACTAGAAATACTTTCAAAGCCATCATCATCTAATGCTTGGTAGATGAGGTAAAGAGCCTTCTTATCTCTATTTCCTGAATCCTTCAAAGTTGTCTTTAGATATGGTATAAGAGAAATATCATTTGCAAACTTGTTATAGTCTTTCTCTATAATATCCTACACATCTTGTGATCCAAGAAGTGCCTTCATTTTAATACTCCAATTGGCATAGTTGTTATTGATTGTCGGGACTTGGAACGATGCCATACCATTTTCCATATCTTTCAATATGATGAGAATTTTCAAAATCCGATTGTACGGATGAATCTAAAATGCCAAAAAACCTTGCAAGGAACTCTAAAAAATTTCAAAGTTTGGTCAAATTCAACAATCAAAGTCAACGGTCAATGGCTCGATAAACATGCTCGGCAGCTCAGTCAATTGGCTTGATGGCTTGATGGCTTGATGGCTCGATCAATGGCTCTAACTTGATTGACTCGATTCCTGGTAGCACTATTCCAGTGGTGCGTGGAGGTGAGTCTGAACTTTGATTGAGGTGATTCTTGTGACGTCAGATTCCTCTCGTCGAGACCTTCGATTTGATATGAAATAGTGTATACTTTCCAACTTGACTCTGATACCACTTTGTTGGAAATGAAACACTCACACAAACAACTTTTATTCAAACTCAGAAATATTACAAGAGCATTCTCACTCAAAATACAAGATACTACAACTCACTCTTATTTATACTTTTCTTTTTCACTCACTTAGAAGCTCTTAATTTTTCTTGATGCCTAAACTAAAATGGGGAGGATTATTTATACTACTTAAACAATCCTACACCACACAAATAAATTAATCCAAAATTACAATAACCATACACCTTATTCTTCTCCATCCTTCTAACAATATTTTAAGTTACCAAATGATTTACATGCACAATTATCACACCCTAGAAGATTCTAGGTAGAAGGCTTGTAGTTTTGGATCTTAATTTGTGGACTTGGGCTCCAATTTGATTGGGTTTGGGTTTGAGTTTAGGCTCCTATAATATATCAAGTTTATGATCCAACAATGCATATATCATTGACTTATTTTTTTATTGTTATTTTTTATTTTGCATTAACACTTAATTTTCACTTTCTTTTAGCAATTGGAAGTTGTAGAGTGGTGACTCTAAATATTGACCACAAAGACCTCTTTGCTTTATTCAATAAGGTTGAAGAGTCAGTTTTTGAAATGACTCCCCGTAAAATGAGAAAAAAATTGAGGAAAAAAGTTCCAAAGAGAAAGATCATTCCTTTGTTCCTCATGTAAGAATGGTTATAGAAACTCAGTAATAATATATAGTATTTTTTCCTATTCATGAAGCTTCATTTTTCCCAATAATGGAGTTCATGATACTTAAGTTCAAAATACTTCGATTATTTCTTAAGTTGTTGCTTCATCTCAGCCTATTACTCAACTTCTTCAAGATCTGGAAGTGACTCTGAAATAGGTTGGTTCGTCCCATCTTACTATTATAACTCTAGCTCTCATGACTTTCTCAAGACCAAGCTAAACCTCTGTAAATATAGATACAATAATTTTGCTCAATCCTCCAATTGTCGAGGAGATTATCGTTTATTGACTAGAATGTGTAAGACAAAATGTTGATGAGCGCTCTTTACTTTTGTAGAGAGCAATGCAAACATTTTTGTCGACTAGGGTTATATATCATAATGAGGTCTTCAATAAAGAGATAAATAAGTAGAATATCTTGATAGAATCAACTCATTCAAGGATTAGAATTTTGTAAGTTGTTGTTGAAACAAGTATGTGAAAAACAATGTAAGAATAATATTACCGATATATTGAAAGGTATTGCTTGGGTTGAGTCATGGACTAAGTCGCTCTCTTTAAGATGTTTCGTGGTTTTGCCTAAACTTGTGTAAGCAAACATAACCTCATTGTCCTTAGGATAAAGTAGCCCAGAATCTTTGTTTTCTGTCTCGGAGCTTCATTGCATTAATGAAGTCCGGAATGCTACACCTCTAATTCATATTGCTCAGAAAACTCAAAAAATAATTTAGTATCTTATTCTTTAATATGTAAGATTTATTTCCAAAATGATCTATGTAAACTGAGAGCTAATACCTTCTATTTATAGTTTGAAAAAAAGTATGATAATTATGATAAATAATGGCCATGTTTGTGTGGCAAAATAACGGTCATTTATGGATGGAAAAGTAATGGTAACATCTGGGTGGAAAAGTAACGATCATATTTGGGTGAAAAAGTAATTTTAATAAAAGAAATTTCAACAAAATAAAATGTCACCTCACCTCACACAAACACATATGTACACGCACATGCACTCAAACTCGACTCGGCTCAGCACGGCATGACCTACCATTCGGTCAGATGGAAGACGGCGGTGCGCGCATGTGTATGGAATCATATTCACCTAGGTTCTCTCCCCTTCCACGAAAGTGGGTTCCCCTTGGGGCCCAAGTCTAATAGTCAATCATTTTCTATCTCTTAAAATGTCTATCGACTTTAACCTTTGCATAGTTTTGATGCTTTAGAATATACTAGAGTAACTCATAGTTTTAAACTCTATCTCTAAGAACATTACACACACAATCTTTTCAAGGTGTAGTTCAAAAAGCTTGTGCTTTACAACCATGCACGTGTATCCAAAATATAGTGAATGCTTTAGTAAATTTTGCCCAAAATTTTCATAGGAAGTGACCACACTTTCACATTCATATAGGTGAGTCTATCAAGAATACTCTTGTAGCTATGTACTCCACTCCACATAGAGTATAGAACTCATTAAAAGTTTACTAATTAATTCATCTTTTTCTGTTGCTTTAGGACTTCATGTTTCTAACAATATAGAATGAGACTTCTTATTAGCATGATTCATCTCATATCACTTCATGGATTATTATTATCCATTGAACTTATTTCTTGGGATCTCCAGTTTATAAGTTGGGTTATCATCACGAGTGACTCTTTATTCTAAGGGCATCAATCTCATTCCTTTCGAGGTTTTGAAAACCTTCTCTCTTGGTAATCCTTTCATCAAAAGATCAGCCAAATTTTCATCAGAACGTACATGATCCACTCTTACAGCTCATGTAAAGAGAAATTATATAACAGTACCATGCTTACGACATATATGTCATCTCTTGTAGTTGTAATAACTAGGGGTGTTCACCGGTCCGGTCTGGTCCGGTTATGGGGAAAAAAAATTAATCGGACCAGACCGGTCCAGTCTGGTTCGGTTTTTGGACACCTTTAATGAGAAATAATGTGAAAATTTTAATATATTATTAAACCGTTCCGGTTCGGTTCGATTGGTTTAAAAATTAATACAAACTGGACCGTTTGATTTGTAAAACCATTCGGTCCGGTTTTCTGATTTGGTCCGGTCTGGACCGGTTTATGGACACCCCTAGTAATAACGGTTCTGAATCTTTGCAATAATTGTGGTACTATCGTAGTTGACCAGGACAGCTAGTATTGGTCTTTCCCATAAAAGGATCTCAGCTAACAAACTTCTTAACCAGTTTGCTTCTTCACTAGCAATTTCTAGTGCTATCATTTCAAATTTCGTCGTAGATTGAACCAATATTATCTGTTTCTTAGACACTCAAGAAACAGTTCCACCAGTAATGCTAAATATATAACTGCTAGTTGCTTTAGAGTCTTCTGATAGAATATCCCAATCAGCATTGTTGTATCCTTTTAGAAAAGCGGGAAACTTTTTATAATGTAATCCAAAGTTCATAGTTATCTTAAGGTATCTCATGACCCTTTAAATAGCATTCCAATACTCTATACTAGGTCTACTAGTACACCTACATAGTAGTCCCACAACATAAGCTATATCTGGTCTAGTGTAGTTAGTAGCATAACGTAAGCTACCAATGATGCTTGCATACTTAGTTTGTCTAACAAATTCTCCAATGTTCTTAAACAACTTTGCACTAGGATCATATGGAGTACATGCAGGTTTGAAATTAAAGTAATTATATTTCTTTAAGATATTCTCGATGCAATGAGATTGATATAGAGAAAGTCTCTTTTCAGACCTAGTAATTTTTATACCAAGGATTACACTCGCTTCTCCAAGATCTTTCATATCAAAGTTAGCACATAACAAAGTTTTTACATTATTCGCAACATGAATATTTGACCCAAATATAAGCATGTCATCCATATATACATATAATAGTGCAAATGTCACTTTCTGATTTATAATAATTTAATTTGTCACTTTCATTCATTTTGAATCCATGTGAGATAGCTAGATTATCAAATTTTTCATGTCATTGCTTAGGTGCTTATTTTAGACCATAAAGGGATTTATCTAGTTTATAAACTTTATTTTCTTGACTTGGGACAACAAAGCCTTCAAGTTGGTCCATATAAATCTCTTCTTCTCAATCATAATTTAAGAAAGCAATTTTAACATCCATTTGGTGCAATACTAAATCATGGATAACAACAAGAGAGAAAAGTACACGTATAGAAGTTATTCGTGTGACTGGTGAAAAGGTATCAAAAAATCTACATTTTCTCTTTGCCTATACCCTTTGACTACAAGACAAGCTTTGTACTTTTTAATTGTACCATCGAGTTTTAATTTTTCCTTTAAAATACATTTACATCCTATGGTTTTGCAACCATAAGGTAATTCAACTAAATGTCAAGTTCTATTATACTCAAGAGAGTCAATTTCATCATTTATAGCTTCTTCCCATAAGTTGGCATCTAAAAGAGATAAAGCTGCTTGAAGAGTTTAGGGATCTTCCTATAACGTATGAGCATAAAAATCAAACCCAAAATCCTTAGAGGTTCGAGCTCATTTACTAGTTCCTCCTAATTTCAGTGTTTAATTCCTCATTTTGTTCACTAGTTCTAGTTATGGGTAAACTATTAGAAGACGAGTCTACACTATTTTTCAATTTAAAGGGAAACTTATGTTCATAGAAGTCAACATCATTTGATTCTATAACTACGTGATCATTTAAATCATTGAATTTATAAGTTTTACTATTCACATCATATCTTAGGAACACATATTCATATACTCTACTAGCAAGTTTATTTCTTTTAGGATTAGGGATCCTAACATTGGCTAAACAACCCCGAGTTTTAAAATAAGTTAAGTTATATTTCTTATTTTTTAAAATTTCATATGGGGAAATTTTACTAGTAGATTAGGCACTTTATTTAGCACATAGTAAATAGTTAATAAAATTTCTCACAACACCATAGTTTAATAAAATTGCAACAACTGATTTAGTAAAAGTTCTATTTTTTCTTTTAGCTTTACCATTCATTTAAGGATAATAAGGTGTAGTTTTTTCGTGAATGATTCCATGAGTTTTATAAAAAAAACATTGAAAATATTGGAATCATATTCAATGCATCTATCACTACAAAACCTTTTTATTTTTCTATTAAGTTGATTTTCAATTTCAGTCATAAATATTTTAAATATGTCAAAAGCTTTACTTTTATTTTTCATTAGATATACATAAGTATAATATAAACATTCATCAATAAAAATTATAAAATAGCATTTTTCATTTCTTGTTAAAATACCATCAAGGTCACATATGTTAGAGTGTATTAAGTCTAAAGGTTCAAATTTTCTAACTACTCACTTATGTGAAGTTTTGGTTATTTTAGCTTAATTATAAAAATCAAAATTTTCAAAATCATTCAAAGATAGTTTAGGAATTAGTTCTAAGGTACTTATGTTTTTTATTACGCATTTATTAACATGACAAAGTCTAGCATGTCAAACATTAAAAGGACTCAACATGTAAGGAGAAGAAGAAGCTTTATTAATTTCAACATTCAATTTAAACATGCCATCAATGGCATACCCTTTCCCAACAAAAATATTATTTTTAGTTATTGTATATAAATTATCCCCTATAGTTTGAGTAAACCCATTTTTGTTAAGAAGATAGCTTGAAACTAAATTCTTTCTCATTTGTGGAGTATGTAGGACATCATTCAAAATGATAGTCTTTCCAAAGGTAAACTTCAATTCCACTTTACTAGTACCAACAACTTTAGTGGAGTGAGAGTCTCCTAGCAGCACTTTCTTATCCTCAGACACAGAATAAGACTTCAACATGTCACAATCATAGTAAACATGGAAAGAAGTACCAGTGTCCACCCACTACCCTTCAAATCCACCAAAAAATTGATTTTAGATATTATAGCAATAAGATGATCTTTGGTAAGGTTCATATGTGAGGCAGGACGATTCCTATTCTGGCAATTCCTGGCCAAGTCGTCAGATCGTTACAACTATAACACATGAATGTGTTATTTGCTAAAGGGATTGAGGTCCATTATGTTGAGGATAATTTTTGTTTCTATTTTGGTGGTTACAGTTATGGTTATTATTGCGATTCTGAGTTTTCATGTTTCTTCCTTTAGGTTTCAGAATTGTTGAGTAGTATTTCTTATTGGTACTGTTGTTTGAGACAACGAGTACTTCATCTTTTTTATCTTATTTTCAAGCCTCTTATTCTATTCTTAGACGGGTTGTGAGACTTTTTAAAGAAAATTCCTTAGTTTTATGTCTAAGTGCATTCTTAAAATATTTTCATACAGGGGGTAATTTATCTATAATAACAGCAACTTGAAATTGTTCATATAAAATCATACATTCAGAAGTTATTTCATGTGTTATCTTCTGCAGTTTTTGTGATTGAGCTTCCACAGATTTGTCATCAATCATTTGGTACTTCATTTATCTACCGACAACATACTTCTTTATTCTAGCTTCCTCAATGTCGTACTTTTTTTGAAGTGCATCCCAAATTTCCTTAGTAGACTTATCAGAATTATAATAGTCATACAAGTCATCAGCAAAACCATTAAAAATATTTTTTTGCATAGAAAATCATTTTTCATCCAAGTGTCTACATCCTTAATTGTAGCTTCAGTAGGAGGATTAGGTAGTATTGGTTTTTCAGTAATAAGAATAGAAGCGACATTTTTCATGGTTAAGAAAAATAACATTTTTTGTCTCCATCTTTTAAAGTGTAATCTCTCGAAACGAAATGGTTTGTTGAAATCAGCAGTTAACATTTCAGTAAACATGACAAATAGAAATCGTCTTTAAATTGTTGGAAAAAGTATGTGAAAAATAATGTACGAACAATATTATCGATATATTGAAATGTACTGTTTAGGTTAAGTCCCATACTAGATCGCTCTCTTTAAGACGTTTTGCAGCTCTGCTCAAACTTGTGCAAGTAAACACAACCTCGTCTTCCCCATGATAAAATATCCCAGAATCTTTGTTTTCTGTCTTAGAGCTTCATTGCACTAATGAAGTCCGGAATGCTACACCTCTAAAGTTTATGTTGCTCGAAAAACTCAAAAAATAATTTAGTATCTTCTTCTTTGATCTGTAAGAGCTATTTCCAAAATGATATATATAAATTGAGAACTAAGGTCCTCTATTTATAGTTTAAGAAAAAAATATGACAATGATGATAAATAACGATCATATTTTCGTGGAAAAATGACGATCATATATGGATGAAAAAGTAACGATTAAATATGGATAGAAAAGTAACGGTCACATCTGGGTGAAAAAATAATTTTAATGAAAAAAAAGTTTTAAAAAATAAAATATCACCTTATCGCACACGGACACGGACTTGATTTACTCATCTTATACAAAAATGAGTGTCCCTTAAGACCCAAATTTAATAGACAATCATTTTCTATTTATACATTTCTAAGTGAGGTAAACTAACAATATATAACAAAAATTTAATATATTAAAATTTAACTCTTATTTTCAACATTTATTTTTATTAAAATTCATTTCTAACTATTATCTTGCTAACGTGAATATAAAGTACATGCCATCAATCAATACGGTGAATTACATCAACAATACGAAGAGTTGGGTAAACTATTGCAAAGTTGACAGACAAGACACAACATGCTCAGTCTGAGCTACAAAAGGTGCATTATAAGAATCTCAAATTGCACGAGATTATGGCTAGTTCTTTCAAGCAACTCGAGAAATCTGAACAAAATGTTGGAAATTAAGAAAATATATTCTGAAATTTCTTAAATTTTTCCTTTTGTCTATATAGCAATGTTACTTTGGGCTAGATGTGGCCTAAAACTGCGAACTATTTTTTTGTTTTTCTCTTTTATTTATACTTTCTAAAAAAATGACTTAAATATTTATATTGTTTTATTTTTGTTATTGATGATATTCTTAAAAAAACACTTAACTATTCATAGATTTATTTTAATTATAATTTAGATCTATAACAATATTTTCATACGTAATAATTATTTCAACATCTAAATATTTTTAGACTTTGGTTTTATTAATTGAAAATATTTTTAACTATCGATCTAACTACAATTCTTAACTTGACTTTTACAATGAAATTATAAGACTTTTTATACTTCATTTTTATATTTGCAAAAGACTGAGATACAATCAAGTGGGGGTGTGGACATATTCAAAACATCATTATCAAATATTATTGAAATTATATCAATATTCAAGTTTCCTAAGTTCATAACTTTTTTTTTTGTTTAAATATTTATAATTGAGGATTTTATATATAATAGTTTTATATAATTCAAGTTTTTTCATATTTTAATTTTAAATTATTTTACATTTTATTTTCACTTGGTGGACTAACACCATTCGAAATGGAGGTAAATTAGTTTTCAAATATTGACATGTCATGAAAACATACAATCAATGATTGAAAAGGATATGAAAAAGTTAACAATTAAAAATAAATAAATAAACATAGAAGATAGAGAGTGCTAATCCTTTCACAATCACACATCAAAAAAAAGAAAATATATATATATATATATAGAGTGAATTGAGGCCTCAATTTTGCCCACCGAAAAAAGTTGTCCCTGTCATTCAATGGTTTATACTTCATCTTCCTAAAAGATCTTTCGGTGCATTAATTATTAGGGGGGTAAAAAGGTACTACTTAAAATTAATATATAAAACTTGTTCTTAAAGTGGTACTATTTGCAATTACAAAGAAAATAAAAAAAAAAGTGGTACTATTTGCAAATTTAGTGCAAACACTGGTTGGACACTAATCACCATCGATGGTAACTTTGTGTAAAGTCAGGCTTACTATTTTATATTGGTTATAGAAAATGAATATATACTTTAGCTAAGTATCCATATGCATGTATTATATTGTCTTTAAACAACTATTTTAGTTGCTACGTGGCAAAGAATATGAAATTTCCCATTAATATTAATAGAAAAAAAGTATTATTCAATTACTTTATATTAAATATTAGTGTCTATCTAATCTTTAAATTTAAAAAAAAGTGTTTTATAGTGCTTACTTTTAAAATAAAGTTAAATAAAGATAAATAATAATTTTTTAATAAAATATTATTAATTCATTTTAAGTTTTTAAAATATGATTAAAATTTAATTTTTTTATAATAATAATAATAATATAATTATATTTAATATTAAAACATTTATTTTAATATTTTATTGATTTCAATTTTTAAAAATAAGAAAATATATTTAAATAATTTTATGTTAAACTACTATTATTATTAAATTTTTTATAATAAATATTTTTATAATAAATTTTACTCGCGTTTTATCGTATTTTTATCTCTTTATCGTAAAAAATAATATTTTAACGAAAATAAATTATTAAAATAATATTATACTTAATTAGCTCATCTTATAAAAAGTGAGAATAAAAAAATATAGTTTATAATTTAAAGCATTACACACTACTAACTTCGTGACAACTTCGACAGCGACTTTCTCATATTAATAATTTCGCTTCTAAATTCTATTCATATGTGGTAAACCCACCTATAAAAGTAAATATGTTAAGCAAGTTTATGGACTTTTTTTTCTAGATAAATAGTAAATTTAATTCATTCAAATTAATTACATTAATAATTATCAAATCAAGAAATTAAAATTATATCAAATTAGTGTGAAAATGTGTATATGATGTGTATTTGGCATAATTTTGTATATTTTATGCACTAATTTGAAAATTTGTATAAAATTTATGTAATAAAATTCACTACCAAATTGTTAGGAAATTTGGATAAAATGTTATAATCACAAATTCTCCCTCCCAAGATCTTCCCTAGCAAAATATCAAATTACAAAGAAATAGATAATACACAACACATGAATTATAGTAGAAACTTCAAATTAGAGAAAACTCACTTTCGTTTTCAAAAGACAACCAGAGAAAAATTCACTATGTGGAAAATTGTTACAACCATACTCTCAGTAATTTTCTCACACACCCAAAAGACAAGAGCAATTACAAGCCTAAGAGAATTTTCCCACAAAATTCTCTCACTTAAGAACTTCTCATACAAGCTTTTCTCTATTTTTGGGATGATTATCAATGAAGAAATGAAGCCATATTTATAGCCTTCAAGTTCTCATTTCATATGCCAAACATTTCTTCATTCAATAAAATTAGGCTACCTAATTTTCCTAATCTTTATTCAAACAAGGTTAGGCACCTACATCTTTGACAATATGGTAAGCCACCTTCCATGAATTTTCTTCTAAATTAGGCACCTCCTATTTTGACTAACAAACCTAATATTATTTTTAATCAATCATAACAATCCCCACCTTAATTAAAAATAAACATGGTTACCACTACAACACTGTCTATTCCAACAGTCATAATTCTCTACACCGAGAATTATCATACTTCACCATATAGAGTACACCCACTTAGAATTAATCACCAATTCTAAGAATTTCACATCGGCTCATGTCGAAAAAAAAACTTGCTGAAATTTATGGTGCAACTCTCACACTTGGTTTTCCCGAGAGTTCATCAGCCATCGACATCCTTTCCACCACACACCTTGTATCTATACCAAGTCAATGCCCGTGTGCAAACTTGTGGACCCGTTACTAGTAATACACCCTCTTTCATGGCAATATTTAGAGACTAACAGCATGCCATGATGATGTACACGCTCTTTTCAAAGAGCATCACTATAGTCTTTGAAAAAGACATACTATTAGCGTCACCGTCGGTATTTGAGCTTCTTGTAGGATCAGCTCCACCCTTTGGACAATTTCTTTTGAGGTGCCCAGATTGTCCACACCCCCAAAGACACTATCTTCTTTTTCATGAAATTGTTTTTCTTTCTAGGTTGTCACTACCAATGCTGAGTTTTCAGGCGAAACATTTCTTTCACCACTCAGCCTTTTTTCTTCAGAAAACAACTTGCTAGTAATTTCTAAAAAAAATTATTTTCTCCTTTCCATGAATCAAGATAGGTTTCATGTAATCATAAGAAGATGGAAGAGACCAGATGAGCCTTAAAGCTATATCTTCATCATCAAGTTTAACTCCAATGGTTTCCAGTTCAGAAACAATATCATTGAGAACACTTAAATGGTCAGACATAATAGTTTCTTCATTCATACGCAAAGTATGAAACTGCTCTTTCAAATACACCCGATTTGAAACGCATTTTGCCTGATACAATTCTTCAAGCTTTTCCAAGAGTTCTTTGGCCATAGATATTCCATGCACATTTGTAAGAATATTTTTGGCCAAACAAAGCCGAATTGTTACAACCACACTTTCAGTAATTTTCTCACACACCCAAAAGACAAGAGCAATTACAAGCCCAAGAGAATTTTCCCACAAAATTCTCTCACTTAAGAACTTCCCATACAAGCTTTTCTTTATTTTTGGGATGATTATCAATGAAGAAATAAAGCCATATTTATAGCCTTCAAGTTCTCATTTCATATGCCAAACATTTCTTCGTTCGACAAAATTAGGCTACCTAATTTTCCTATTCTTTATTCAAATAAGGTTAGGCACCTACATCTTTGACAATATGGTAAGCCACCTTCCATGAATTTTCTTCTAAATTAGGCACCTCCTATTTTAACTAACAAACCTAATATTATTTTTAATCAATCATAACACAAATGTCATTGATGTCACGGTCCACAAGTTTATACTTTATAAGACTTGGATTGAATTTCTTCTTTAGATTTAAAGTAGCACATTCATGCTAACATTTATATAATTTATACGCATGTGTCCGCATCCAAGTGAAAATACGTGTATATATATTATATTAAAACCTAATCTAACCTCGTTTATGTATTAATTTATTACTTATTTGATAAAATAAATAATATTTAAAATAATTAATTAAAAAATACTTATGTTATAAATATAACATTCTATAAAAAAATAAGATCTAAAAAATAAAAAATAAGACCTAAAAAATTAACCAAAAAATGGACAATTATTTATATTACTTAAAATAAAAAATATTATATAAAAAATAATATAATCTAATAATTTTCAATATTTTATATACTAATAATATATTATTTAATTAATAAAAAAAATCTTAAATAAATTATATAACTCACGTCATTAATAATCATTATTTTAAAATATGAAGTAATTTTATTTAAAAATTTAAAATGCATGATTTAAATTTTTATATATAGTATAGATAATTATTTATATTATAATAATTCAATAATTATTTTATAATTAATTAGTACAATTTAATGTTTATAAAAATTATTACCTTCATTCTTAAAAGAATGAATTTATTTAGTACAAACGCTATATGTACCTTATCCCAACTCTATGCCATCTTAAACTATGGTAAATATTAACCATCTCATTCGAGAGATACACAATAATCCAAACATGAATTAATCCTAAAATAAACAAATAAATGAACAACTTGGGAAGGTCGACGGCATAAAACAATCACTTTTGGTTTTCTGCTGCCACCACCTTTTGATTTTAAAACTTTTAGAAGAAATGTTATATGTCACTACTAAAACAATTATTTTCCTACAATTATTTAGTAACAATTTTTAAGTGGTATAATTATTACTAAAAAAATGAAATGTTATATAATTATTTTATAAAAAATTTATCTAAAATTTATCATATAATAATTTTAAATAAGTTTTCATTTTTTACCAAAATTATTTGTAGGTAAGGCTTGTAACAACTGTCACAAATATTTTATCGAAACAATTTTAATAAAAAATTGAATTAGTTGTAAGACATTAATATGATGTAAGAATGTATTTGACTAATGTAAGAAATGCTTTCTATGTATTAGCATTCAGTGTTTTGATAAAACTTATGATGATAAGGCAATGTCTTATTACAATAGTAATAAGTCTTATCTTATAACAAATTAAGTAAAAATAAATAAAATTTGTGGTAAGACATTAAACTTATATGAGAAAGCATTAATCTATTGTGTGAAGGCTTATCACTAATATACAGTGTTGTAATAAATTTTACTAAAATAAAATAATGTATTACCACAATAATAATAACCCTATTTTATGAAAAAATTTGATAAACAATAAAATCTAATCTAAATACATTACTAATTTAATAAATTACTTATGTGATTAACACATTTTTTAAAAACATCTTAATGTTATCGTTATTCTAAAAATATATTAACGATGTTGATAATAAGAAAAAATAATTTGTTAAATATATTATTTAAATTAATATTTATATATTTTTCCTACCTATCTAAATTTTAATGTATTCGTAAGTATGATTACCTAAATTTTAATATATATTCATAAGGCATATAACTTAAACAACTATTATATATCGCAGTTAACTTAGATAATTATTATAATAATTAAAGTTAAATTATATGATTGTATGTAATAAAAATATCTACTATAATTTTAAGAATTATATAAAATAATAGTTATGAAATTTATAATAATCAAAATAGTATAATAATAATATTAAACATGATTAAATTAAACAAAAGTTAATATTAAACAATCTAAATGATCAGTATTCAACTTGAATTTGAACGTATTAATACGATTGAATGAAGTTTGATACGAGTTAAATATTTTTTTAATAATAAAGTTATTGAGTTAATGTAAAAACAATTTAATTTTATGATAACAATTTTTAAATATATATATATATATATTTTAATCGTTATATAAAATACTTAATATAAATAAAAAATAATTATTTATGTTATTTAAAATAAAATAAAAAATATTATATAAAAAATATAATTATAATCTAAAATTTTATTATTATTTTAATTAATAATAATATTTATATTACTTAATTGACAAAATAATTATTAAAACAATTAAATAGAAAAATATAATTATTTATATTACTTAAGATAAATAACATTCTATAAAAAATCTTCATCTAGATACTTATAAAAAATTTAAATACTAATAATTTATTACTTAATTTATATTATTTAAATGATAAAATAAATAAGATGATACTTAGACATGAACAATTTTAACTATTTATGTTATAAACAACCTTGTATAAAAAATAATTAATTTAAATATAAAATTGTTGATCTTTTTGATGCAATTATGTTACTTAAAATAAATAACCTTATAAAAAAATAAGTAATTTTAATATTAAAAATTGTTAATATTTTAATTATTAATAATTTATTACTTAATTGATAAAATAATAAAACTTAAGATAACTAACCTTAAAAAAATATAATTATTTATACTATTAAGATAAATAATATTGCATAAAAAATAGGTAATTGTAATCTAGATAATTATAAATATTTTAACTACCATTAATTTATTACTTAATTTATATCAAGTAGTTAATAAAAAATAAGATTTAAGATAGTTAATCATAAAAAATTATTATTTGATAATTAATCATAAAAAATAATCTTGTATAAAAAAAGATAAATAATTTAATCTCGATTATTGTCGATATTTATTTATTAAGAATTAAATATTTAATTAATATAAAATATGAATCTTAATTAAATTATATCATAGTTAATTACAATTGATAATTTTTATTAGTTTAAAATATGTAAATAATTTTATCTTGAAGTTATTGGATGTCATTTAAATTACATATAATATATTAAGTGGACAAACCTACTTTAGAACTCAGAGAGATATTACTATGATCAATAATATTAAGTTATCATTTATAAAAAAAAACAATAATAAGGTAATAAGTTATCACATAAGACATTAAGACTTACCATAAATACAATAAATAATTTTGAAAGTAATTATTTTATTGGAATAGCTAACTTCGAAACTTAGGGTTTTTTTTCTATAATTTTACTATGACATATATTAATCAAAATAATATGCTTTACATGTACAATTTGATCTTTAAAATAAATCACAAACAGAATATGGATTTCAAATATAAATTGTAAGAAATATTACATGTTAAATATGATTAATTTTTTAATAAATTATAAAATATTATATATATAATTATATTTCGATCACGTGAGATTAGAAGAACTATCTAGATCAAGGTGGAGTAAATTGTTTTTCTAAGAAAAGAAGGGACATATACATATGATATACAGTAGATATTTTTTGTAATTGTGACTTAAACCCATTTTGGCTCACAATTGAAACGTTGGATATACATCCAACATCGGCTATGAAGACGACTTACCAACATATGCGAAATGAAAACTTGACTTTATATAATATTTGATACTTATTTTTATCGATATGAAATAAAATTAGTTTTTACATATTTGTAAGATTAAATAAATTATTAAGAACTCACATCACTCTTTAAATATTCGATTATTAAATTAGTAACAATACGATAAAGATGAGAGCAAATATAAATATGTATTGTACTGTAAATAAGAAAAATAAGTATTTGTTTATGATTATCTATCCTGAAATCCAAGATACATTAAAATATTCCAATAAATCTCTGTACAACATATGTATATATATATATAGAGTAAAAAAGAAAAAAGAGTTAACATGATACATACTTCTTAATTATACAGAATTGAATTATTGTAACATCGTAGAAATATATTCATGATTATATATCTTTTTAGATAATTAAACAAAGATTATTAATCATTTATCTCTTCATTGAGATTATCTTATAGTAATAATTATTGGATGATTCAATGCTTATTAGACTTGACCTATAAAACATTTTAATTACTCGTAAAACTATTTACTTAACACATTTTAATAAATTACTACCAAGATAATACAATAAGCTTTTAAGTAAAGAAATTTCTTAAGTAATTAAAGTGTTGAAAGAATAAGATGTTATTCATTATTTTTAGAGTATATATTAATGAGTGCTTAAGAAGCACTAAAATTATCATTATTTAATATACTTTAATTAATTAAATGAATTTATATTTGTATGATTTTATCATATTTTTATATAAATTTAACTTTTCAAAATCATGTGTATTTTTTTATTATTTTTAGGGTATTTTAGTTCAAAAATAACTTAAATATTCGAAGAAAAATATTGGAGGCAATACACCATAAAATATATTGAAAAAAGAAATGAGGAAAAGTCAAAAAAATGAAACACTTGGACAAAATGGGTCAAACATGTCAAAAAAGTTGAAATCGCACGCGTAACCACCAATTCCTACTGAGTATTGCACGTACCAACGTGCGCAACAACCCATCTATGCCAAGTCCCGTGCGTACCAACGTGCATAGCAGCCCATCTGCATCGAGTCCCATGGGCAGAAGCACTCCTACGCCCAATATACGCCCGCACGCAGTTAGCACACACCTAAAACATGCAGTCAGCACACGCCTCGCTGACTTCCGCAAATGCTAGCACATGTCTGCACACTTCTCGATGTGTCCCACGCGAGCCAATAGCCAATCTGCAGAGATTTTTGCAGCCCATACGCGCGCCAACCTGTCCAAACACAAATTCAAAATTTGAAATAATTTCTCCCCTTTTTTGGCCTTTTCTCACCTATAAAAGGATCATCTTCCCCCATTATATAACACAGTTTTTAAGCTTTTTCTCTCTATATAAAGTTTTCTTTTTTCTTTTTTTCCTTTTGTTTTTAGTTTTATAGTTCTTCTTTTTTTGAGAAGAACTAGTTATGTTTTTCTAGATTTTTTAGTTTGATTCAATAAGTAGAGATGTAAATTCGTTTCGAGGTTTTCCAGCAATAGAATGAGCATCAAATTGTTGTAAGTATTATTTTAAAGGTATAATTTTAATAGATTCTTTACGGTTATCTTTTTTATGTTTTATTTTTATATATTATATTTAATTTATGTGTGATTAAATTTAATATGGCTGGCTGTTTGTAAATATGATATAATTATAACGTTGTTAAGCTTGCGAAATATTAAATAGGTCAATAATTTCCATAAAATAAATTGATTTTGTTTTTATTCAATATTTTATATTAAGAAAGTTAGAGAGAAATACATTATTTTTCATTACAAACTTAAATCTAAAAATTATATTTTAAGGTTTAATTATTATGTCTGATTTAGAGTAGTGCTTTTTTTATTTGTTGGTACAATCGCCTGATAATTAGAGTGAAACTTTATTTCAAAAGTTTTTTATAAGAATTATTATTCGAAAATGTATTGACAATATATTTTTAATCATGGTTTTAAAACATAAAAGTTAGTACTCAGATAATTAAATTCTTAGGTTTAATTTAGACACCTTGAATAAAGTTTAAAATGTCTAACCCCATCAAAGGTGGCATTTAAATGGTTCATTCTTAATCTCTTGAAAAAAAAGAATTAATTTAATTAACCAAATTAGTTATCGGCCTCACTTATATGTGTTAATTGATAAGTTTAATTAATAAAAAATATCTAACCTCGCCAAATATAGTATTCATATAAAAAAGAGATAATTAATAAATATCAGTTTATATCTTTAATAACCTAAATAATACGAGAAAACATAATTAACTTAATTATTATATCCTTAAATACTCAACTATTATAATGATAAAAATTTGAATTATTATTTATTGAATCTATATCTATATTTATTTTTTTATGTTGTTAGATTAGAAAACCAACCCAAAATATCGTGACAAGATAATTAGGATTTAATTTCTTTTTAAGATTTTGAATAATAAATTAAAAACCATAAATATTCTTTTCTTAGATCGACCTTAAGAGTATACTTATCATTTGCTATAAAATGATTCATCCACTTACGAGAGCTTTACAAATTATAAAACCAAAGATTATTATCGCAAGATCGATATTTGCAATGCTGATCGTGTGTGTGAATCATCAGCAAGTTTTTGGTGCCAAAAACTTGATGATGGGTCAGCACACAAGACCAGCATTGCACACAATACCAATACCCAACAAGTAATATAATGATAAGTAAAGATCTTTCTCACGAAAATTATTTTATTATAAACTAATTTTTAAAATTTTAAAAAATAAAAATAAATTTTTTTTCTATTTTTATATTTTTAAGGAAGCAAAATTAAAATAACTAAAAATAAATATCAATAATGAATTAAATTAGATTTGTTAACTAAGAAAATATATGAGAAAATATCTAGAAATAATTAATCTCCTAATTTTCTAAACATGCGAATCGCTAAAATCCCCCCAATATAATTATCATTTAATTACATAATTAATTGAATTTAACCTAACATGTATTTCTCTCTCAAATAAACTACACACCATATAGTAATTAATTTAATCACACTCTCATGCCAATTAAATTGCATACTACTCATTAAATTCATCAATTATGGATTACATACATAAAAATCATATATCTCTGCCTTAAAACTATACATGTTATTTAATTAAGATAAATAATTAAATAATTAAATAATTCTCTCAAATCTATTTAATTGCCTCTATAGATAAATTGTTGGTCAAACAATTAATAGCATAAAAATCAAACTAAATTATAATTATAATTTGGGTAAAATATTATATCATCACATTGTAAAAATTGAATTCATAAGATCCATAGATTAATAAATTAACTACACATAATTGTATCCATAAAACTCATATTTTTCATAAAGAAAAATATAAAAATTTATAAAAAAAAGAGTATAAGAAGAAATACAATCAATCTCTTAAATTGTAGTGCTAATCTCATCTTAAATCTCCATCAAAATTGTATCCCTTTTTGATTTTTTTTGTATATTTCTCTTTTTTAGCTGAAAAAACTAATCAAAATTATGCTAATTGTGACTTATTAGGGTTTATGATTAGGGCTTAAATATAGCTCAGGTGCAATCTAAACCGTTACATCAAATTCAAATCAAAAGTTGAGATCAAAACAAGCAAAACTAATAGCGTCAGCCAATCACAATGCGACATATGGCACACATAATTTATTGGGTTAATCAGAGTGTGACTTATGACAGGGGAGACCAATCTGAGTCGACACATGCTAAGTTAGCATCATGCGGTGCAATTTGATTTGCGGTAAGAGATGGCGTGACACATGGGTGGAACGCGGAGAGCAATCGTATGACAATATGTAGTGTAAAGGTTTGATAGCTCTCTGAATTTGGATTGAACGTCGTGCTGACACGTAACACACATTACTTCACTCCTCACACGCGATGATCTATGATTCATTGTCCCTGCTTGCATGGCATTCACGTGACTTCCCTAGTCAACTCCTCTTCTTGTGTGGTAGGCCAAGTGGCATCTTTTGATTGGTTCTACATTAAAAATTCATAAAAATCCCAAAAATTATACTTTCACTCGTTTTCACTAAAAATTTTATATTTTAATATTTTTAACCCCAAAATATTATTTATTGAATAAAACAAGTAAATATTAAGTAAAAAAATACGCTAATGACTCTACTTTCATAGAGTCATCAGGAATCCACTTTAGATAGTCATTCTAAGGAAGGTAAAACTTCTAAAGAATGAATTCAAAATAAGAAGAAAGAACCTAATAGTTCAAAATAGAGTAACAACTCTGAAAAGAAAAAGAAAATGCTCAATTGGGTTGAAGAAGTAAAAAAAAGACTTATGTCATTTATAATGGTCTAAAATCAGGAATTTACAACAACTAGCCTAAATCAAGAAAAATGTTATAGGATTTAGTTGAATAACTCATGGAGCTTTCACTAATAGAATATAAATTGAAGACAAATATGCCAACTATAGAGTACCAAAACTATCAACTCCAGAAGATATAGTTAATTATTCTACATCGTTACAACAATAACTATCGTCACCAAGCAGGTTTAAGACCCTAGGAAATATAGTATGTTCACTAATACTATTCAAAGACATACTTCTTACAGAGATAGTAAAGATAGTATGACCATCAATATTATTCAAGAAAACATTCTCTAGGAATATATTAATCATTATAGACGAAAATGACTAATAGAAGAATTTAAGTAAATCACAATGGTTAAGTCTCTATAACTTAGCCAAAAATTCTACTCAGGAACATATCAAAGATATGAAATTTTACACTAAAGAAATATAATTCCCGATAGAAAATAAATTTAACATTATTAAAGGAACTAATTCAATTTTTGTGTATAATGTTTTTCATGCAGATTTAATTAAGAACCTATTTCTAGAAATTAATTTAAATAAATTAAATTATTTTCTTAAAAATTTCAATAAGGCTATCAAAAACTTCAAGAAAAAGGCAAGAGTAGATAACAAGCATGTCTATCTCAGATTTTTCAATTCAATTATGGACTAGAATGAAGAAAATTGTGCTAGTTCCTACTATTTTATCAAATTAGGCATTTTCAATACTAATATAGAAGTTCCAAAACTATGAGCGCTTTCAAAAAATAAATTCAATATGAATCAACTCTGTATTTTAAAAGGATAGATACTAAGTCAAATTTATTATAAACTAAAAAAATTGATAATTCTTATGAAGTCTAGGTAATTTATTTGACTAGTAAAGTTATAATCACTTCTCATAATAATATGACTCTTATTAAAGAAGATAATAAGAAAATTAATAAGTTTGAAACAAATTTTAACAATAATAATATGAAAATTTATCAGGAAATAAGAATATATGTTTTGCTTTTATGCCAAGAAAACCATTATGAATCACAAATGCATTTACTGCATTAGAAACCAAGAAGGTGAAAATGCATCATCGTTTACGTCATCAAAAGGACTGTCAATAGAAAACGATAAAAAAGAAAAAAAAAGATATAGAACCCACATCTTTAGTCGACAGATCTTATTAAGGAAGTGAAATGCTTAAATTCAAAAGTAAAAAATAAAAAGTTAGATAAATTATTAAAATAGTGATTTTTCACTGTTATAAACAGTGGTTCTTTTTCTTATAAAAGAAATCCTTATTTTCATTACTTGACACAGCTTTAATAATAACAAACTCTCAACTTTAAAAATTATTCATATAATAACTATGTATTTAGAAATTATGAGTGGTTAAGAATCTCTTTAAGGTTTTTTAGAATTGTAATATTTATTAATATTATGAATAAAATGAAGAATGATCACTATTTTTCTATTATCTAGTAAGTGTAATATTATCTAGTAAGTGTAATTTAAACATCATATCATGTACGAATACAAGAGATTCACTATTATAAAGAGAATATTAAGACTTAAACAAATTAAAGCATATTAGGTGTAACAAAAGAAAACAAATAATAAAAATAAAAATTGTGGCAAACTCATTAAATTAAGTATAATAATTATAATTCTAAGTCAATTAAGGATTTTGAATGATTAAATATTTATTTATAATATTTATAAAATTAATAAATTAAATAATAAAGACAAAAAAACTAATTATAAGTTTGTATGAAAATAAACATTAAAAAATTATAAAGTTAAAATAATGTTTTAATAAGAAGTAATAACTAGCTTTGTAAAACATTTAACCACGATTTGGTATCGAATTCGTAAGAACGAAAAATAAATTATTGAATATTCAAAAATATTAATGATATTAATTAATTATAATAGTAGAAGGTATTATAACTCTTTTTATAAAAGTTAGAAGTATATTTGAAGATATCTCGGAGATAAGAGGCATCAGTAATAATTTTTCTTTATAATGTTATAAATTTTCCTTTTTCAAGCGTGGAACTAATTGTAGGGAAAGTCCAATTTTTCAAAAATCTTCATCGTAAGTAATACCATTCTCACAAATTTTTTGAAATTTCAGTAGATATTCGTCCGCTCTCATAAACAGTTAGCATGGAATGATGATGTCATCCGTCATGTTTACAACACTAACCCCCCGTTTGGTTGGACGGAATGGAATGGAATCAGAATTGATTCCATCCATTTTGTGTGTTTGGTTGGACGGAATGGAGGGCGGAATGGAATCGGATTACTAAAGGAGACGGAATCACAATTCCGTCTCCCCCCTTTAGGAATGATGATTCCATTCCGGATATAAAATTAGCGTACCAATTTTACCCCTCACATAAAATTATAATTACAAAATTGCCATCCCTTTATAAACGAAGAAGCAGATTGAATGCGCACCAGTTTTCTCACCCGCGGCGTTGCGATTTTCTTCTCCCGGCTAGCACTCGACCCGATTTCTTCTCCGGCTCGAACTCGGTCGCCTCGCCTGTGGTCTCACATTGGTGGTTTCCACGACATTGAGGTGAGTTCTCGTCACCGTACGTGTCTTCTACGTCGAGTCCATGACCTAATTTCTTCACGAGTTGTTTTCTTTTTGTTTTTGCTTCTCGACTTACAGATACCTATTTGTTTCACGAAATTGTGGGTTTTTCCTTTGAGATTGTTCTATGTTCGTAATTTTGAATCGAGCCTAATTTATTTCTATTTTGAATCGAGCCTAATTTATTTCTATTTTAAATCGATCCTAATTTTGTTCTTTGTTCTAATGTCGATACATTGTTCGTCAGAAATGATTCTCTATTTTGTTGAAATTTATTTATATTTTGAATCGATTCAAATGTTTATTATCTTTTGGTATTACGGTATGTGATATTCTTTGTTGTTTTCTTTGAATCAATTTAATTGGTTTCATGAACTCAAACACAACTTCGATATAAACATTCCTTCTACTTCGCGTAGACGATCTTGATATTGTTTCTAACAATATCAATATTGATTATTTGCTAGACTTTTCGACTTAATGTCATAAATTATTGTTAGGATTAATTTTGATAGTTTAGGTGTATAATATAACTCTAACTTTGGTTTAAACTATCGATTGGAGCTGCATAAACTAATTGTTATGCTTATGAATTCAAAAAGCGCCTATTAATACTTGCGAGTATTATCGGTTTGGAATGCATTACTTACTTTCATAAGCTGTTTATTAATCTTGCGGTATTGTTTATTCAAAAACTATCTATTGTTATAGTGATATAATCATTATTTTCTACAATATTTAATTTTGGCGATTTAATATAATAGGTATATTTTATCAATTTTATGAGTAAATTGTTGTTCTAATTAAGTATTGTTTTTGTTTGTAGTTTAAGGTAAAATGGATGATCATAGCTTGAATGTGGAAGAGGTGGATGCTATTGTTGTGTACTTGATGCATATAATGTATATTGTAAAATTCTTTTTTGAGTTGGTGGTGGATAAAAACAAGACAATATCTTTAAGGAGACAATTGTATGAGCTTGATTTTTTTTCAAATAGGAAAATTGTGCATAGATTGTGCTATGAGAGTGACATTACTTGTATTAATCAAATTAGGATGAGTGTGAGTGCTTTTACCAATTTGTGTGCAATGCTTGAAACTAGAGGGGAAATTTAAAACAATCAAAACATTTGTTAGTAGATGAAGCGGTAGTAGCCATGTTTCTTCATGTAATTGCACGCGTGTGAAAAATAGAGTTATAATGATCGATTTAGAAGATACGGAGAGAAGACGGATTAAGTAAGTATTTCAATAATGTATTGCGTATGCTATCATACGGTTGCATAAGGAGTTATTGAAAAAACCCGAACCTATTCTTGACGATTGTGATGACGATAGGTGGAAATATTTCAAGGTAGATATAATGTTTAATTTCTTTTTTTCCTTATTACCATGTAATATTTCTAATAATTAAATGATTTTACTTGACTTATTGGTACTAGGGTTGCTTAGGAGCACTTGATGGTACGTATTAGAGTAAGAGTTCTGTAGGTGATAAGTCTGAGTATCGAAGCGAAAAAGGGTGAGGTTACCACAAATGTTTTGAGCGTTTGCTCTCCGATATACAATTTATTTATGTTTTTACCCGGTTGGGAGGGTTCGGTGATAGTAGAGTTTTACGTGAAGGCATGCGTGAAGCAGAATGGATTTAAAGTCCAACTTGGTAAGTAATATATGAATTGATCAATTTTTTTTAAATTCTATGAATATGAAATTGAATTGTAAAATATATTTAATATATAGGGCATTATTATCTTGTGGATCTTTGGGTATGCAAATTCCAATGGATTTCTTGCTCCATGTATCGTGGTACGCTATCATTTGAGTGAATGGAGAGATGGTTCGCAGCCTCGCAATCACGTGAATTTTTTAACATGAAGCAACTCACGTACTAGGAATGTGATCGAGAGATGTTTGGTGTGTTAAAAAATCGATGGGCTATTCTAAGAAGTCCGTCATTCTATCCCATTCTAAAACTCAAAATCGAATAATTATTGCTTGTTGCTTACTACACATGACTATATAAGAAAGAAATGTCATATGATCCATTTGAAGAAAATTTGGAAAATCTTGAAGATAGAGATGAGGATGTTGATGAGGAAGATACAATAAGAATTGTAGACTCTACACATGAATGGAGTGTATTTAGGGACAATACGGCATCGAATATGTACAATGAATGGAGAGAAAGGAGAGAGGGATAGATGACGGTGAGTGTTTAGGTTAATGGAAGTCGTGTTTTCTTATTTATGCTTGATTGTGGTTGTAATGAAGAGATTGTTTGATTGAAATTATTTGTAATCTTGTAAAACATTATACTATTGGTCGTATTCTTTTAATTTTAAAATTATTCTCATTGGTAGCTAGGCTACGGCAACTTTAATATGTTTTCTATTTCTATTTTGTTAAACGGTTAGTAAGTATTTTTTGTACTTACTTTTTAATTTTAGGATGTCATCTTCGCAAAAGTTTTACCTCGAGAAATCGAGGCCACAGACGAGAATAAAGATTTTGGACAACAACATTAGATGAAAAATTAATTGAGTGTCTTACAGAGGTTACACAATCGGGGTTCGTATAGAGTGATGGTGGTTTCAAACCTGGTTACTTAAATGCTATTGAGAAATCACTACTTCAAAAACTACCCGGTGTAATATGAAAGCTAAACCACGTATTGAGTCTCGATTGAAAACATTGAAGACTCGATTTACTACTATACATGACATGCTAAGCTTGGTCATAGTAGTAGTGGATTTGGGTGGGATCCGGTGAATAAACATGTAGCTGGCGACCCACTGTTTGGGATGCGTATGTACGGGTAATATTTTCAATTTGATTATTAATCCATTTGATTATGAATATTTTCAATTTGACATATTTTTTATATTTTTTAGAGTCCTGAAAGAATTCTTTCGTTGGAGACATAGGTCATTTCCTTATTACGAGGACTTGGCTATTGTATTTGGTAAAGACGAGCCACGAGAAAAGATGCAGAGACTCAGGATGATGTTGTTTTAGAACTTGATAATGAACGGGATCAGAGACGGTTAAAATGAAGCGATCCATTACATCAACGTGAAAGGCTGCTAAAGTAGCTCAAATGTTTCATCTAAAAAAGAAAGAGAACAATTGGAGGTAATGAATATGGAAGTCGGTGAGAGGGCGGCTTCGATACTTGCGAGAAGAGATGAAGAATGTCGGCAGCCTTTTGAGTCGATCCATCACAAAAGAAGAACAAAAAGAAGAACAAAGAGGTTGTCTGATGAATTACAAAGGACCACGTCGCTTAGCAGCGATGAGCTTGATGTTGCTACAATTATTCTTGTTGACAAACCCATGAGAATCAATGTATTTTTGGAGTACACGATGGCGACAAAGATGGTTGGATTAGGAAGCCTTCTTAGGCGATGAAGGTGCATTATATTAAGTTATGGATATGTGTTATTACTATATGAATATTTGTTTGTAATTGTTATATTAGCCTTGTTTTGGTATCTAACTTTATATTAATTAGGCTAATATCAATATTTTAATATAGTGTTTTCAACAACTTGTATTTTGAACACTTTTAAATATGAACATTTGTCTTCATTGAACATATGATCTGAAAGTATTATGATCAACATCGTTTGTAATTAATTTATATTGATAATTTATTATTTTGTAAAAATGAATAAGCACTGTTACCGTAACAATCACATCACGATTTCAATATATTGAATCTTATTAAAAACAATCTTAATAACATCATTCATCTCTATAAAAGTTAATATATAATTAATTTTTTATGATATAAAAAAGAAATATATATTTCTTACTTAAAAAAAATAAAAATAAAAATTTTTATTTAATTTTTATGTTAAAAAGCTAGTAATTAAATTCGTTATTTGAAGCTTTTCACAATGTAGGGGTATTGGTCATTCTGACTTTTTTAATTCCGTTAGTGTCAACCAACGTTGTAATCACGATTAGAGCAGTTAGGTAATTGACAAAAATTGTTTAATTCATTCCATTAAATTCCGATTTCGATTAGGATTAATTCCATGACGGCAACAATCATCAAACTCGTTGGTCGTTTTCTAGTTTTCATCGCCCATCGCGTTTTGCACGAAGGATGAAATACCCTAAATCAGATTTACAGTTTTGCCCCTTGTCCTATCGGAATTGGTTTTCTTCTATACGACTCTACGTATGATGTAAATTAAAAATAAAAAATAAAAAAAAAATTAGGAAAAAATTTGATGAAAAAAAAAGGAAAAAAAAATTGAGCCACGTGGAAGTTTCCTTTAGTTAGGAGCGACCTAACACCGGAGAATTAAAAGACGTGGAGCCTACCTTTCAAGCGTGGGTGAGGGTCATGCTGTTAGCGCCTACCTACTAAGCAACGAACAAAGACTGAAAAAGAGCCATCTTTTGTCTTTTGAAGATGTGATGTGCTGTGATGTGCTGTATGTACAATCCTCGTCCACTTTTCGAATGGAGAGAATTGATGTTTCATATTTTTCATGGTATAGTAATAGTAATTGTAAAATTTTGGAATTAAATTCTTACGATAGTAATCAAAATTAGTTAAAACTTTTAAGTTTGATTACTCTTGCAAAATGATAAAGCAAAATACACTATTGAAAAAAACGTTCAAATAATAAATATTTACAAAAAAAAAATACACTTAAATAAAAATATTAAAAAATATAAATAAATTATTAACCCAATTCTACTAATAATTTAAAATAAGAGCCAACCAAAAGAAGGAACAATTTAAACAATTAATAAATTATACACTCTTCCAGAAATTGGATAGTAAAGACATTGCTTTCTCTGATAGATTCAAGGCTAGAATCACACTATAAATAGCGAGTTATGCAAAAATAATAATTTAAATTAAATTAAGCCTATTTCATAATAAAATTTTCTAAATTAGTGTAATAAGTATCATAGATCACAAAAAGTGATTTTTAATACTTTGATTATGAAAAAAAATCCTAACTAAAAACATTCTATATTTTTTAAATATTATTTCATTATTAAAATTCCTTTTCAAAGTATTTAAATCTCTTTTTTATAAGAAAAATAACTAAATAATAATTTTTTAATAAAAAAACAAAAATGCTATATTTTATAACATAAAATACTAAACATCACATTTCACAAAAACAGAAGACCCCACAAGTTTTTTCCGTAAATATTTTTAAAAATCTTCATCGTAAAATAGATTAATTCAAACTACATTATGAAATTTTATAAAACTCGATCTTATATTATATAACCATTATAAATTTAAACCCACTACAAGTTAAAAGAGATTCATAAATCCCTTAACTTTCAAATAAATACGCTTTAGTTATTAATTTTTTAAAATGTATATTGTCTTAGTCTCTCAATTAAGGTGCACATAAGTTCAATTTTAGTAATATAAACCCAATTTAAGATAAAATTACACATGTATATATCACATGAGTTTTAATTAAGGATAAATTGGTAATTTTATTCCCTTCAAAACAAATCCCCGAATAAAATCTTGTTAGGAGAATCACAATATCAATTCAAACTTAATTAAGCTCTAAAAAGTGGAATAAAATATATTCTACTTCTTTGTGTGAATCTTTTACGAAACAAATAAATAGAGCTCAAAATGAAACATACATAAATCAATACAACCAATTTACATGGAAAAATCTTCCCGGTGTAGGAAGAAAACAACCACGACACTACTCTTCAAAACTTCCACTATCAAGAAACAATTGTACAAAATTTCTCTCTAAATAAAACTAGAGGCAAATAATCAACAACATCATCAAGAATACAACTTCTTGAAAACTAACCCAATTTCTTAGTCACTGTTCATGGCCGAGATTTTCCCAAATCGGTGAGCCAAATCCAAATCCCACTGTACAGATTGAAGAGTCTTGAGTCGTGAACTTTCCTGCAAAATTTCAACTCAATCGGACCACAAACGACCTTCCATTGGAGCACTTGATGAAGGCTTGCTCGAGAAGGAAAAACTACTACTAGCTGCTACCTTTTCTGCTGCTGCTCTTTAGCTGCTGTGACTCTTGATTTTTTTTTACTTTCAACCAACACTAAATGGGTTTATTTATGAAGCACTAAAATAGATAAAATTGTCCATTCTTTCTCCATGGGCCATTAAGCCACATAGGCCTTTTTGGGCTCCTACAAATAAGAGGAAAATCCAACAAATCTCCCCCTTTCTCGATTAGATTGTGGGATCCGCCAACCAGAAAATTGAACAACAAACTTCAATTTTTTCCCTTGACACTTCTTTTGTCAACATGTTAGATCCATTCTCATCAGTATGGATTTTCTCAAGTTCAAGTAACTTATTGTTAAGAGTATCCATTATCCAATGATACCTCACATCAATATGCTTTGATCTTGAGTGAAACGCCGAGTTCTTCGCTAGATGAATAGAACTTTAATTATCGCAGAAAAATACATATTTATGCTGCTTGAAATCAATTTCTCTCAGTTTCATCCACAACAACTCATTACAAGCTTCCACTACGACAATAAACTCTATCTTTACTGTAGAAAGTGCAACACATTTTTGCTATCTTAATTGCCAAGAAACTGCTTCACCAGATAAAGTAATTAGATAACATGAAGTAGACTTACGAGAATATTCATATCTTGCCAAATATGAATATGTATATCCAACTAACACTGGTTTTCTACTAACAACTCTAATTGCATGAGCTATGTTTGGCCTCGTACACACCATTGCATACATTAAGTTTTCTCTTGCTAGGACATATGGAACTTTTTCCATATCTTCCTTCTCTTTATATTTTGAAGGGCCTTGACTCGATCTCAACTTAAAAGGGGTTAGATAAAGGAGAAGAAATCACTTTAGCTTTATCCATATGAAATCTTTCAAGTACCTTGTTAATGTATCATTCTTGTGACATGTACAACTTCTTTCCTTTCTTGTCTTGACAAATTCGAATACCAAGAATTTGTTTTGTTGGCCCCAAGTCCTTTATGGAAAAGGACTTACTCAACTGCTTCTTCAAATTAATTAGAAAATTTCTACCAACAATCAACATGTCATCAACATAGAGCAATAAAATGATAAAATCATCATCAGAGAATTTCTGCACAAAAACACAATGATCAGAAGTAGTCTTTTTGTAACCATGTTCCCCCATAACTAACTCAAACTTCTTATACCATTTTCTAGGTGCTTCCTTCAACTCGTAGAGGCTTTTCTTTAACCGGTATACATAATCCTTTTTTCCTTTAACCTCAAAACCCTCTGACTGCTCCATATAAATCTTTTCTTCCAACTCACCATGAAGAAAGGTATTTTTCACATCCATTTGCTCAATTTCTAAATCCAAGCTTGCTGCTAGACCTAAAACAACATGTATGGAAGACATTTTCACAATAGGAGAGAAAATATCGTCAAAATCAATACATTTTCTCTGATTGAATCCCTTGACAACCAGTTTAGCTTTGTATCATGGTTATGAACTATATTCTTCTTGCTTCACCCTGTAGACCCACTTGTTCTTCAAAGCTCTCTCACCCTTAGACAACTTTACCAGCTCAAAGGTGTGATTGTCATACAGTAACTACATCTCATCTTCCATAGTACCAACCCAGTGTGCCATGTTTCCATCTTCCATCACTTCTGTATAACATTGAGGTTCTCCATCATTTGTCAATAACACATACTCATTTGAATCATACCGTGTGGAAGGAAGTCGGTCTCTAATAGACCTCCTGAGTGGAATTTCTAGTTCTGGCAACTGATTAGTAGTCTGGTGATCTGTTTCAGCTTGTATAGAAGCATGCATCATCTGAACCCTATTGGTCATCTTGAACATTTTGTTCCATCTGTATTGATAAAGGAACTGGATCTAGGTCAATCAAATCATCGTTATATTGATGGACTCTTTTTTCTATCTTCTCAACATCTTGTATAATTTGATCTTCTATAAACACAACATCACGACTCCTTACCAATTTCTTCTCAATTGGATCATAAAATCTGTAGCCAAATTCATCCAGACTATAACCAACAAAGATACATTGTCATGTCTTCACATCGAGCTTAAATCTCTCATCTTTTGGTATATGCACAAATGCCTTACAACCAAAAATGTGGAGATGATCATAAGGAACATCTTTACCAATCCAAACTCTATTTGGTACATCAAACTGAAGAGGAACACATGGTGTGAGATTAAGAACATGTACAACTGTATTAAAAGCCTCACCCCAGAAATATCTTGGCAACTGAGCCTGAGAAAGAAGACATCTTACTCTTTCAACCAATGTCATGTTCATTCTCTCAACCAACCCATTTAACTGAAGAGTCTTGGGAGGTGTCTTTTGATGTCGAATGCCTTGACGCTTACAGTAGTCATCAAAAGGACCTGAATACTCTCCCCCATTATCTATTTTGATGCATCGTAATTTATTCCCAGTCTGTCTCTCAATTAAGGCTTGAAACTATTTAAACACATCTAATACTTGATCTTTACTCTTCAAAGTATACAATCATAACTTTCTTGAACAATCATCTATGAAGGTCACAAAATAACTAGCACCACCGAAAGTTCTTGTCTTCATAGAACCACATACATCTGAATGTACCAAATCAAGTATGTATTGTTTTCTTGAAGGAGGGAAACTCTTGAAAGAAACTCTATTTTGCTTCTTTGCCAAAAAATGATTACATCGTCTTAAACAAACATCATTTATTCTAGAAAGAATATTCTTTTTAGTCAATACTGCCAAGCCTTTCTCACTCATGTGAGCAAGTCTCTTATGCCACAATTCTACTGTGAGCTCATCTATCACAACATTAATAACGCCTTTGAAGGGTCTTTCCTGCAATATATACAAACTAGAATGCTTGTTCCTACGAGCAACAACCATAGCACATTAAGTAAGTTTCCATGGACTATTACTAATGATATTGCAATATCCTTCATTATCAAGTTTATCTATAGAGATCAAGTTCAAACGAATTTCAGGAATAAGCTTTACCCCTCTAAGAAGTAGGCTTGTGTCATTATTCATCTCCAAACACACATCTCCAAAACCAATGACTTTAACCAAGTCATCATTACCCAACTTCATTGTCCCAAAGTCACCTATTGTATAAGATGTAAAGAAGTCCTCTCGAGACATAGCATGAATTGAGGCTCCACTATCAATAACACAACTCATCTCACGAGATGCAACATTGACAACATCTTCATCACAAACAACGAGAAAGTCTTTTGAACTAGTTGTGGCAACTCGATCACTTTCCTTGCCAACATCACCCTCTTGTTCTTTGTCTTTCTTCTTGTTATTCCACTTCAACTATCTACAATATTTCTTAACATGCCCTTTCATGCCACAGTGATGACACTCAACATTAGCAAACATGTTAGACTTGCTTCTTCATTTTTCTTTGTTCTTGAAATCTCTGCTTTTACTCCCCCATCTTCTTTTTGTAACCAAAATCTCTGATTGTTGAGAAGATCCATGTGATTTTTTTCTCATTTCTTCATTCAAAACAATGCTCTTAGCCAGATCCATGTTGATTACACCATTTGGAGCTGAGTTAATGACATTCTAAATGTTTCTCAAGAGTCTGGCAACGTACCCAATAAACACAACCCCTAAATCATCATCAAACTTGATACCCATTCCAACTCACTGATTGATTATTCCTTTGAACGTATTCAAGTAATCTAACAATAGAGTTCCATCTTGGTACCTTAAAGCCAACAACTGCTTTATGAGAAACATCTTAATATTTCCTATTTTTCGAGCATAAAACTCTTCAAGTTTATTCCAGAGTGACTGTGCATGTATTACTTCATTAATATGATTCAAAACATTATCATCTACCCATTTCCTTATATACCCACAAACTTGTCGATGTAGCAAATTCCATTATTCTTCAAACAACTTTTCTGGCTTCTCAGAGACAAACACCGATAAATGAAACTATTTGACATAAAGGAAATCTTCTATTTTTCCTTTCCAATTGTGATAATTAGAACCATTCAAAGTAATCATTCTACTCAATTTTTTTCATCATTCAACTCAAGAAATTCAATAATCTCTGATACCACTTTGTTAAAAGAATCACAATATAAATTCGAAATTAATCAAGCTCTAAATAGTAGAATGAAACTTATTCTCCTTCTTTGTGTGAATCCTTTAGAAAACAAATAAATAGAACTCAAAATGAAACATGCACAAAATTAACACAACCAATTTACATGAAAAAACTTTCCCGGTGTAGGAAGAAAACAACCACGACACTCATCTCCAAAATTTTCACTATTAAGAAACAATTGTACAAAAGTTATCTATAGATAAAACTAGAGGCAAAATATAAACAACATCATCAAGAATAACACTTCTTGAACACTAACAATTATTTCAAGAAAATGGAGAATCTAACATAATTTCGTAGTCACTGTTCAAGACCCAGATTTTCCCAAACTGGTGAACCAAATCCCAATCCCACCATACAGATTGAAGAGTCTTGAGTCGTGAACCTTAATACAAAATTTTAGCTCAATCGAACCACAAATGACCTTCCATTGGAGCACTTGATGGAGGCTTGTTGGAGAAGAAAAAATTGTTGCTAACTGTTGCCTTTTCTACCGCTGCCGCTCTTGATTTTTTTACTTTCAACAAACCCTAAATGGGTTTATTTATGAAGCAATATAATGGACAAAATTTTCCATTCTTTCTCCATGGGTCATTAAACCATATAGGTCTTTTTGGGCTCGTCCAAATAAGAAAGAAACCCAACAAATCCCTTATCCCTATTTTAGTATTTTCCAACAACACCCCCACACCCTTGTGAATTGAATTCACCAATGGTCTTGCAAATCTTCTTCCTTATATTTTAATTTTTATGGTTTGAGTCTTTTAATTAATTAATCATGAAATCTGATTCTTTTTGCTAAGAGATATAAAGCATGTATTAATCAACTTGGTACCAAGAGGAGGTGAAACGAAGGGGATAAAAAACAAAAGGTGTGGTGCTGTTAGGAATTAGAAATTAAGGATTTTGTTTCGAGTTTGTTTCGAAGGGAGTAAATTACTATTTATGCTTAGTAAAATCTCATATGTAATTTTATTATCAAATTGTGCTGATATTATTTAAATTGAACTTACATGCACATTAAAATAAATAGGTGACTAATATTGCACCATCTAAAAATTTAGAGACTAAAGTATAATTTTTGAAAAGGTAGGAGAACATGAAGCTCTTTCCCTTAACAAAAAGGAGTCATTCCGAAAATACAGCATGCTAATACTTGTAACCTCAATTAAATTAATCACAATGTTGAAAAAGGGCTTTTCTATACTGAATGCATACTGATACTCAATGATCGCTTAAAAATATTAAAATTATCATAATTTAATGTACTTTAATTCATTAAATAGATTTATATTTGTATAATTTTATCATATTTTATATAAACTTTTATTTTTGGAATCACATATATTTATATTGTTTTTCAGGTATTTTCGATTCAAAAAATACCGGAAGAAATAGATCACAATATTTAAAATGTATTATTTATTTATTATACAAATAAGTGAGAAAAAATGAGAAAAGGTCAAAAAATGGAAAAATGGGCAAAACAACCCAGCCAGCACACGCCCATGCCGAATCCCACACATACTAGCATCAATCTACCATAAATCCCATGCACATCAATGCCCATACCGATTCCCACACGCACCAGCACCAATTTGTCGCAAATCCTACACGTGTTAGAGCCCATCTCATCCATATGTGCCCAACAATGCTAGTCAACCTGTCCAAATGCATCAAATACCCATTTTCAAGATATTGTTTTTCTATTTTTTTAGCTTTTTTCTCACCTATAAAAGGACTCTCTCCTCCATTATAAAAAACATCCCTCAAATCACACATTTCTCTATCTTTCTTTAGGAAGCTTTCTTAGTTTTTTTTTTAATTTTAAAGTTCTTATCTTTTTGAGAATAACTAGTTATAGTTTTGTAAATTCTAGTTTTTGATTCAATAAACGGAAGTACAAATCCGTTTGAAGGTTTTCCAAAAATAGAACTAACATCAAAGTTCTATAAGGATTCTTTTGAAGTATAATTCTAAAATGAATTCTTTATAGTTATTTTATATTTTATTCTTATATGTTATATTTAATTTGTTTGTGATTAAATTTAACAAGGATGATTTTTTGTAATATGATATAATAATAATGTTGTTATGCTTGTAAAATATTAAATATGTAAAACATTTCTATAAATTGATTTTTTTTATTTAAGATTTTATATTAAAGATGTTAGAGAGAAATATATTATTTTTCATTACAAACTTAAATATGACAATTAGACTTTAAGGTTTAATTATCTGATCTAATTTATAGTCGTGTCTTTTTATTTGTTAGTACAATCGTCTATTTCAAAAAAATTTATAAAAACTATTATTCAAAAATGTATTGACAATATCTTTTCAGTAATGATTTTAAAATTTGAAAGTTAGTACTTAGATAATTAAATTTTTAAGTTTAATTTGGATACATTGAATAAATTTTAATTTGTCTAACCCCACCAAATGTAGCATTTAAATGATTCATTTTCAATCTCTTAAAAAATGAATTACTTTAATTAACTAAATTAATTATTGACCATCCATAAGTGTTAATTGATTTGTTTAATTAATAAAGAATATCTAACTCCATCAAATGTAGTATTTATATAAAAAAAAAGAATCAATAAATATCAATTTATATCTTTAATAACTTAAATAATATGACTAAACATAATCAACTTAATTATTATATCCATAAATATTTCACTATTATGAATAATAAAAAAAATGCATAATTGTTTATTGAATAAATATTTATGTTTATTTTTTATATGTTATTAGATCGACATTGGGAGTATACTTGTCATTTTTTATAAAATGATTCGTGTATTTGCAAGAGTTTTACAAATATAAAACTAAAGTATTTGTAAAACCGATATTGCTAACCCGAGGCCGATTTTGTTCATCAATACCATCATTCTTCATGTACCATGTCACCTTAGGATCATCCTCATGGTCAAGATTGCTCTCAGAATCCCTATCAAAATACTTCAGGTAAAACTAGTAACTCATTTATCATTGTTGTTGTTTCTGAGTAAAATCATGACAAATTTACCTTCTCCATTCAAGAACTCAAAAGTCTTCTTAAACATATCCTCTCAAAATCTAGTAATCCTCCCCGTACTGTCTTGCCTCTCATATCAGGTAAATATTCATGATATTTTGAGTTTGCTTATTATAACCATATGACTCATGATACTCACATCTTCTCTCCCACACAATCTTCCATCTCCAAACCTTTAATTCAAACTGCTAATGGTTTACATATTCATGTTAATGCCATTAAAGTATCCACTGTCTCCTTTTGGTTCATGTACAATTGTAAACACCGTTCAATGAGATCTTGCACCGCTTGTACATCTTATCGTGTGTCCTCTAGAAACCAATGTCAAACTTAACCCATTAGATGGTACTATTCTCTAAGATGCCACACTATACAGACAACTAGTTGGCAGTCTTATTTATCTCACGGTCACTCGTCCTAAAATTGCCTATGTTGTTCATCTGGTTAATCAATTCATGTCTACTCCATGGTTTACCCATTATACTTTGTTTCTTTGCATTCTCTATTACATCAAAGGTACCATGTTTCATGGTCTTCACTTATCCAACAAGTCTAATCTTCTTCTTTCTACCTACTCTGATGTTAACTCGGTAGGTGATCTTACTGATCGTCGCTCTACCACTCGATGTTGTTTCTTTCTTGGAAACTCTATCATATCTTGGTGAAATAAGAAACAATCTCTCACTTTCCGATCCAGCACTGAAGTTGAATATCGCGCTCTTGCTGACACCACTCAAGAACTTCTTTGGTTTTGCTAGCTACTTGCTAATATGGGTGTTCTCTAGTCAATCTCAACTATCCTATATTGTGATAATCAGAGTGCTATTCAGATTACTCACAATAATGTATTTCATGAACGAACAAAACATATCGAAATTGATTGTCATTTTGTTCGTCAATATATTCTTCATGATACTGTTTGTCTCAAATCAATATCCTCCACAAATCAAACAACTAACATCTTCACCAAATCTCATCCACCAAGCAGATTTCAAGACTTAGTTTTCAAACTCAAGTTGATTGTTTCTCTTCCTCATTGAATTTGAAGGGAGATGTTAAGTTATATATGATATTGTACTTCACTTATACTACACTTGTACTACTATATTTTACTTGTATTACACTATTATACTACTTTACTTGTACTACGCTTGTTACAATCCTATAAATAGGGTTCTTTATGTACATTCTAACACACACCAATTACAACAATAAATCAGTTTTTTTTATCTCCCTGTACTCTTAACAGCCTTTTAACCTCAATTAAAATCAGAATTTTAAGAAAAAAATTCTGGAACAGAGCCAACTCTAATACAATTTATTAATTGAAAACTGATCATTAAACAATACCTAAATGCTTGTAGGTGATATTAGAGAGATGATAACATCTTTTTATAAAACCAAAAAAAATGCAACAATTTACATCGGATTCACCATGATAAAAGTTCTAGGAGAGGAATCCACGTGTTTGATAAAAGAGGTTAAAGTCTAAAGCAAGAAACAATGATAAAGTTCATAAAGATATAGCAACAAGAAAGTTCAAAATACGTACTGCTGGAGATGTAACTGAAGATAACGAGAAGAGCCTATCTTCATGCTGAAACTTCCTACAATGTTTTAGACTGCAGCGACAAGATTCGAAGAATTCATTCAAAATCTCAAAAAATCATGCAAATTTATGTACAGTGGGGGCAGATATAGCCGTTTATGCCCTAACATACATGAAGATATATGACTACAACACTTTTCTTTCCCTAAGAGACTGAATGTCACTTGACAAGCAATGAATTCAATAACCTTTCGGAACACCCATGTCATGATTGTAAGCAAATGAAAGTGAATATTGTGATCATAAAAGGAAAAGAGAAAAAATATGAAGAATCTTAGCCTCTCCATACAGGGCAGTGTTCTTAGATGAAGACAGGAAGCTTTCAAAACCTTTTAACACATATCCATACTGACTTGGATCCAACAAATAACCAGTCACCATATTATAGACCTGCATTTAGATAAATGAGCATGCAAAAGGTAGAAACAAGAGGATGCACACAAAAATACGATGATACAATCACATACGACTATATAAGAAAGAACTGAAGCTATAGAATGCATCCAGTTGATTTTTCCAGTGTTCCGATAATCTGTGGGATCTTCTCTAACTCTATTTATTTGATAATGGAGTGTTATTATACCCAATATTATAAATTTATGATGAAGTGTTTTTGTTTCTATCAAATAACACATATATACTCAAATGCAGACTTCTCTTGATTCGCAGTAAATGATGCAAATGAGCCAAAGAGACATAGGCTAAAGGATATACATGTTTCTAAAGTTTGATACCGAGCAGATTCTACAAATTGTTTGTCGGAGTTGTATGAATGATTCAACAAATCATCATTTAAATTTTTTGCTTAGTACTATCAACGAAAGCATTTTGAAACAGAAGAAAGGCAAACATGCAAAAAAATTCAACTAAATTTAGGTGGTTGAATGAATTTTAATAGCTTAATATACAATCAATAGTTAACATACATTATACCATTCTCATATCTCCTGCAACAGAAAAACTAAAAATGTGTAGTCACTTAGTATGAACTTCAAAAAAAAAAAAACCGAACAAACAAAACTTTTAGTCATTATTAATAAACCCAAACCAACCCACTCTTTAACTCTGCCACACATCCAAAGAGAAACAAGAAAAAACAAAAATGACATCTCCTCTTGTAGCTTCGCTCTTCTGCGGGGTTTGGTTCAAAATTTGTTCAGTTTGAAACTTGTATTCAGTGATGCGAGTTTTTGTTTTTATTTTTTGAGAATTATAAAAGGTTACCTTCTGAATCATAATCAAGTAAGAAAAACTCGATAGTGGAAGACTCCAAGATATCAAATTGTACAAAACCCTAAATTCAACCTTGAATTGGGGCACTTCACGCTCTTCATTTTTGTTCGCAAAACAAATTGGGGAGGTAGAGCAATAATGGACAAGATTAAGTCGGAACAGACAACTAAAGAGTCGTACAAACTTTAAATTTCGTTGGGATAAAATAAGTATGAAGCGATAGAGCTAAGCGGGGCCGTACTTTTTCGAAATAGTAGAAATCAGCCGTAATAATTCGAAACGGTTTAATTATAAAATTCTTACTCAAAATTATCTAAATATAATATTACATTTTAGGGACAGTTTATACGTTCAGGTAATAATTCGAAACGGTTATTAAAAAAATAACTAAACAAAAATGGTTGTTATAAATATGTTAATTTAAATTTTAATTAATTTTAAATATATTAATTAAATAAATAAATATAATTAATTTTAAATAAAGGTATCTAAACTATACACTTTACTTGATTAATAACCTAAATCGTATCTATCTTACAAAATTTATTTAATTTAATAAAAATTAAAAACTAATTAAACATTAAAATAAAACATATGAAAATTAACAAATATTAAAAAATAATATTTTGTGAATTTTTTATATTATTTATGATTTTATCTTTATTAAATACTTGTCTAATGTATTTAATTGATGTAAAAATAATAATATTTTAATAAAAAATTATTAAAATAATATAATTTTTTTTTAATTAATTTTTTTATAAAATTAAGTAAGTAAATAATATTATTTTTAATATAAATTACTAAACTACAAAAATGACTAACTATAACGAATTTTTGTGACATTTTTTTATTAAAAAATATACACTTTCAATGAATAATAAAAATACCGATACAATAAAATTATTGGGACTTTAATTTTATAAAAATATTGATAATATTATTAATATCGATAAATATTTTAAAAATTATGAAAATTATGAAAATTATTGTAAATGCTTTTGAAATATTTTATAAAATTTAGTAAATATTAAAATAAACAATAATACACTAATTTAACTAATTTTTTATTGAAATGATATATTTAAGGCATATATAATATACATAATAAATATAAAACAATAACATAACATAATTTTATATAATTTTATTTAACTAATATAAATATAAGTTATATAATAAAATTATAAATATACATAAATATTTAATTCAAATAATATTATATGTTTGGCTCAAATCTTAGAGCTATAAATATTTTAATATTAATAGAGATACAATAATTATAATATCACATTAAATAATAATAATTTTACTTATAATTATTAGTGTATTATATATAGATTGTTTGATAGTATAGTCATATAAAGTAAATTCTTAATGAATATAATTCCTATAATATCAATGATATTTAATTTAATATAAATGTTACATGTCAATGATATTAAAAATCATAATATATAATTTCAACGTCAAGTAAGCCATATTCCCAATAATACATAAACTCTTTTTTGTTAAACCAATAACGTGGAAACTTAATTGTGTGGCATGTGGGATTGAACATATACGTGAAGGATAGAGATATATATGTTAAATTAAATATGAAAATTTAAGATATTATCATACATAAATATTATGAAAAATAAAAATTAAAAAGAATATCATAATTAAATTATTAAAAAAATTAATATTTTAATTATTATTAAAAATTGAGGGATTAAATATTCTAAGATATTTTCTCGTATATCTTCTTAGTTATCAAATATAATTTAATTAATTATTGTTATTTACTTTTAATTATTTTAATTTTAGATCTTTAAAATATAAAAACACATAAAAAATTATTTTTAGTTTTTTAGTTTTAAAAATTAATTTTTAATAAAATAATCTCCGTGAGAATGATATTTTCTTATTATTATATTACTTATTGTGGTACGTATACTTATGTATTCATTGCACACATAATTTTATGACGATCAATAGGATGGTTTAATAGATTATATTAGAATCCCATTAAATCACATACCAATCTTTTTATAATTTTAAATAATTTTTTTATATTTTTTTAAAAATTACAAAAATGATATTAAAATTTGTATTATGACAAGATGAAAAATCATATAACATAGATCACAAACCATTAATTCAATTATTGTTAATTAAATATGAATATTATTCTTACTAAATGAATTTTTTATTAAAAAAATAGTATTATAATTAAAAATAAATTTTATTTTAATTATTTAACAACTATCAAAATAAATAATCTAATTATATTTATAATTATTTAATTAATTTTAATATCTATTAAACATATACATTTTGTTATTGGATAATACATTAACTGACAAATTCTGTAACATTGCAATGGAGAGCACCCAATTTTCCCCCACAAGTATTTAGCGTGAGAATAAGATTTACCTTTGTCCTGGCTCATTGACATCACTATCAAGGAGGGAAGAAGATACGAAACTTGCAATTTTTATGGAAGTCCTACAGTGACACATATTTTCTTTAAGTTAGCCCATTTTTAACTAATATTTTTTAAAAAATAATAATATAACATAATTCACGCATTTTGAGTATCAATTCATATTCATACATTTGCATACCTCAAATGAAATTTGTACATCATTAAACTACAAGACTAATAGATATTTATTTTACAACCCTTATTATTATTAATTGTTGATTCAATGTATATTTTTTATATATATTTTTCTTATTTATAAAAATAAAATGTTAAGTAAATTTGTTTCACCATGTATTAATGGTCTATTGTATATAAAATTATGTAAAATACATAAAACATAAGAAAATTCATACTTCTTTAAATTATGTTACAATTTAATTGGATATGTTAATAAGTATTCAAAGAACTATTTTATCAAATATTATTTTACTTAATACATATTAAAAGTTTATAAAATATGGATATTATTAACCTAAAGGGTGTGAATATATTATTTTTAATTTTTATCAATTTATAATTTAATAACTTAAACAAAACTACTAGACATGCAATTACGTGTAAAAATAAATTTCAAAAATAAAATAAAAACACACGATATTTTAAGTAAAAATAACCTATATCACAACTATGACCTAAGTAAGAAAGACCACTGGTTCATCCATTGGATAACTTAAATTTTCACTATAAAAAATAAATGTTCAAATACAAACTCGATATTATGCTACCCTCCTTATGATACTGTTCTAATGTACCTTACTTACAAGCTACTGCTCTGTTTTCATAGTTTTCAATATTATTGTAAGTAGTTTCCAAACCAACGTTCCAATAAGCTCCCCGTCAATTAGATACGTTCACAAATCAACTGCAAAAGGGTTAGCATAAAACATATGCAAGTGCCCGTGTGTGTTCTAGAACGGATTTAATAATAAACAATCCCAAGTAAATAATTCAAAACATATGTCACTTAAATCAAATCAACTAGTAAATCCTAAAGAAAAAGATTAAGTACAAATTCAATAAAAATAGATTCTTTAAATATCAATAATCAAATCAAATAATTATGATATGACAAACACAATTATTTTATTTAACAATTTAATAACAAAAATAAATAAGAAGGTATAAGAACATATAATCAAAATATTATAAACTACTTAGGTTTATTAATCAATCAAACATAACCACCAATATTTGGTAGATTAACTAAATAAAGAAGCCTAAATAATTATGATCTTATATTTGGAAAACAAGAAAGAAAAATAAGAAGAAGATAATAATGCTTTTGTGTGGTTGATTGAAACAATGAGCAATGAGTTTTATTTATAGGAAAAATTAAAACTCTTAATCCTATATAATTGATAAATATCTTTTCTTTTACAAATAGGATTAATAATAGTCACTAATTAAGAAGATTTATATTTAAAGAAGAGTTCTTTTAAAGTAGACTCATTAATTATGAAGACTCATATTTAAAGAATAATTCTTTTAAAATAGACTCATTAATCAAGAAGACTCATATTTAAAAAAAATAAAAATTAAAGTATATTTTATGACATTTTTAACCTATAATTTAAGCTATATCTTATCTAGTATTTTAACATATATTTTAGCAGTAAAAATAATTATAGATTTATGAATATGTGATATTAAAAGCCTGAGTATAATTATATATGTTATAGTTATAACATATATACCTGAAGTACGACTATCTAAAATTCTGACGTTTATTTGACTTTATTTAATAGACTTGATAACAAGCTTAAAAACAAATTTACATGTAAATACTTTTTCCACGAAAATAACCAACACTTGTAATCCTTACAAACGCCCTATTTGGCATTTTCGTGTGACAAAACATTTTTCTCACTACATAACACTTATAAAAATAAGATAAAAATACAATGATATCCTAGACTCCATAGTGGAACTATCCTATAGTCAGATGAATTGATCTTCACTGCAACTTGAATAGCTTGTAAGTACCTGAAATGACATAGACAAAGCATACGACAACTTGGCATGAAAGCCTCATTGTATATTAGTTCAGTTTACATAGAAATAAACTAAGTGTAAAGAATAATCATATAGTGCATGTATTTATACCAATTAAGCTTAAAATAAGACAAAATGATGGAAAACATTATTATCCTAAATATGTTCTTTCCCTATATGCATAACAAAATAAATCATGAAAGTGAAACACATTCGCTCCCTTTTTGACATACGAGAAAGACAAAATATTGGACAAAAAAATAGAGCTAAAGATAGAGTAATGTAGAAGAAGATTAATGCATAAGTGAAATGTGGTTTAAACCCCCTAAGTTTTATTACTCTCTAACTTAAAAACCAATTAAAAAGTTAAGAATAATATGTAAATGAATAAAAAAATATTTTTTTAATTTTTTTTCTTCATAAATAGTCACATAAGGTATTAAGCTCATCTAATCACAAACGAGAACACAATCAATTGAGAACTCATATTTTTTTTCATTTTTTTATTATCTATTGTATAAATAAGCAAGTAGATTATAAGAGGTACATAAACACACTTTGCATGTATAATGACATATTAATATTTACTTAAAAACAATATATATTTAAACTCCAAAAATATGTCAATTAAGTCATTTATAATCAATCAAAAAAGACTCAAAATAAAAAAATTACCTATTATGTAAAATTATAATAGAGTCTTCAATATCACAAAATAAAATATATTTACCAAAATAGGACTTAATTTTTTTTAATTTTATAAATGAGGCCATATATATATATATATATATATATATATATATATATATATATATATATATATATATATATATATATATATATATATCATTTGCCTCCATTTGCCTTGTTTTTGTGCATTCCAAGTACAAGTTTTATAAGCAATCGTTTTTTGCACAATCATTTTTCTTTCTTCCTTTTGTTCTTTTTTTTGCACGAACCATAAACCTAGCATGATGATTTTCACACTAGTCATGATACAACCCCTCCGCTCATTATAGTAGCTTCACACATCATAGTAAGCAGCCATCTCAATACTAGGTGCCTTCATATGGTAAAATTTAAGTAAGCAAGAAATATAACTCAACACAATTTTACAATCAATAATAGTTGAAGTCCTAGAGTCTTTCAAGAGAATTCATAAACTTCAAGTCATAGCATATATGTGTGTTCGTAAGTTTGTGAATAAGTTCATGTCAACATCGATCATCACATGTACAAGAATATGTGTATGCATAAGTCAAAATTATAAAATAAATTATACAGTAAATATCAAAATGAGTTAAGTCATTAAAAAAAGATTATATAAATGTAAGTGTTAAATAAGTCCAATATCTTATTGGTCAAATAAAGATTCTACTTCTCTTTCTCTCTCCTTTTTTTTGTAAATTTAACTAATAAATAAAATAAAAACAATAGAGATTGCTTAGCTAAGGTCATTTAAGACTCTAACAAAATACCTAGATGAAAGAATAAAAGACGCTCAGGCGACCAAGAAAAAACAATCTTTCTTAACCCAAATTTTCTTGCGTTTTGGTTTCTCTATATCATTGGGTTGGGAGTTAACTATCTTATGCTTCATAGGCGTGTTCTTGGACTTAGTTGTACTTTTCTCATTCATCCCAAATGAAGATGCAATATGTATAATAGGATGATGATAATGGGTTCTAGTGTTAAAAGTATTGAATTTTACTCGTCTCTTTGAACCTAAGACTTCATGTTTTTTAGTAGAATTTTTTAACACATTATTTGTTTTTTAGTAGAATTTTTTAACACATTATTATAATTTTCATTCATCTTTGAATATGATGTAACATGCATAGATGGATGATGCTTATGGGTCATACTATGTGAAACATAGAAATAATGATTAAGTTCAAGAGCATTCCAAAAATTTATATTTTGATCTTATATTACCTTTCTTACCACAATGATGATAGACATGCACAAACTTAATAACTTTTTTACCATGGATATAATAGTTCTTTGTGCACAAGTAGTAACAATATGAATAAAATTTAAAGGCCTTACAAATGTGATCTTTGATGTTGAAAGTGTGAAACTCTCGTCCTCATAATCAAAGTCATGTGTATCACCATGTGACTTACCAATGTTTAAGATTTTTTCTAAGTGTTGAGTTCCAATGGTAAGTCTTTCCACTACTTCACATGATTCTTTGAGCTCTTACATTTTTTTTATTATATGCAACAAACTTATTATTTTCTTCTTTGAAACTTACAAGACTCAAATTCAAAGTATTATTTTGTTTTTTGCAAAATATTATTCTCTTCTTTTAATTTATTAGAAAAAAATTCATGTGCCTTAAGTTGTTCATTTAATTTTTCCATTTTTCCATTTAAATTATTATTTTCTTTTATGGCTCTAAGACATTTAGAAAATAATTCTTTAAAATTTTTAACATTATATTTAGAGCAAAAGAAGATTCAAATTCCTCATCATCTCAGGTATAACTCTCAATAAAACGATCCAAAATAAAAATATATCGAACCAGCACAAAGTGTATCTTGTGTTGGCTTTGATACCAATTGAAAGTTTACAAGATACATACCTGATTAACCTAAAGGGTGAATATGTTATTTTTAATTTTTATCAATTTATAATTTAATAATCTAAACAAAGTGGCTAGACATGCAATCGCGTGTAAGAGTAAAGTGCATAAATAAAATAATAACACATGATATTTTTAGGTGGAAACAACCTAAGCCACAACCATGACCTAATAAGAAAATCACCGGTCCATTGGACTACCTAACTTTCCACTATGAAAAACAAATATTCAAGTACAAACTAGGACTTATGCTACCCTCCCTAAGATAATGGCCTAATGTATCTTACTTATAAGCCATTACTTATTTTCATAGTTTCTAATATTAGCTTAAATGGTTTCCAAACCAACGTTTCAATAAGCTCTTCGCCAATCAGATACATTTACAAATCAACTGCAAAAGGGTTAGTACAAAAAACGCAAGTGACCGTGTGTATTCTAGAACAGATTTAATAATTTCTAAGTAGATGATTCAAAACATGTCACTTAAATCAAATCAACTAGTAAATCCTAGAACAAAAAGATTAAGTATAAGTTAAATAAAAATAACTTCTTTAAATATCAATAATCAAATCAAATAATTATGATATGACAAATACAATTATTTGATCTAACAATTTAAGAACACAAATAAATAAGAAGCTATAAGAACATATAATCAAAATATCATAAACTAATTAAGCTTATTAATCAATCAAATATAACCACCAATATTTGATAGATTAACTAAATAAAGAAGCTTAAATAATTATGATCTTATATTTGCAAAACAAGATAGAGAAATTAAGAGGAAGAGAATAATGCTCTTGTGTTGTTGAACAATGAGTTTTATTTATAGGAAAAATTAAAACCTGTAATCCTATGTAATTGATAAATATATTTTCTATTATAAATAAAATTAGTAATACTCACTAATTAAGAAGACTCTTATGTAATTGACAAATATCTTTTTTATTACAAATATGATTAATAATACTCACTAATTAAGAAGACTCTTATTTAAAGTAGACTCATTAATTAAGAAGACTACTATTTAAGAAAGAATTCTTTTAAAATATATTTATGCTATCTTCTAGTCTATAATTTAAGCTATATCTTATATAATATTTTAACATATATTTTATTCTATATTTTAGCAGCAAAAATAATTTTAAATTTATGAATATGTGCTATTAAAAGTATTAGTACAATCTTATGTGTTATAGTTATAACAGATATACCTGAAATATAACTATATAAAATTCTAACGTTTCTTCGACTTTGTTTGATAGAATTGATAACGAGCTTAAAAACAAATTTACATGTAAAAATTTTTTTTACGAAAATAACCAACACTTATAATCTTTACACATACAATAACTTAATATATATACACTAGCTTGATGTAATCGTTTGATGTTAGTAATAAGGTTCCACAATTATTTCTCAATTTTGTATTCATTTAACACTATTAAGTCACTTTCTGTATGTAATATCATAGAAATAACATTACTATGTAATAAAATAAGCAAAAAGTTTTTTATCACCGAGGCAACGACTCACAGAACATGTTATAAAATCAATAATTTTTACCTTACTTGGAACGTATAATGACTTAATATATATATCACTCAGATGCAATTTGTTTATTGTTTGAACCATTGGTCGTTGACAAGTTCATGACCCTCCTAGGTATTCGCACATAGAAGATATCTGGGCAGGTTCACAATTTTTAATTGTGTAGCCCATTTCTTTCGAGGTTGGAGAAGGGCGAAAGAAATGGATTACACGATTAAAAATTATGGGCCTATCAAAATATCTTCTATGTGCGAACACCTAGGAGGGTCAAGAACCTGTCAGTATAGATGGGTACCAACTTTATAGAATATGTGTACTTAAGGATTATGTCACAAGTTGGAGGCTAATGAAGGGTAAAAAATATGAGTTACATGATTACGAATTGTGGACACACTCATATATATTCAATGTGCGAACACCTAGAAAGGTCAATAACCTGTCAACGCCTAATGATTCAAACATTTATGTTAGTAAAGAGTTTCATAATTGTTTTTCAATTTTTCATTAATCTTATAATAATATGTCGTTTTACACCTACAATATCATAAAAATAACATTACTACATGATAAAATAAATAAAAAGTATTTTTATCAAGAATTCTTGCAAGATAATAATCCACGTAACGGATTATGATTAGATGTATAAAATTTTAAAACATCCGATCATGAGTTGTTATCTTAGACAACTTATGATATAAAAAAACTGCACTAAAATAAAAATCAAGCCCCAAATTTCATTGATATGAAAGAAAATTGATTAATTAGTAGACTTTTGTGCTTTATTGCATTTAAGCGATACAGGTTCTTCACTTTTCTTTACGGAATGAGAACAAAGATTAATTGTATTTCTCGCTCACTAGTCACCCAGCATTATGTTGCGTGTTTTTCAACACACGAACTCGTGCAAGTATACACGGTCGCAAGTAATAACATTTATAAGTAAAGATCGATCCCACGGAGATTTGTTACTATAGTTTGTTGAGTACTAAAATTATTTCTCTCTGATTTTATCCAAAATAATCGTTGATATGACAAAAAAAAGGTAATAAGAAAATAAAAGAACTCTAGGATTGCAATTCTTCACCAAACTAATCCACTCAAATCATATTATTTTCTTTGGATTTATATTTTTTAGTACATTTTATTTGTCAACCGAAAACTTCTTTTTTTATTAAATACATCTCTTAGAAACTCGTCTGAAACACACCTCGTTAAATTAATTCACTATATCTCTATGAGAATTAAATTCACCAAGATTCATTACGTTCTAAGTTTTCAAAGGCCACGCATACAATTAGGGTATATTCCTATCCTTAATACGTACATGTCATTTTTATCTGACGATATACCGCAAAAATGCCTTTCTCGAGTTTATTTTTATACCCTGAAATCGTTTGATAAAATTAGTAAATAATCAAAAGCATTAGCGCCGATAAAACGCACAAATCAAACGTCTTATAAATCTATCAAAAATAATTAAAATCAAAGCTTCATAAATTTGAATCAAATGCAACCCTAGAAAAATTAAATTACTTCATAAAATTAAAATAAAAATTACAACAGATGCAGAAAAATTAGAAGAAGAAGAAGGAAAATTAATACATCAAGAAATGAAAATATTTGGCACACGCAGAACACAACAAAAGCCAAAAAATGGCTTCTGCGTGTTCTGCAGTCCAAAACCGAGCAACACAGAAATTGTAAACCAAAACAAACTCTAACAAAAAAAAAAAAACTTCCTTACAACTAAAAACTATCTCCTATTTATAGCAAAAAAAATACATCATTAAAATATTAAATTTAATTCTACGCGGGGGACAAAAAGTTGTGTCGAAAATAATAAATTAAACGCGTATCGATTTTTGTATCGAAATTATTATTTAATTCACGCGTGAGAGGCCGTTTACTGCGTATTTTTTTCTTTTCCCGCATCCCACGTGTCGCGTTCGGTTCGCGGACACGGTCGTGTGACACGTGGCATCGCATCATTGGGTGCCTGGCCGGGCGCACGTAGGAACGGCGCGGATTGGCGCGCCCGAAAAAAGTGAGGAGCAACGGTGGAAACGGGCGTGATCCGGCGCGGGCGCGCGCGTGGTAAATAGCTGCGTGTCGGACTTTGATTCGCTTCAATATTCGATGGACACGTGGCGGATTCTTGTGCAGCGGCGAAGATGCACGCGGCACATGGACCGCGTCGCACGGGATTGTAACACGAGGCGGCTCGGTGCGCGGCAACGGATGGACGCGGCTCAATGCGGGCCGGGTTGATCTGATCCAACGGTCGGCGATCGCCTCGGGGGAATCTGCGGCCGACATGTGGGGCCAGTTTCCGGCCAGGCACAACGCGACACGTGGAGTCCCAGTGACATCTTGAGCGCAGCGTGAAAGTTGGATTCGCCTGTCGCCCATTTCTCCTTGTTCGAGCTTGGTGAACACGCGCCAATCGATCGCGTTGATCCTTTGATCGGACGGTCCGCGTTGGCGATTGTAATCACGCGTTGACTTCATCTCACTGGCGAAAACTAAACTTTTGTTAATTAGATTTTCACCTGAAATATGTTTCAAATTACATTTTCAACTTTCTTAAATTACAGTTTAACCGCCTTTTCTAATTTTAAATTAAATTTTTAAACTTTTAATAATTATAATTAGCCCAATTTAATTTAAATTATATTTTCAATTCTTATAAATTGTAATTAAACATTATATTATTTGAAATTATATTTGTGGACAAAAATATGAAATTAAGTACATTTTCGATACAAATTATACAATTTTATTAAAAATGTATTTTTTTGCACGTAAAGCGGAAAATATTAATTTATTTAACAAAAAATAAATGATTATTAACGAACATAGCAATTATCATTACTAAAATTGGTAAAAATAGCGTATAAAATACGATTATCAACATACCCACAAACTTAAGTTTTGCTAGTCCTCGAAGCAAAGGAAGAAATAAAACAAAGATAAGTGCATTTAAAATAGTGATTTTCAAAATATTTCTTTTTAAACATTACATACTTATCGAAGAAATAAAAAGAATTTTATCTAATGACGAAATAAATTTAAAAGTATATAACCTTTTTACAATGAAATTTTAAATGTGTGTGTGAAGTCTTTTCAAATTTAATCACGTACAATCAGGATCGGTTTATACAAATATAAAATCAAACAAATTATCATGAAATCACAAATCTATAGTCTATTTTTCATTTCTCTGCTCACTTAATTTAGACAAACAGAACATTAAATCAATAGAACATTAAGCTTGTAATGTATGGCTTAGGTAAAGGTAGGAATGAAAGATAATATTTAGCTTAAAACTTTTCCGGCGTAACATTTCGAGTTGAACAAGATAATTCTATCATCGCATAATAATTACAACCCAATTTGGGATTTATCATCGCATACACCATATTTGTTTTTTTTTTTACGCTTTTTTTATTTCTTTTTTTTCTTTTTTTTTTTAGAATCTTTTTTTTTCTTTTACCTTTTTTTTAGTAACCCTTTTTTTCCGATATATCCTTGACTTTTACTAACAATTGTTAGTTGAATAAGAACAATATGTATATCTAAACAAATATATATATACTTTTTAGATAGGCTTTTGAAATAGACATATATATATATATAAACTTTGAAGCCTCAAATGGGGCATACTATGGTTAATGGATGTAAGGGTAGATAGAAAGGTTCAAACGATCCAAAGATGGCCTAAATCATTTTCTTAGTTAAATGTTATCTATAATTTCGCCTCGAGAGAAAATCAAACAAATTCTAAGAAGTAACCTGCACAAATCAATCGAATTTCATACTCGCATAAACATTCTCTAAATTATGACAAATCAAAAATCAAGACTAGTGCTTTCATGAATATCTATTCTTGTAAAAATGAAATATCGTAAAAATTAATCATCGCTTAGACAACATTCATATTTTTCAAAGAGATATGCATCATTTAAATCGAAAAAACAAAAAATAAATCACTATTAAGCATGCATGTATCTTGATCAACCAAACAAAAAAAAAAAAAATTTCACAAGCAATCACATCCAGAAAGTATTTTAATTCGAGTTCAATATATCCACCCCCAGACTTAATATACACATTGTCCTCGATGTGTGAAAGTTAAAGAACATTTGAGATGGGTTTAAGAAACTTCCTGGTTTGTTTGATTGGTTAAGCCAAAATAGCTTTATTACCTCCATTTGCACTACGAAAAAGAAAGAAATAAAATAACAACGCATAACAAAATATAAAAACCTGACACATCCAGAAAAATAAAAAATAAATAAATATAAAGCATGGGTTGCCTCCCGAAAAGCGCTTGTTTTATAGTGCTTGACTTGACTTCTCAATTTGTTTTTCTGTTTGTATGTTAAGATTTGTGTGTCAAACAAAATCTCAACTTACCAGAAAATTGAAAAATAAATTAAGCAAGCATAAATAACAACAAAAAAAAAAATTTTGTTTTTTTTTTTTGTGTGTTAAGATTTGTGTGTCCAAACAAAATCTCAGCATGAGAAAAATTTCAAAATAAACTAAACAACAAACAATAACCAAAAAAAAATAAATAAATAAAAACAAATAAAAAAAATTTTATTTTTCTTTGTGCGAGATAAGATTTGTTTGTCAAACAAAATCTCAACCCACGAGAAAATTGAAAAATAAATTAAACAAGCAACAAAAAAAATTATTTTTTTTTTTTGAATTAAAACCAGTTGATTGGTATTAATATCAACAATGAAAATAGTAAAACAAATCCCCGACTTAATGGCCAGCGAAAACTTGTTGCGTGTTTTTCAACACACGAACTTCGTGCAAGTATACAGTCGCAGTAATAACATTTATAAGTAAAGATCGATCCACGAGATTTGTTACTATAGTTTGTTGAGTACTAAAATTATTTCTCTCGATTTTATCCAAAATAATCGTTGATATGACAAAAAAAAAGGTAATAAGAAAATAAAAAAGAACTCTAGGATTGATTCTTCTTCAAAAGTAATCACTCGAATCATATTATTTTCTTTGGATGTATATTTTTTTAGTACATTTTATTTGTCAAGAAAACTTCTTTTTTATTCATACATCTCTTAGAAGCTCGTCTGAAACACCTCGTTAAATTAATTCACTATATCTCTATGAGAATTAAATTCACCAAGATTCATTACGTTACTAAGTTTTCAAAGGCCCTAGCACAATTAGGGTATATTCCTATCATGCATCATACATGTCATTTTTATCTACGAGCAATATACTGTACAAAAATGCCTTTCTCAAGTTTATTTTTATGCCACATAATCGTTTTGATAAAATTAAGTAAATGTCAAAAAAGCATTAAGCGCACGATAAAACGAACAAATCAAACGTCTTATAAATCTATCAAAAATAATTAAAATCAAAAGCTTCGTAAATTTGAATCAAATGCAATACTAGAAAAATTAAATTACTTCATAAAATTAAAATAAAAATTACAACGGTCTGAGAAAAAATTAGAAAGAAGAAGAAGGAAAATTAATACATCAAGAAATGAAAATATTTGGCACACGAGAGACACAACAAAGCCAAAAAATGGCTTACGTGTTCTGCATTCCAAAACAGTACACGGAAATTGTAAGCCAAAACAAACTCAACAAAAAAAAAAAAAAACTTCCTTCAACTAAAAACTATCTCTATTTATAGCAAAAAAATACATCATTAAAATATTAAATTTAATTCTACGCGGGGGACAAAAGTTGTGTCGAAAATAATAAATTAAACGCGTATCGATTTTTGTATCGAAATTATTATTTAATTCACGCGTGAGGGGAGCCGTTTACTGCATATTTTTTTCTTTTCGCGTACCACGTGTCGCGTTCGATTCGCGGACACTGGTCGTGTGACACGTGGCGCACATCGTCATTGGGTGCACAAGCCGTTTGCACGTAGGAGCGAGCCTGGGATTGGCGCCAGAAAAAGTGAGACGCGGCTGGAAACGGGCGTGATCCAGGCGCGGGCGCGCGCGCGTAAATAGCCACGTGTCGGACTTTGATTCGCTTCAATATTCGATGGACACGTGGCAGATTCTTGTGCGAAAGCGAAGATGCACGCCGCACATGGACCGCGTCACACGGGATTGTAACACGGCGGCTCGGTGCGCGGCAGGGCTTGGATGGACGCGAACGTCGGGCCGTTGATCGATCGACGGTCGGCGATCGCCTCGGGGAATCTATGCCGGCACGTATGTGGGGCCACTCTGCGGCCGGCTGCGCGACACGTGGAATCCCGGTGACCATACGCCGGCCGCGTGAAAGTTGGTCTGTCGCCACTCCTCGCACATTCGAGCTTGGTGAACACGCCAATCGATCCGTTGATCGCTTTGATCGGACGGTCCGCGTTGAGCGATTGTAATCACGCGCGTTGACTTCATCTCCCCTGCGCGAAAACTAAACTTTTGTTAATTAGATTTTCACCCACAAATATGTTTCAAATTACATTTTCAACTTTCTTAAATTACAGTTTAACCCTTTTCTAATTTTAAATTAAATTTTTAAACTTTTAATAATTATAATTAAGCCCAAATTTAATTTAAATTATATTTTCAATTCTTATAAATTGTAATTAAACATTATATTATTTGAAATTATATTTGTGGACAAAAATATGAAATTAAGTACATTTTCGATACAAATTATACAATTTTATTAAAAATGTATTTTTTTTTGCACATAAACGGAAAATATTAATTTATTTAACAAAAATTAAATGATTATTAAACGAACATAGCAATTATCATTACTAAAATTGGTAAAAATAACTGTATAAAATACAGTTATCACATTACTCACCCAAGGCATCCTTTATATATTTGTTATTTGAAATATACGTACAAATATAAAAGTACATCTTTTTGGATAATTTTATAGGAATAGGGAAAAAAACTATAAATAAAACTTAGGTGATAAACAAATAAAATTTAAAAATGTAAAATTAGTATATATGTGATATATATGGGAAATTGAATGACAAATAAATTATTTTATAGAAGAGTTCAAAAATAAATAAAATTATGTGAATACAAATAAAAAGTAATATAAAGATATATTAAAATGAAAAAACAAAATTGAGAAAAAAATATTACAAAAATCACTTAAATTAGGTTATTGTGTCGCTTAGTCCCTTAAAATTAGAAAGTATTCCGTTTAATTCCTTAATTTTATAAAAAATAGTTAATTAAAAATAAATTATATTATTTTAATAATTTTTTATTAAATTTTTTTATTTTTATGTCAAGTGATTAAACACGATCAAAATACGAGTATTTAATAATAATAAAGTCACAATTAATATGAAAATTTAACAAAACAATTATTTTTTTAATACTTGTTAATTGTCACACATTATATTTTAATGTTTTATTAAAAATTAAAATATCTATTTAAATAATTTTTTTAATTTTAATTTTTTATTTTTCTTAAATTATTTTATATTAAATTACACCTTTATATTTATTGAAAACTCGTATTTTAATAGAATTTTAATTACTTCACAAAAAATAATAATATTTTAAATAAAAAATCATTAAAATAATATAATTTATCTTTAATTAATTATTTTTCAAAGTTAATAAACTAAATAATATTTTTTTTAATATAAGATACTAAACGATACAAATAATCTAATCTAAAAATATTTTTATGATATCTCACTCAAAAAGTTAATACTCCACGTGAAAGAATGGAAACAATATATTATTATAATTATCAAAGCATGAAGCATTTGTTGTTTGGAATAAGGAAATAAAACAATACATGATTTAACATAGTTTGAGATAAATAGTAATTTTGATTATGGTTGAAAAAGAAATTTTTTACTATAAAAATAAAAATAAAATTTCTAATATATAAATAATAAAGCAACCATACAAGTATGATATAATAGATATTGTACATATAAAAATTTACTAAAATAATTTAAAATGTAAAAGACTACTTGAACTATCTTAGCTTATTGATATAATATAAAATATTTACTTATTTTTATATACTTATAATGTAATCTTATTGAATTATAAAATATTTTTATTTATTCTCTTTTTAACTTTCTAATAATAATTTTTTTATTTGATATTATTTTTATAAATATAAATTTAGATAAATATGTTATAATATTAATTAGAGTAGGAAAATAATTTATAATATATAAACTATAAATTTAAAAACAAACAAAAAAGTCAGGGATATGGTTTTATAATAATAATAAAATATGTTAAATATGATTTTTATCTTTATTGTATTCACCACTTAAATTATAGATCTAGATCATGGAGTAAATGAGAAAATTATCAAAATGAACAATATTGTGATATCGTATTCACTCTAATGCTTAAGCCAATTCTTAAATAATATACCTAAAAATGTTATCATATATATGAGTTTTTAATTATAAGGCAAAAATAGTATATCTTGAAGCAAGAATTGAGAAGCATATTTATAGGTTTTGATTAATGGACAATATCATAATATTATTTTGATTTAAAATATATAAATAATATATTATTTTGATATTAATAGATATATTAATAATCTTTGATATCTAGACATATCAAATCATTAATATATTTATTATATTTAAATAAAAAATAATTCTCATAAATGATTCTCATTTGAATTTAAATCTCTATTGACTGTCGATTGATTGTATCCATTGAACTATTCAAATGTAACATCTGTCAATCAAAAAGTACCAGGTGTACTTGGTGGAATTTTTATCCAATATCATCTCCTAAGTTTCCAAGATCATCTCTAATGGGTGAGGTGGTCTAGCTACTTCACTTGGGTATAACAACGTATTACATATAGGCTTGGGATGTATTGATTGAAATGCACGATTGATACCCCAATTAACTTTGCGTAATAATAATTTTGAGGTCCTAATCTTAGAAATAGCTATTTATGTTTTTCAATCGGACTTCTGGTCAAAGAGTTATGGCATGTCAAATTTTCTAGTGAAAAGGTTAACTCAAATCTTACAAATTTTAAGTTATTTATGATTTGATATTTCAAGATATGAAAAATCATAAATATACTAATTAATATCAAAATAATTATATATTATTTTATATTAATAATTTAAGGTAAGCCATTCTAAAATCCTTTTTGAATGAAGCCTATAAATAGACCATCATATTCAAAGTGGATACGACATGATCTAATGTTATTCCTCTTAATCGTTTACTTATCTATTTTAAGATTTAAATCAACAAGTTTAGTGGTGAATATAGTGAATGTAGAAATAAGATTCAACATTTGGTACCGTCTGTGGGAAATAAATTTAGTGTTAAAACTCACTTAGTGAAGAATAAACTAAAAATATTCATCATATTCATTCTTGTTCATCACATTTTTTCTCTTATAGATCATGTTTGATCCTTTGAAATCTCAACATGAGCTCTCGACATGTTTATGACAACTTTTCCCCATCATTACGCTCGAACAAGCCAATAAATTCTCAGGAAACATTGGTTACTCCCTGTGTGATATAGGATGGCGAAGTCTTTTGGGAATATTTTAGTCTATTAACCTTTGGACCACCAACCTTAGCTGCTCAGATTGTGGGAGAATGAGAAGATCTCAATGAGACACTCCCTGGAGCACTCGAGCAAAAGCTCAACTTTAAAATAAGGCACATTCAAGTGATTGAGTCAGTAGATAAGACCAAACTTTTTCTCCTATTAGAATAAAAACCTTACAAAATTGTTCGAGTTGGAACTTCCTTATCTTAAGAAAGTCCAAAACACATTAGGTGAGATCATACGACAAAGTAAAGATATGTTTCTAGGAATTTTCCACCTCATTCCCATAGGAAGGAGCTAGGTCGAACCTAGAAACACACTTACACTTGCATCACACTAGGATAACATGACCACCTAGAAGGAGCTTGATCAGTCTACCATGGTAGAAATCACACAAAATATGCATCTAGTCATTTGCCTAGAAAATGTATTCCAACATACAATGTAATTAGGAAGGTATCTAGGTAGGCCAACCATGTAGAGCATGCTGGGTAGACCAATATCATATGAAGACCAACCAAGTAAAGTAGTTGGGTGATGAATGCTTAAAAAACACTAAAATTATCATGATTTTATGTACTTTAATTGATTAAAAAGATTTATATTTATATGATTTTATCATTTTTTTATATAAATTTGTCTTTTCGAAATCACGGGTATTTTTATTATTTTTCAAGTATTTTCGCTTAAAAAAATAACTTAAAGACACAAAGAAAAAATACTAGAGCAATACATCACAAATATATTGAGAAAATAAATGAAAAAAGGTAAAAAAGATGTAAAAATTAGACAAAATAGGTCAAAAAGGTTAAAAATGTCAAAAAGGCCAAGCAACGCACGCGTAGTCTCCCAATCGTGCTGAACAATGCCGAAATCACGCGTGTATCCAACTTGTCGAATTCGTATGTGCCACTACCTACGTCAGCGCGTATCCATTTTGCATCAATATTGGCGTTAGCATCCACCTATTATGCGTTTTCCTATTTTTTATTATTTTTTCCCCACCTATAATACTTTCATCTCCTCCGTTACACAACACACTAAAAACACCTCAAAACATCTTCTTATCTCTTTCTTTCTTAGTTTTTAGTTTTAATGTTCTTTTATTATAACTAGTTATGTTTTGTAAATTTCTAATTTTTTTAATTCAATAAACAGAAATACAAATTCGTTTGGAGGTTTTTCAAAAACATAATTAACATCAAGATTCTGTAAAGATTTTTATTCTTTATAGTTATTTTAATGTTTTATTCTTATATGTTATATTTAATTTGTTTGTGATTAAATTTAACATGACTAGTTGTTTATAAAAATGATATAATAATAACATTGTTATGCTTACGAAATATTAAATAGGTAAAAATATTTATAAAATGAATTGATTTTGTTTTTATTTAAGATTTTATATTAAGGATGTTAGAGAGAAATATATTATTTTTCATTACAAACTTAAATCTGAAAATTACATTTTAAGGTTAAGTTATCCGATCTGATTTAGAGTAGTGCTTTTTTATTTGTTGGTATAATCGTTCGGTAGTTAGAGTGAAGCTTTATTTCAATTTTTTTATAAGAATTATTATTTGAAAATGTATTGACAACATATTTTCAGTAATAATTTTAAAACTTGAAAGTTAGTACTTGGATAATTAGATTCTTAAGTTTAATTTTAACATCTTGAATAAAGTTTAAACTCTCTAATCCCACCAAATGTGACATTTAAATAATTCATTTTCATTCTCTTAGAAAAAAAATTTAATTTAATTAACCGAATTGATTATCGACCCCACCTATAAGTGTTAATTGATTTGTTTAATTAACAAGGAATATATAACCTTAACAAAGTTGGTATTTATATAAAAAAGAAAGAATCAATAAATATCAATTTATATATTTAATAACCTAAATAATATGAGCAAGCATAATTAACTTAGTTATTATATCTATAAATACTCAACTATTATAAATGATAAAATTTACATAAATGTTTATTGAATCCATATATGTTTATTTTTATGTTATTAGATTATAAAAAATACAAAACCCAAACTATCATGACTGGATGTTTATGATTTAATTTAATTTTTAAAAGTTTGAATAATAAATTAAAAACTACATATATTTCTTCATTAAATCGACCTTGAGACTATATTTGTCATTTTCTATGAAATGATTCGTGCACTTGCGAGAATTTTATAAATATAAAACCAAAATATTTGCATGATCGATGATGCCGATTTTACTCATCACTGGGTATACCAACCATGCAGAGTAGTCTAAGTGTCACCTTTTAGGCTGCACAATCTAGGATGTCTACACTCAGAGTTATCTTGGCAACCTCCTTCACTAGACAACTTCTATGACAATATGCAATTTCTTGGGAAAAAATTGGACAAGTGTGATAATCACACTAGAAAATCACTAAGTCTTTGTGGACTTTTGGTTCCATTAAAGCTACACCAAACAATTCACTTGGTCTTCTGGTTCGATTAAAGTTATACAAGCAATTTCACTTGGTCTTCTATGAGCATTCCGTTCAGACATTCAAAAAGACCAAAGGTCTAACTACTCAAAAATTTACATACAGATCCTGGCCATATAGAGATCTTGATTATCCCTTCAAATCCTAATCATCTAGTTAGATCCTACTAGATTATATTTTGACAATTGACTGATGGACTTGGGGTGAAGTATGACTGATAGAGGATTGACTTATATATAGGTTCACAATCTCAATCTTATCCATTCATTTAACTAATTATCTAAATGATAAAATTGGATAAGATATTAAAGAATATGATAACATGTCAATCAAGATTGGGAAGTCAAAATTTACAAGTTTAATATGGACTTTTTTTTTATCAAAGTTTAAATGGTTATAAATGTCTAAGTAAGAGTCCGATTGAAACAATAAAGTAGTAGTAAGAAAGCTCAGAATCTCAAGATCATAATGTACAAAGAGAATTGGGATAGAAGTTACACTTTTCAATCAATACTTCCAAACCTAAATACAACTACATCACCATACCCAAGTGAAGTAACTAGACCACCTCGTTGGTTAGGGACGACTCAAGAGGCCTTGGGATTAATGCTGGGAGCATCTTTTGATTGACTAATAATAATTTTGAATAGTCAAATAAATATAATCAACATGTACGATCAATGCACTATTAGTTAATGTTTAAATTTAAATGGAAAATTATTTATGGTAATTATCATTTATATTTAAATAAGATATTTATGATGTTATATATCTTGATATGAAAAATCATAAATATATTAATTATATATTATTTTATATCAATAATTCAATATGATATTATGATATTGTCATTGAATCAAACCTATAATTATGAGATTTTATTCAAATTCATGTTACTTTATTTTAAAATTTTCTTAGAATTTTTTTAATTAAATTCTTGAGAATTAATGTCAGCATTAGAATGAATACGATATTCTTCCATGTTGTTACTCTTGATAGTTTGTTCAATTATTTTAAAATATAGATTAGTGAGTTTAGTAGTAAACACAATAAATAAAATATATATCAGCGAGTTTAGCAGTGAACACAATAAATATTAAAAGATATATTCATGATCTTTTGTATTAAATTTACATAGATATCAAATCATTAATATATTAAATTAAAGGATAAATTCATTAATATTTTTCATTTAAATTCAAAATCCTATTAATTATAAATTAATTATTCATTGATTATACTCATTTACTTAAATCAATCGTAAACTTACAAACATATCTAATGAAATTTTAATGTATTAAATTATTGGGTAATAACTTTAATATTTTTCATTTAAATTCAACGTACTAATGATTGTACATTAATTATTTATTGATTATACTCATTTAATTATTTAAAGTTTACCTAAATCAATCAAAAACTTACAAACATAACTAATGAAAAGTACTGGGAATAATTGACCGACTTTTGTTTTATTTAAGATTAATATGAAAAGTACTGGGAATAATACTATAAATATATATTCATATGATATAATTAATTTTATCTAATATTTATGAAAATATAATTACTAATAACGAAAAGCAACAAAAATAATTATATAAAATTAAATTAATAATAACAAAACATTCATAATTAAAATCAGAAGGTTATATAAAATGGTTTAAAAAAATTTCGATGGTCGCTCGTATCTATATCACAATATTAAGATAATAAGATTAATATTTTTTGTTATTATATTTGTCAAAAATTTAAAATAATTTTAGGGGTTTGGTACCTTAAAGGAACTCATATTAATGTATTGTTATAATTTATTTATCATGTTATTAAAATGTTTTACTTTAATATATTAATTTAAGTATTAATATTTCTTTTATTTATTTTAAATATTTTTTTTTGATAAAAATAAGCCAATTCTACGTGCTCAATTTTATAAAGGTATTGTTGAAATTTAAAAAATAAAAAATAATCAATATTGTAGCTACGATTAACAGTATTTTTTTTTCCATCTTTGACTACATTGTCTAAAATATTAGATCCTTAAAAGTCATTAAGGTTGATAATTATAGAACATTTCACTAATTCTAAACTCTATCTTTAATCACAATCAAAATTTCAAATTTGATTTCTCTTGTCATGTTCACGATAATCAAACTAATTTACTATGTCAAAAGTTAATTCTTTTTTATAAGAATTCAACTTCTATTTATGAATTTCTTATCATATATAAATTTAGGAGATAATTGTTAGATTCTTATTGTTTTGGGTGCTTTTTCTTGTTTGAAATTCTCATAAAGATAGATTTGTCAAGTATGACTTATAATTCTAAAAAAATAATATATTATCAAAATGATTAAAAAAGATGTAAATATTTAAATTATAATATAAAAATAAAATATTTTAATAACAAAGTAAAAAAATAATAATACATTAACATAATAAGAATCCCTTTTTGTAATGCATATGAAATCTGACATCAATGTTACATGTGTTTAACTCGGTTGTATGTAAAAGAGGTATTAAAACTTTATTAATTCAAACGGTGAAAATATTACATATTAATTTAACCATAGGTATATTTATTAACCATAGATGATTCTACTGAAAAACTAATTTATGCAACGATATTAATAGTTAAAGCCTTAAAATAATATATCTATTATATAATTAAGTTAAATCCTTAATATAATATATTAACTTATATATAATATGTATGCATGTTTATAAAATTAATTTTAATATTTTTAGGATATATTTATTAATCCATAATGTGAATTAATCGGAATCAAAATAAGATAAAATCGTAATAAATGTATTAATTTTTTTTTAATAATATTTATTAATAATTTATAAAAATTAAAATAACCAAAAAATATATTAACTTTAAAATATAAAGTAAACAAATAGAATGAAAATAAAAGAGAATAAAAATTACATTTTACAAAACTACTCTTATAAAAAAATATTATTTATGTTTAATTTATAATTAAGATACTAGTTTTATTTTTTTAACAAATAATTAATATAATTTTAATTAAAAATTAAACTTTATTTAATTCAAATAATAAAAATGTATTGAATTAAAGGGATAAAATTTAATAAATATATAACTTTCTTACTTTAGTCCAATATATTATTAGAATGTTATATTTCTTAAAAAAAAGTAAGATTGTACCAAAATTCTTATAAAATAAAAATAAAATAAAAAGTAAAAAAAGAAAAATAATCCTAAAGTGATTGAGAATCAAATTAGAAAAAAATTTAAAAATGAAAGAGAAATATAAGATTCATTTACTTTGCTTTTTCTATGTGTTTTTTTTTTATCAAATAAACATAAAAAGATAATTATTATTTTTCTTTCCTATTTTTTCATTCCCGATTCGTGAACACAACGTAAATATTCAATTGGGCTTGAACCTAAATTCTCTGGATATGCTAATAAGTACAAATCAAAATGAGATTGGGTTGGATTTCTATTGAAAGTAAATAATAGTACAATACGTGGCATCATAATAGAAGAATTAATACCATAAGATCTCACATCGAAAAGTAGCAGAACCCACCTATTTTGCTGACGCAATAATTTGTCAGTCATCAGTAGCCCCACACCAATAAAGTGGCGCAATAATAAACTCCATTCACTTCCACGTCGCTTTTAATCCTTTCCCCTATCTCATTCGTTGATCTCCATCAAAATTATGTCGCACTAATCAATTTAACCTTCTGATCACTTGACACGTGGCGAGAAACTGAAACTGAACATTACGTAATCATGGTACTTTCGTAATTAAGTTGGAAAAGTTTATGATTTTTCATAAAATAAAATAAAAAATGTAAGTTGGAAAAAATTATAGTCAAGTTTATACTAATAATGAATTATCTAAATTGAAATTGAAATTTATGTTTTTCTTTTTATCCTTGTGCATAAAATATCGAAATATAGTGATTTTTTTGGGACAAAAGAGAAGGATCACAGTGCAGTGTTCTGGGCGGGCGGTGGTTTTACTCATACTTCGTGTCAACGGACGCCAAATAAGATTCAAATACAGCAGAATTCTAGTTTTGGAGATAAAAGGTAGAGTAAGAAAGTATTTGTTTTATGTTTTTTTTTTGTTTTATAATTTTCATTTAAATTTATATTTTTGAAGAGTTTGTTTATGAGAGAAAGAGAGACAGTTAGGAGTTTTGCTACGGCTGTTCTTCAAATAATTATTTTTTTGATGGTAAGTATTTACTTGGCTTGTCTCCAAATTATTATGTTTGGCTGGTGAGAAAAAAAGTTTTAATTTTGAAGCTTCTTTGTTTATTTTTTCTCTTTCTCTCTCTTTCTTCGGCTTTTCCGGCGGGTGTGGAGGAAGTAGAAGAGTGTAAGAAATTAATTTCTCTACTTCTACGAAACCCTCTCGTCTTTCCACCCAAAACCATGATTAAGATAAAGACTATCTTGTGTCAACTCGATTACTCATTTCTATAGGACTCTCTTTTACCAGTACCTCCCTTCTTTTTTGTCTTGTTCCTCCTCTTTGTTTGAGGTACTATTTCTCTAACCTTTTGGTGGTATTGGGTTCGGATTTTGACGGGTTCGTCTTTGAATTTCCTTTTCTCTTTCTTTCTTTGTTTTTATTTTTTTTTTGTCATGGGTTTCCCAGAAAAAAAAAGATTTTGAAGGAATTTTGAGGTTTGGAGTTGGTGAATGCTAGTGCCTGGTGGGTATTGTGAAATTTACCATATTTTGTTATGTCAATGTGCTAAATTTGAGGTCGGCGCTGATTTGGCTTGACCCTAGTTTAATTGCATGTTTTACTAAATTGTATTACTGCATTTGATTTTGACCGACTAATCATTTGGGTTTCTCGATCCAATTTAGTCCATATTTTTCCTATACATCCAGTTGAACTGTTTTTAGTCTATCATGGTTTTGCTAGACTTTTTCCGATGGATGAATTCTTTTGTGATTAGACTTGTTCGTACTTTATTTGTTGCCTCTGGTGGATATTCTGCTATGGATAATTTTAGGAATCAGTCTGAGATGTAATATTTATTTTAAACTTGCTATTTGCTATTTTTCATGTTTATCTATAGAAAATGTATATCCCAATTGTTGATATTGTTTCTTGATCAAGTTTCTCAATGACATTGCTTGAAAATTTGTTTTCTTCGGAGTTTCAGAAACTATGTAAGGCATCTACTTAGGATCAACTGACATAAGGGAAAGTTATGACTTATGAAATTTTCTCATGATGTCATGGGGCTGGGATCCTGGGAACTGGACCAATCATTTTTTCGTTCTTGTAATGGCATTTGAGTCTGTCAAAATATGGAACTATTGTTGTAAAATTGTAATATTATTATTAATGCTCATATTCTTGAACAATTTGACCAAAAAAAAAAACTCTGCATATCTTCAATTCAATACCCTGGACAAATATCCATCCATTTGCATTTTCCTATTTGCTCATCTTACATATTTTTGTTTTTTTACTTCCCTTTTTTAGCCATAAAGTGAATAATCCTGATGGAGAACAATGTCAAAGATTGTACGACAGGTGATGTTGAAGGTGCCATTTTTTTTAAAAGATAAAGCATGGTGCAAATTTGCTGCCTTATATATTGTCTATGTTGCATGGGATTCTCCTTGACTCTTTATTTTTGTACGTGTTCTAGGTCCCTCTGAATTTCCATCAGCTAATATTTCTAAAGAGCTTAGAAGTAGTGCATGGGGAGTCCCACGTGGAACTGGTGCATATCATGCATCAACTGATACCAGCTTGTTTTCTAGCTCATTGCCTGTTTTTCCTCATGCGAAGCGTATGCCTATACTTTTCAAAAGATAATGTGAACATTCTCTACTATACTGTTACTAAGAATACTTTTTCTTTGAAGTGCAGTGAATTTTCCTGATTTAGAACATTCTGTTCAATCAATTGATGATAGCTTGCCTGATCTTAAAAAGCATGACCAAGAAAAAGAGGTTAAGGATCCCCTCGAAGATGTAGAACCAAATGAAATCGGAATCATGCTTCCTGATGATGATGAGCTTTTAGCTGGAGTAGCTGATGATTTTGACCTAAGTGGGTTGCCTAGTCAGCTGGAAGATTTGGAAGATGCCGATCTCTTCGGCAGTGGAGGGGGATTGGAAATGGAAATGGATTTTGATCCTCATGAGAGCCTCAGTGTTAGTATGTCCAGGGTGAACATAAATGATGGGTTTCCTTCAAATGGGATTAGTCATTATGCACTTCCTAATGGTGTGGGAACGGTGGCTGGAGAACATCCTTATGGAGAGCATCCTTCAAGGACCTTATTTGTTAGAAATATTAACAGTAATGTTGAAGACTCTGAGCTGAGATCTCTCTTTGAGGTATTGAGGATTAATTCATTACCCTATTATAAAACCCTATTTTTTAGTACAGTTATTATAAAATTTGCCTGTAGCTTGCACCCCTATTTTATGTAATGATGTCAAAACGTGGCAGAAGGGTTGGTTGTGTTGATTGTTGTTGATGGCGAATCGGTCTTCCTTCAATGTTTACTTACATTTTCAAAGATAATGAGTTATGCTTCAATTGAGCTTTTTCTAACATTTTTATCCGTTTAAGCTTTTTGTTTAGTCTCTTCAATTGAAGGGTGGAGTCAGTGTATTGTTTCTTAGCCTGCTCCACCATGATAGTTTCCCTCGTAACCAAATTTCTTTGACACTACTTATGGTTTAGAATTAGGCATTAACTTATTCTTCTCTGTTACATGTGCTTCTTATGATTTTTGTTTCCTACATTAGCTTTTTTTTCTCCTCCTAATGTTGTACTATCTAATACTTACTGATTTTGGGACCCATTGGCTGTGTATTCCTTGGTCAGCAATATGGGGACATTAGAGCTTTGTACACTGCCTGCAAGCACAGGGGCTTTGTTATGATATCTTACTATGATATTCGATCTGCACGCACTGCATTGCGTGCATTACAGAATAAGCCATTGAGGAGAAGAAAACTCGATATTCATTTTTCAATACCTAAGGTTTGAATTATAATGCATGTTCAATCAGTTCAATTTTGGCACAAAGGATTATATCAGTATCTACATAATACATCCTATTTTGCTTTCCAGGATAATCCATCAGAAAAGGATATCAACCAAGGAACTCTTGTAGTTTTCAATTTGGACGCCTCTGTATCTAATGATGACCTTCGTCATATATTTGGGGCTTATGGGGAGGTCAAAGAGGTGCTAACTTGGCTTTCCCTGTTTTTTTCCCATGCTCAAATACTTTACATTAACTTGGAAGTTCTGAATGGCAATTTCTTCATTGAAATGCAGATCAGAGAAACACCGCACAAGAAACACCATAAGTTCATAGAATTTTATGATGTTCGAGGGGCTGAGGCAGCTCTTAAAGCATTAAATAGGAGTGACATAGCTGGGAAGCGCATTAAGCTTGAACCAAGTCGTCCAGGTGGAGCACGCCGGAAGTGAGTATCAGTTTTCTTGTTACTATTGTCTGTATATTTATATTAGTTAGACCATTTTCATAGGATTTGGTTCTTGCAATTTGAGTGTTAATAAAATGTCTCACATGGTGAAGAAAGAGAATGCTTGTGGGACTCATTCTGACATGGGGCTTTTGATTGGAAAATATAAGGTTTTGTTTGTTTTATTCCATTTTTGAATGTTTTGCACTAACTTAGGATTCCTTAAATTGGAATCTTCTGTTAAAAGGGCTATTTATTGTGTCCACATAAACTAAAGGGAGCAACGATATTCCACCTGAACCATTCCTGAAGCTTATTCATAATAGTATCATAGGATATCTTTGTCAAGAATTCTATGGAACAAGTCATTTCTTAGTATTTTATAACAAGGAAAGAAAAGGTCTTTGCCTGGTAGATATTGAACGAATCGTGTCTAGCATTAATGGGTGTTCTGATCATGGTTCAATGCTCGTATTTGCAAAAAAATTCTTCATACTGCTAGAGATGCTTGTTATAACACTTAAAAATGCAGTTGATATTTCTGACTTAAAGTCTTAAACTAGGCAATTTTTTTTTTTTTGAAACTCACACTGCAAGTAAATCTTTTGACACTTAAAATCTAGTAAATATGCTTTGTTTAGTTGCTGTTTCACTATTCTGTCGTAAGTGTGATACTGTGATTAATATATATATATATATATATTTTAATAGATTTGTAGGTACAGTTGGTCTCTCTCTCTCTCACATGTCTCTTGTTATGTGTCCATTTTATCTTTTCGTATGGCTCACAAATATTTGCCCTGTTGTTTAAGTTATAATCTTATCTTTATTATTTATTTATTAATCAATCGATTGAAGTAATTAATGTTTAATTTTTGCGATGTTAAAGCTTGATGCAACAACTAACTCAAGAGCTTGAACAAGATGAAGGTCGAAGCTTTCGACATCAAGTTGGTTCACCAGTGACTACTTCTCCTCCAGGTTGTTATTACTTTACATTTTGATTAAGTAGGAACTTGGTCCTTCTTTGTGCTTAGTTTATCTTTTTCTGATCTTATCCCTTCGTAGATACGTAATAAACTATGAACTCAAATGGATTCTTCAATGGCAGGTAATTGGCATTTTGGCAGTCCAGTGGAACAAAATCCTTTGCATTCTTTTAGTAACTCTCCTGGTTTTGGAGGTCTCAGCCCCGTAAGGAGCAACCATTTGCCTGGGTTAGCTTCAATTCTCCCTCCACATGTATCTAACCCGGCAAAGATTGCACCAATTGGCAAGGACCAGGGAAGGCATAACCATGCAAATCAGATGTATACCCCTGGATCAACCCAAGGATCACCATATCAGCATTCTCATTCTTTTCCCGAGCACAAATTAAGTACAAATCCTGCACCCATTTCATTTGCTGAGTCAAGTTCATCTAGCATCGGAACGTTAACTGGTCCCCAATTTCTTTGGGGAAATTCTACCTCTTACTCTGAGCATGTCAGGTCTTCTGCATGGCCAGCATCATCTGTGGAGCCACGTATTTCATCTAGTGGACAAGCCCACTGTTTCCCATACTCTGGTCATCATGGTTCTATCATTGGATCGCATCATCACCATCATGTGGGTTCTGCTCCATCTGGTGTTCCTCTTGAGAGGCATTTTGGCTTCTATCCTGAGTCTCCAGAAACATCTGTCATGAGTCCATTTGCACTTGGAGGTATTGGTTTAAATCGCAGCAATGGAAATTTCATGATGAACATTGGTGGTCGTTCGCCTTTGAATGCTGGTGTTGGCCTCCCATCAAACATTTCTGAAAACAACTCATCTACTTTCAGAATGATGTCAGTGCCAAAGCATGGTCCAGTGTTCCTTAGTGATGGTTACTATGCAGGATCACTGGGAACCAGCAGTGATGGCTTAGCTGAAAGGAGTCGAAGTCGGCGAGTAGAAAACAGCGGGACTCTGGATAGTAAGAAGCAGTATCAGCTTGATTTAGATAAAATTGTCAGTGGGGAGGACACAAGGACTACTTTAATGATAAAAAATATCCCTAATAAGTAAGGATGACTTGTATATTCTTGTGGTGCAAATATTGGTAAGTCTTGTGTTAGGATGCTATTGATTTAATGATTCCATTGACTCCTCTCTCCTCTTCTCATATAAGGTACACCTCAAAGATGCTGCTGGTTGCTATTGATGAAAATCATCAGGGCACTTATGACTTTTTGTACTTGCCAATTGATTTTAAGGTATTTCTCTTCCTATGTTTCTTCTTTGTGGTTGAATAACTCGATGTTATAAAAGTCGGATTCACTTGCCAACCTTAAAGACTGGTATAAGGCCAATTAAGCTAGGTTTTAAGGCCTCAAATAGTATCATTGCTGATGGGTATACTAACTATATTTGCAGAATAAATGCAATGTGGGTTATGCCTTCATCAATATGGTTTTGCCATTGCACATTATATCTTTCTACAAGGTTAGCTGGCCTTTCTGTTAAAAGAATCTTGTGGGCAATTATGTGCTTAACTTGTAGGCTAGCCTCAATCATTTTAATCTTTGTATTTACTTAAGATCATTTAACTTGGTGTAGGCATTTAATGGGAAGAAGTGGGAGAAGTTTAACAGTGAAAAAGTTGCTTCACTGGCATATGCTCGTATCCAAGGTAAGTCTGCTCTTGTGACACACTTCCAGAATTCAAGCTTGATGAATGAGGACAAGAGATGCCGTCCAATTCTTTTCCATTCAGAGGGAGAAGATACAAGTAATCAGGTAATGCATTCGAATTGTTGGAACTTTTTAAAATTTATTCTCCTTTTAAGCATAAATTTATTATCTGTGCTTGGTGAATTATAAAGTACTTTATGGATTTCCCAGGAACCTTTCATTTCCAGCAATTTGAACATATGCATTCGTCAGCCAGATGGGTCTTATTCGGGGGATTCACTGGATAGTCCCAAGGAGGAGTGGAGTGTGGACGAGAAGTTATGATTCTATTCTGATCTTATCCTTCAAATTAGGGTTTGTTTATGCTAACTCTTTCGTTGCTATTAAAGTGTATAGCGTGGATGAAACCAAGGAACGAGCATATATTTTAATCATGTCACGGCAGTTTTAGCATCGAAGTTGTGTATGCTTATTGCATGGAGATGAGCACGTAGAGAGCATTTTGTTAATATTTAGATCGAAAAATTGGTATTTAACCAAGGATAGAAGAATAAAGGTGAAGCATATTGCTGAATTGTGAAGCCTCTCTGCAGTCATATGCATTGTTCACCAGCTTGTGCAGGATTTCTTTGGGATGTTTTTCTTTCTTTGTTTATCTTTCAGTTTTGGTTCTTCTGGGTCATTCAAGTCCATTTGGAAATGTAATTACTTGTTCATATCGTTTAATGAGTTGGTAGGCTTTTAGGGGCTCTTCGAAATTGTATAGAAGTGGGAGACTAATGAAATCATCTTTCCATAATCTGTTAATGTGAAGATGTCTACTGGATAATGTTTTTTCTTTAAAAAAAATAATAATATATATATATGACTCGACTTTCTTTCCCTGATTGATGCCCGTATCTCTCATTCTTTCCTTGTTCATTAGAGAATCTTATATATAATATGTTTGTATGTTTTATAATAAAAAAAATATATATTGCTTTTTATGTTAATAATTGTCTTTGATTTTTTCTTATATTTTTATTTTATTTTATTAAAATGAAGAGTAAAGATAACTCTTATTGCATTACATCCGTGTCCACGTATGCAAGATTCTTTCTATTTTGATATTTTGACATTATGATTCATACTCTAAATTGAGTCTATTTAGTCTACAATTTTAAAAATTGTTAAGGTAATTTTGGAAGTATTATTTATTACTCAATATATTTATTAATTAGATTATTTTTTTTCTAATTTTTATTGAGTATTTTTTTCTTTTTTAAAAATGATATAATTTTTAAATTTTCATGACAGGGGGTATTATATCATCATAAATTCAGAGCAAGGCATTTTGATACTAACATTTCTCGAAGTCAAAATGAAAATAATTGATCATTGATCTATTCATTATTCAAAAAGGTGGCGTCTTGCATTGAATGGGGCATGGAAGCTGTTAGATCAGCTTCATCGGCACCATTCCTTTCTTTTTGCAATAGAAAAACAAGGCTTGTGTTAGAACGATAAGAGCATCTACTACAGCTGTACTATTTATATATCCATCTCTGGTTCAAAGACCATTTCACAATTTGAGTATCCTAAATTCACGTTTTATAAAAATTTAAATTTATTTTAGTCAAATTTTTTATTTATTATAATAAGAAAACTCAATAACATTATAAGTAAAAAATAATTAATAGTTAATAATAACTAAAATGATATTTCATATCAAGTCAGCTTTGTGCTTATCTCTGTGTCATGGGTTGTAGATGGAATTATCAGCTAAACCCAAAAAAAAAAAACAAAAAAAAAAATACTGCTAGGCATAAAGAGGTTTGAATTAAAAATAAAAAAAGAAGCCCCTACCAATTCCGTAATTGCTAGAGGTAAAGGTCAAGTCAATAAGAATATAGGTTTCCCTAAGAGCATGTTTGGTTTACTTTAATAAAAATGATGATTGAAAATAATTTGAAATATTTTTATACTTGATTTGGTTGTTAAAACAATAACAAAATACCCATTCTCTTCACACATTTTAAGAATAAATTGGATTATTTTATTTTCTTTGTACTATACACTTTTTTTTTCTTCTTATTTTATCACATTTAGAAGTTAATTTTTTTTTTAAATTTTACTTCATTTATAATTTTATAAATTTGATTTCAATATTATAATCATTGTGATTTCACTAAAGTATAATAATAACAATAATATTTCCTTAGAATTCCATTTATATTATTATTATTGTTGTTCTCGTTACGTTTTCATTTCATGAATCAAACATGAAAAGTGATAAAATGAGTGAAAACCCATATTCTACACTTTTTATTTGATTAATGTAATGAGTGAAATATGCCATTTTCGGAGCTCTGTTCGTATGCTATTCAAGTTTGTAAAGCTTCAGCAATAGACCCTGCAAGGCTTAGAACTTCAAAAGGAGCTTTATTTCCTATAGCTTTGACAGTATGTGGGCAGGAATCTGTGATCCAAAAGTAGGCAAACGCCTTGGCCGAGTTCTCTGAAATGAAATTCAATTAGCAATTGAGATATTAAAGTTGCGTCGTTAAGGTTCGCAAGTGCTTACCGTCGTTATGAACAAACCGCTCCCATGACCTCTTAGGAAAGACACCATGAGTAACATATGCACTGACTTTTGCTGCACCATGAGCTGCCAAAACTTTCTGATAGGAAGGAAAATAACTCACTTTAGTATTGAAAAAGATCGTGATGAATTTTTTTGTTTTTTTAAATAATCTGCAATTTGTGTGTAAACAAGATGCAAAATTATCTTGATTTCACTTCTAAAAAAAATCAATCATTCCATAAATTAGTGGGCGTGCATCAATACATTCAAGAGAAGGAAAATCTAAGTAGAAATCAAATCAAAATCAATAACAGGTATTCTATTCTTCATCCTACAATTAGTGAGTGTATCAGATAAAAAGGTGAATAATTTGATAACTTGAAGTCCATCGGAAGATACCTGGCACTCAATCAGGGTGCCTCCTGATTGGACCAAATCGTCAACAATGACAACATGACAGCCAAAAGGATTTCCCTCCTTAAGTCGAACTATTCTCTTATCGCCTTCACGAACCTTAGCACAGACTACCTGCCATTTGAATAACATTGAAATTGAATAAACTTTATGATAAAAGATAGAATCATCCATGAATATTTTGTATCCATAAAAAACCATTAATATTTTTTGGAGCAAAGTCCGAAACAAACCATAGGAAAATGATCCAACTGCTTGTGAAATCGCTTCCAAGCTCCATCATCAGGAAATGCAACAACTATCTGGAGTAGACCAGTTAGAGTGGACATATTTGGGAATTAATAATGTAACAGGTGAACAAGGATCTTAAATAAGGCATAAGAACCTAAGAAGTACCAGTAGGTAAAACCGTATAGCACTCTTTAAAGAATGATACAAGAGATTTACCTTATCAGAGTCAGTAAGTTGGTGCAGACGTTGCTTTAAGAGAGGGATACCAGTCTCGAATAGAGGCAAAACATGATCTCCAAAGTAAAACCTTTCCTGTGTAAAATAAAATTCTAATATTTTAGGAATAAAAGAAATATATAAGAGTCAAGCACTCCAAGAAATAAAAGGAAAATAGAGATTATATCATGATCTTAAGTCCTAACCATAGGCATTAATGATAGTGGTAATGCATCACTATAATAATAATAATAATAATTAAAAAAGAGAGTCATAGATCACTTTGTTAAATAGCCAGCAATTAGATCAATAATGAATCAAGATCCCAAATAGCAAATTCAAATCTACTAAACAATTTTCTTACAAACGTAAAATATCAATGTAAGGAAACTTTCCTAATAATTTTTTCTTCCACAAGGATTAAGATTATCTTAAAATTGTCAAAGAAGAAACAAAAGAAAAGGACATCTCATGTTTCTTTTACCCTCAACAGCCCCTCTCGTAAAAAACAAAAAACATTAAAAATTAAAAGCTTACATGATAAGAAGCAAAATGAGCAATATTGTAAGAAAATTTATCTGATAACAATGCTTCATAGCCTCCAAATAGTCCATGCAATTGATATAAGTAAATTAGAGAAGAATTAAAGATAATGGCTGAACCTGCAAAGCATGTATATCATAAATGACCAAACTAGTAGGACCTCCTCTAGATATAGGAATATTTGATAACATCCTGGCCATGGTAAAAGCAGTTGCTACATCCCCTTCTTCTTCCATTCGCTCAAACGAACCAGTTGGAAAGAAAGGCAATACTAAAGTGAAGGAAGCAGCAAACAACCGTGGGAGTGCATATATCACAGAAAGCTGTTCGAATATTACTCCTTGGGAGCTGAAGGATGCCAGAAATGCAACATGTTTACCTCTAAGATCTTGTGCATTGTTTATGAAGATATTTGGAAATCCATCATCAAAAGCTCTGTAAATGAACAAAACTCAATCAGTTTTCCAACTTACATGAGCACTAAGTAATGGTTATTACTTCATTCTTTTTAAACTAAATTATAAGCGTTTTCCATTATTCTGTTGAGACCATAAGAAGCCTCACCAACAATCATTGCCTATTATCTTTTCATGCGGAAAGAAAGCCAAAATTACAGAAAGAATTCTGCAGACATCAAATACTGCCAGGAAGATGTAACAAGCAAAGCAGACATACAAGTCCTAACAGAGGGAATAACATAGAAAGCATTTAGAATGTAACACAGTTTCACTAAAACATTAGGACTCTGACCGAAGGGAATCCTATTTGTTTGGTTAGGCTGTGGGCTGACCACTAACCTTAAAGACGTCCTCCCTGCCTAGGGAAACCAGTTTAACTAAAGTCCCAGGCCTCAACTCGAGTTATTACGTAGAGCCTAAAACCTCAGTCCATCATAAATTGAATAAATTGTATAGCAACTCCAGCTTGAAAAAGGTAAATCCTTTCTATGCCTTCCAGCCAGCATCAGACATTTTCAATAATCAGGGGGGATGTTCTAAAATTCAGATGTAATTCATATTAAATGAACCTTACTATAATCTATGGACATGCCTTTAAGGTTCTCGTGGCTCCCCAAGAGTAAAACTCAAACAGAACATCAAGGGTTAGCCTAGGTACAGATCTAAAATACTGGTTGCTATGAGGGGCAGGATTTTAAAGGAAATTAATCTCATCTTACCACTGCTTTATGCCAAGAAGAACTGCTTTATGAGATTAGATAATCAATTGGATTGATTCAAAATATAATAATAACATTTATAGAAAGGTCAGTTAGACACAAATACAACATCAAACATGAGGAAAAGAATACAATATAAATGCTAATCATAATATCTACTTTTGACCTAAAACATTTATCTATCGAAAGCTAGTGTTCCTGTGCCCAAGAAATGTAGTTTTCCTTCATATACAATTCTTTCAATTTTGATGTTTTCTACTCCAAACCCCCAAATTGGAAATGGTAAGTTTTCTAATCCAAACCCTCCAAATAGGAAATAGTAACTTTAAACTATCCCTATTCTTACTTTGGTACTCTTTTTGACCAATATTCTCAACTGAAATACATGAAATTACTCTATTTATGTTAATGGTATATTTTTTGCCCAAATTCAATAATAGTCTCAATGAATTGAGATAACTCAAAGGTACCGGTTACTATTGAAATACATCAAAATATATATCAATAACATAAATAAGGGTATTTGATATGTCCCAGTTGAGAATATGGGTTAAAGGATACCAAAACAAGAATAGAGATAGTCCAAAAATATCAATCCCCTCGAACAGCAAACATGTATGACGAAATACATAAAAACTACACATTAAAGCAAGTCCTCAAATGCTAACTCTGCCTCAAGCTTCAACATTTCGATACTGATCCATTAATTTTTATTTTTTTTTTATTTTTATGAATCTAGATAAACATAGGCCAAAAAACTTCGTGTAAACCATCTTTATTTATTTTCACCTAACAAATTCATTACCTACAACAATCTTAATTATTTAAATTTAGCACATTCTCTTAACTCCCTATTATGTGAGTTCATAAAATGCAAATTATGCAATACATCTGTTCATTGTTCTTTCTTCTTTCTTCCTTTAGCTGTTCCTTTATATTTTCTTAAGCTTCCTGAATTATAGTGTTACAACAAAAGGGTATTAAAAAAAAGGACAACTTTATTTTTGATAAAATGAGACAAAAAAAAAAGACCTATCTCAAATTTTCATGCTAATGAAAACATAAAGGCATAAAAAAATTAGTAGAAAAAACTAAAAATTGGGGGGAGAGAGAGAGAGAGGACCTCCATTTGATGGTCTGGAGTGTGACGAGATTAGACATGGAGGCAACCTTGCGGGCAAGGTCTTCACACTCGGAGCAGTAGAAGAGGATAACTTGCTTCTTCCCAGAAATCTCCATATTCAGCTTCAGAGTAAACACGCACAGAGTTGTCCAAGTGCGATGCAGTATTAGAAGGGTTTTAAGATTTTTTAGGCTGCTTTGCGTAAAATTGACGTCCTAGTCTTTCTAGTCAGAAAATCTATTACATTTTACTTTTCTTCTGACTCAACTTCAAGATACCTCTCTACCTCTATTTTCACTACCAATCACATCCAAACTCTAATATCAAAATATTAAAAATAATATATATATATATATTAGAGAATAGAGATAAGAAAAAAGAAGAAAAATTTAAAGAAAATTAAACCAAAAATTATTTAAAATAAATATGTTATCAATTTTTTAAATAAAAATCGTGCATATATTTAATCACCCTAAATAGAAACCAACACAAAGTTTTGGTAACCCAACTAAACATAACGAGTATGTTCGAAGTTAAATAGCCCCAATCCGACCTTCATATTAAGTTTGATAATCCCTATCAAACCTACACAATATCAACACAAAATATCATCTTTTATACATATGGTGTGAGTTAGTAGCCAATGTGTTACAAACTGGTGACTGGTGACTGGTGTGGTACTAGCTGGTGGCTAGTATGAAATTAGTAGCTGGTTGTGATAGTATAGGAAGTAGTTAGTTGTAGGAAGCTGTTGAAACTGTTTATATAATTGGGATGTATTCTTAAAAAAAAAAAAGTAGAATATGTGAGAAATAGGTAGAATATTTTTGTAATTTCATAGATTTTTAATAAAATATAAATTTTAATGTATTTAATAGATTTTATTTTTGCTACATATTTAATAGGATATCTAAAAGTAAAATTTATGATTTTTTTTTGTCACAATTTTTGATCAAAAAAATCCTAATACAGTAATACCACGACCAAAAAAAAAAAAAGAGAAGCTAGCTAATAAGTAATAGCTTCGACTTTTTATTTTTCTCAGAAAAGAAGAGAGCTAATACCTTTTCTTTTTCTAAATAAAAATTAGCTGATTCTTTTTCTTCAAATAAATAAATATATATAGAAATAAGATGATTAATCCTGTGAACTCAATTTCAATGGCCCAGGATGGCTCAATCAATCAACTTTACTGTTTCTTCCAAAAATGACTTACCTTTTTGTTTTCTTGATTTGAAAATCGGGAATTTTTATTTATTTAAACGGAAATTTATATATTTTACGAAATATTAATACAAGTTATACAAAATTATATTAGAATTAAATCATACTAATAGTTATAAATAGATTATAGATAAAAACATCTTAAAAAATAAAACTAAAAATTTTAAAATCTATAATGCGTTAGATTATTAAAAATTTATGAAATCAAAATTATAGATAAAAACATCTTAAAAAATAAAACTAAAAATTTTAAGATCTTCAATACACGTTAGATAATTAAAAATTTATGAAATCAAAAAAGATACCTAGATTCATTAAGAACGATTACTTATTATTGTAAAAATACTATAACAATCGATCACGAATAGAAGAACACAAATGAATGAGTGTTTTGTGATTTTCATCAACTAAATCAACTTAATTTCTTCATAGGACTATCATCTCTCTTCTAGATGAGAATAAAAGATTATTTTATGATTTAATATATTGAGGACCATAATCGAAAGGGTATTTATATATTACTCAATTAAGGTTTCCATAATTCCTTAATTAAGGTAAAATTTGATAACTACTCAATCAGTCAATATCAATTTGAGCAATCAAGAGACTTAATAAAATTAGATCACTTAATTTCAATTTATTAAATTAAATAACTAATATAATTAAAGAAGGAAAAGACATGTTGCATAATTTAGTACATGAAATATAATTTCCTAATAATCTTCCACTTGGTTAACATATTATTCTTGAACCAATTATATCACAATAATTCTTTAGGCATACATCTATATGTTATTTATCCTTATACTTCTCCTTAAATAATCTAGTACATCTCATATGTTATTAATGGAACCACTGCAACTTTTATTACAATTTAGTCTGACCAAACTACGATAATCATCATACTAATACACTCAATGGCATAGATCAAATATGCATGAGTAGCATGAAAATTGCATGCAATGTGAACTCAGACATGCATATTTCCAACTAATCCTTCTTCATTCTTTAGTGAGATCAATCTAAAGTCCTTAATGCAATGCAAACATTGCACATAGAAAACATAAGTAAGCTTGAAAATAGAATCATAAACCATCAACTTTATTCTACAAAAAAACTAAACATTTTAAAATAAAACATACAAAACATAAAAATGACTCCCACTAAACCAATGTATTATAAAAAATAACACCCATATAAGTAGTGTGCTCATGAAATACCTTAGGCATTAAGCCCTTGGTTAATGGGTCTGCTAACATATAATATGTTTCTATATGTTCTATGAAAACCTATTTATCCTAAACTCTCTCCCTAACAACTAGAAACTTGATGTCAATAAACTTTGACTTCGTCAAGCTTTTGTTGTTTTTGAAGTAAAGCACCACCAAGTTATTGTCATAGTAAATCTTTAATGGCCTATCAATGCCATCTATCACACGTAGTCCAATGACAAAGTTTCATAGCCATATCTTGTGGTTAGATGCCTCATAACAAGCAATGAATTTTGCAACCATGGTTGATTAAGCTATAAGAGTCTGCTTAGCAAACTTCCATAAGATAGCTCCTCCAATTAACATAAAAATATAGCCTGATGTGGAGTTCCTGCTATCCTAGCATCCTACAAAATCAAAGTTAGAGAACCCAATGACCTCTAAATTGTTTGATCTTCGATAACTAAGCATGTAGTCTTTTGTTGTCCTCAAATAACACATCACATGTTTGACTACCTTCCAGTGCTACATACTTGGATCACTCAAAAATCTGCCCAAGATCCAACTATAAATGCTATGTTGGGATGAGTATAAACTTGAGCATACATTAGACTCCCTACTGTTGATGCATAAAGAATCTTTTATATCTTTTTCCTTTCAAGATCATTATTGGGGCACTATTTGAGACTAAACTTGTCTCCTTTAACCATGGGCATATTTCTTGGTTTACTTTCTTTCATATTGAATCTACTCAGAACCTTATGGATATAACCCCTTTATGACAACTCAAGGATACCTAAGAATGATCTCTCAGTATCTGAATACCTAATATAAAAGAGGCGTCATCAAGATCTTTTATTTTGAATTTCTTCATCAAATATTTCTTGGTTTTGTGTAGTAAGCCTATATCGTTGCTAGCGAATAGAATATCATCGACATATAATACCAAAAACATAAATTTACTCTCATTGAATTGGTGATATACACCGTCAACAATGACATTCTGCTCAAAACCATATGAGGTGATGAATTGATGGAACTTATGATACCATTGACGGGAAGCCTGTTTGAGATCGTAGATGAATTTCTTCAACTTGTAGACCATAGACTTTGGATCTCCCGAGACAAATTTTTCTAATTGTATCATATAAATCGTCTCGTCAATGTCTCCATTGAGAAACACAATCTTGACATCCATTTGATGGAGCTCTAGATCAAAATGAGCCACCAGTGTCATTACAGTTCTAAAAGGGTATTTTCAAAGATATCAAAGAGAAAGTGTTTTTGTAGTCTATGCCTACCTTTTGAGTAAAACCTTTGTCGACTAGATGTGCTCTATATCTCTTGATAGTATCATTCGAATTCCTTATGGTTTTAAATATCCATCTACAACCAATAAGCTTCGTACCTTCGATCAACTCAATAAGATCCCAAACATCATTGTCTTTCATAGACTTCATTTCATCCTTCATGTATCAATCCATTTTTGAGAGTTATAATACTACTACAATATATACATATAGTCTTGGACATTTAACCTCTATTTCTTTCAAAACCGAGGCCATAGGGTTTTGGCCTCAGTTATTTAAAAACTGAGGCTATAGATATACCATATGACCTCATTTATTTAAAAACTGAGGCTATAGACATATCATATAGCATCGGTTATTTAAAAACCGAGGCCATAGACATACCCTATCAATTTTTTACACCACATATACCAAATTTCTTTATCAATTTTTTTATTTTTCTTTCCCAATTTTTTCCCTTTTTTTTCTCTCCTTTTCTTTTTCCCTTCTTTCTCTTTTTTCTTTTTTCTTTTTCCCTTCATCTCTTTTCTATTCCTCTTCCCCAATGATTTCTTCTCTCTTTTCCCCACCTTGAACCATTCATTGCGACCCAACTCCGTCAATGTAGTGGAGATTCTCGAACGGTCACCCTTTTTTCCACTCTACGTGTGTCTCCATCAACTACCTCTCACTTCTCAAAGTAGTAGAGATTCTCGAATTGTAAATAAGCTCATGCTCTCCTTTGAATATGTTCACCCTTTGCTGTTGGAGAAGTCACAAAGATGGGGATAAATGAAGGATGTTACAAGTTGTACCAAAATAGATGATTATTGGATCCTCCAGTAAAACCCTAATTTTGGACACTCACATAACGCTATAAGGTGTGCCATCTCTAGTTTCGAGCTTTCTTTTTGAGCTATGCCTTCTTTGTTTATGAACAGCTAACTGAGACTTTAACTTTCTCTGTGCTCTATGCCTTAGATTGTAACCCATGATACAAGAATCAAATCAACACATGTTCATGCTTCAACTAACTAGTATATGGAGAATGTGTTGCCTATATCAGAAAGGTTTGTAGTTATTGATATGCTTGGTATGGCCTTGGTTTTATTTTCTTATGATGATATCTAGTGTAGGCGTATTGTAGTCTGCTTATAAGTATATTACAATAAGTTGTTTTAGAAAATGCCATATTTGTTAAGAATGTACTAAGAATCTAAACTATGCTAAATATGTTTTCAGCTATGGGGTTGATGCTATTGCTCCTTTCTCTCACCATCTCTCATTTGATATTTCAACATGTATGAGTGGGCATGATAAAGTTTTGATGAGTTTTTATCAATCTATTATCACATAAGTCCTGTACATTTATGATTGATATAGGATCTTGGAATACTGGTTATGTGTATCATGTTTTTAAATAAACTTTTCTATAAGTTTGTATTGAATTTCAATATTCTTTTTTTGTCTTAGGGTGTTAAAATTTCTACTCAGGTTGAGACGCAGTCCAAGAATGCTTTTGTTCAGAAGGTGAGGGTCTTGAGGCCATAATTTGAGCTTCCTTTCTTCTTTTGGATATATGGTAAGGTAAGGCTTATCAGTCTAATCAAACTTTTGTTTTTTTGAAGTAACTATTTCATTCCCATATCCTTCCATATCATTGGGTTCTATGTAGTGTTTTTTTTCTCTTCCACGGGAAGTTTAAAAAACTGTTTTGTAATTTGACACACTTTGTCAAGAAATTCAAGTTCTATTCCATGATTTATTATCTAGATTAGCACCACATGCAACCCTTTAAATACTTGCTCTTACATAACAAGAGGAGACCAAGATCAATAACTGGAGTCTCTATCAATGGTAAATAAGATTGGAATTTCCATTCACCATCTTTGTGAACATATTTCTTTGGTATTTCTTTCTCTTCAAAAGCTAGCTCTTGCACAGGTTTTGAAAAGGTTTTCATTTTTGCAGATGGGTGAATTCAAATTTCTGTTCAAGATGGATCATATATACGCATATAATATGTTTAATGTAATTTTTTAAGTTGCATATTTTTGAATGTGGACTATGTATTTTGATTTTTAAATGATTCTACGGTGGATAGAAAAGTCAACATTTCATTTATTCTATAATTAATCCAAAGTCTTGTGGGAAGAATGGAACTTTCCAAATGGTAGAAACTGATCAAGGCAGGTCAAAAAGGCGTGTGCAATGACTATCTGGTGCAAATGGTGAAAATCGATCAGCTGGCACTCATGTAAGTTCTAAAGGTGTGTATTTTTGACCTATTTGGGGCCATTTTTTACATTTATTTATTTTAACCCAATGACATGTCTAAGTGTATAAGCTCTTCAATATTACATAAATTACCTGAACAATTTAATTTTCTTTTATTCTTTCCATTAACTCTTTGTTAACTAGGTGGTTATTGAGATTTCAGGTTGGGTATCCAACACTGACTGCATTTTTAGAGTTTATATCTAAACTTGACATGCCTAGCAGTTCAAACATGATAAAGATTTTCCTAATTAGCATTACTTTCATGTTATGACCATTGATGGATATGAAGATTTTTTAGAAAATGATGAGAAATCCTTAATGAAGGCTTAGAAATCACTTGTATAGACTTTCCATCTTTGGGAAATTACTTTGCTGCTTGCTTACAAGCTTTCAGGAATGGGATGCTCTCAAGTCTAGACACTCACGACTTTTGAAGAATGCTTTAGAAAGAGAAAATGTAAAGGTTGATCAAGCTTCAAAGTTCTTTCTTATGAAATTTGGTTTCTTTTAAAATGTGAGAAGTATCTATTGATCCTTTTCTTTTTGCAGTCAAATGTATAACATTCAAATCTTTGGGATCATTAGCCAACAAATAGAAACTATGTCCTATATCTTCAGTTGTCCCTTGTGAGTGATTGAAACATGAACCTTGTAAACTATAATAATATCTTTGTTTTGTGTTCATATTTATTTATAAGATAGGGTTCATAGATTTCATATATCTTTGTTAATGTTTACATTTTTTCTGTTTTCTATTTTGGTGAAACTTACCAACATTACCAAAAAAGTCTATAAGATTGATCCAGGTATTTCTTGATTGAGGGTTAAACCAGAAGAGAATGGGGGTAGGTATTCGAGTCTTTTGAATTTTTCATACTAAAGTAGTTATTACAACACAAAAATCAAACTAATTAATTTGAAGCTCATTTTAGATGAGTTATATTATGGTGGTCCCACTACGATGATGAGGTCATTTCAAATCAATTTGAATGATCTATGAAGTTATTGATTTTATGGGTTATATAGGTTCCCTTTTGAATGATAAACATTGACTTTTCTAAAGGAAACTTCTAATAGTTCAGGTACTGGAATGATCCAGATGTTTTGAAAAAGTTGGGTGAAGCAATGGGTCTTTCTGTTTCAAGAGATGCTACTACCTCATCTGAAATTTCTGGGCCTGAGGAAGCAAAAGATGTAGGAAATGAGGATGAATCAATTGTTCACAATACTACTAGTGTTGGAGATGTAGAGGTATGGTACCAAGGGAGATAGTCGTGAAGTTTCTCTATAGTGCAATAAATTTGGATGCTTTAGATGGAGAAATTTTCGTTGGAAAAATTTCTTTTATTCATTCAAAGATTCATGATTTTTTTTGGGTAAGATAAGTATAGGTAGCATATCTCTCTCCATATATACATACATTTTCCCTTACTGTGGTACCTCATGCTTTCAAGTTTTCATGTGGATATTTTGCACTGTAGCTCAATATTTCATCAGTGGAGTGTGTGACATAAAGTTCTTGTACTCTTTACCCACTTTTTTGTCGTGTTTAGGATTTTGATGAGGCCTTTGAGCTTAGTTAAACCTATCCCTTTTAGCATTTGTATTGGTTCTGATACTGAACCCTTTAGTTGATTTCTGAATTTTGCAAAAAAAATCTACTTTTAAAGCATTGAGTATTATTTATGAACAAAAAAAAATTATTGAGTGTTATTTATGAAAAAAAAACATCATTGTTCATAATATCATTCAGTATTTATTTTCTTCGGCTGCAGTTTTGATGATGGTAAGGTGAACATTTGTTAACTGTTCTCCGATGAGATATGTAATTGTAATTTATCATGTTTGTTTCATTTTAGGGATTGAAAGAAGCTATTACCTCTGGTGTCGATAAAGATGAGGAAGATTCAGAAGGATAAACTGCGTTGCACTTTGCATATAGATATGGGGAGGTATGATGACTTTAGGCACTCGTATTATCTTATCTTTTGTTGCAAAAATTAGCATGTGTATTTTTCTCCTTTTTATTCTCTTGTACATTTTCAGTGGAAGGTTCTAAAATGTTATAGGGTAATACTTAATGGTGCTTCAATCTTGCATTTTTTTTAGAAAGATGCATTTCTGTAACTTTAGATGAGAGGTGAAATTATAGTTTGTTAAGAGCCATTTCAGTATGTTGAGACCAATTTGATCCAAGCTTTCAGGATATAATGGGCCAATACAATTTGATAGTCTATTCTTAGTTATATTTTGCTTTACAATTATTGTGATGCATGAATTTGATAGCGATATTGTTAAACGTTGTTTTGATGGAAAAATTGTTGAATATATTGTCTCATATCACAATGAGTTGAGGTGTATTTCACGACACATTTTTGGTTGATAACAACTAAACTGAACATTATCTTCATTTATGTAGGATTTTTTGTGTTTTTAATATTCATATCCTTCTTTGAACTTAAGAGATCCAGTATTAAAATTTTCATATATTCCTGATCCTTTTCAGGTCTTCTTTCATGGTTTCGAGCAAGAAGGGAATCCTTATTGTTCTTTTGACAAGGAATCATTGCTTTTGTTCAAGTCTAGATTTTCCATTCCATCTAGATGTGGTAAAGATTATGCATCAGTGGTTAGGAAATTGGTTGTACAAGATCCTGGTGTCGGGAAATATGAGAAAAATGGTGCTGCAGATGCTACCATTGGCTCAAGTAGAAGTACCAATTAATTTGATTTCCTTGATATATGTACTTGAAATTATGAAATATGTCTGAGAGCATCTTAGTAGCTATTGTAAACAATTTGATTAGTTATATTAGTAAATTTTTTTCATATATATTTTTATATTTTTGGAACACTTTAATTAGCTAGTTATATTAAGGTTTTATTATGTTTAATGTATCTATTAAACTCTTAATTAATGTAATATTTCTCTTAAGTTTAATATAATGACTCTTAATTTTCTCAATTTATTTTAATTTATATTTAAAAATGAAATTAATTGAGATGTATATGGTCAATAGATATCATTTTGATTACAAGTTTATAACCTATGGTCTCTCTCACATAGGCCTCGGTTCTTATAACCGTAGCCATAAATCTACGGTCACGGTTAAAAACCATGGCCATAGGTATGTTTTGTAGTAATGGAAATGCGCACGACTTAATAAAAGTTGATTGGATTATCCTTTGTTAAAACTAACGCCATCTTCATGTGCTTGGAGAAAGATGATATAATCATTTGGAATTGGATTATCCTTAAAAAATATGCACAAAAAACTCTAAACATTGTTGAGTTTGTTCTATAGGTGGTGCTTGAAGAAGAATCTCATTGTTGTCTTGGTTTGGAACAACATCAAGAATAGGAACTTGAACATTGTTATCTAGTGTTGAAATTGTATATTGAACATCGATAGGTATAGAGACTTGATCACCGTTAATAATAGTTTATTCTTCAAAAATAACATTCTGTATATTTTCTTTCCCCCCAAACTCAATATCCTCAACAAATCTTGCATTTCTCATTTAAAAAAATGTCTTGTTATGGGATTATAAAACTTATAGCCCTAAGAGTGTTCAGCATAACCAACAAAATAGCAACTAACCATCCTTGAGTCAAGTTTTCTTTCATGTGGCCTATAAGGCCGTGCCTTAGCTAGAAAACCCCAAATATGCAAGTGACTAGTGCTTAACTTCTTGCCTGTCCAAAGCTCATAGGGGATTTTGGCTACTAATATGCTAGGTACCTTGTTAAGGATGTATACTATGGTCTTTAAAGCTACTCCTTCAAATGACTCTGGCAAGGAGGAATGATTAATCATACTCCTTACGATATCCTTAAGAGTTTAGTTTCTTCACTTTGCAACATCATTTATGCTAGGTTTGCCTATCATGGTGTATTATGGAACAATTCCACACCCATTGAGGAAAATTTCCAAGGGTCTTGGACATTGTTCTCCTAATCCATCATACCTCTTGTAGTACTTACTACCATGGTCTGATTTGATAGCTTTAATTTTCTTTCCAAGTTGAAGTTCAACTTCAAATTTGAAAGACTTGAAAATATCAAAGGATTGTGACTTCTCATGTATCAAATATAAGTAATTGTATCTAGAGTAATTGTCTATGAATATAATGAAGTATTATTGACATTCCATGAAGTAGTAGGGAATGGACAACATATATTAGTATGTATAACTTCTAAGACGTTTGTAGCTCTCTCGACACCTAATTTTGTAATATATATTTGTTTACCCCCGATGCACTCAACACAGACTTTAAAGTTTATCAAATCTTGGGGTTCAAGAATTCCTTCTAACACAAGCCTTTGAGTTTTTCACTTAGATATATGACCTAAACTATTATGACATAGGATGGCAATATTCTCACTTAATTTTTGCTTTGTACCATGTAAACTTGTTTGCAATATTTCATTATAGGAACTAACAACATCAAGCATAAATAGATTATCAATTAAAAAACTAGAACTAATAAAATTTGAATTTTGATATAGACTTTTATTATTTCCAAAAGAACAATTAAATTCTTATTTATCTAAATTAAAGATAGAAATTAAATTCAATCTAAAAGATAGTGTAACAAATGTCTTAAACAAATCTAAATAAAATCCAGTTTTTAATTATAATATGAAAATCCCTATAGCCTCCACCATAACTTTATTATTGTCGCACACAAAGATGAATCTTTCAACATCACTTGGCGGTTGGCTCCACAAGAAACCTTACATCGACATATATGAGTAGTAGCATCAGAATCTACCCACCAAGTATCCTTGGTACATAAGCTAAATTAAATTTAGAATAAACTAAAGCTATAAAGCAAACCCTTCTTTTCATGTCAGGTGGCGTATTTGGAACTCTCCTTTTCATGTGTCCTGGGTTCTTGCATAAACAACATGAAAACTAATCATTTTGCTTCTTTTGTTTCTTCTGTTGAAAATAACTTTCCATATCAACCATAACTCTATTCTTTTTCTTGTTCAAAGAGGTTGAGGCCAAGTGAACACTTTCAATCCTATTATGTTGTTGCCTTTCTTCTTTTTTCACATAGTGAGATATAAGCTCAATGAGGGACTATTTGTCCTTCTAAGTGTTATAACTCACTTTGAATTACATAAAGTGTGAAAGAAGATTGATAAAAAACAAATGCATGAACAAATTCTTAAATAGATCCAACTTAGGCGACTTAAGTTTTATTGCGAAATGAGACATCTCCATGATGTACTCCCTTATGTTCCTTTTGCCATTAAACTTCTTCTCAACAAATTTAGCAAAAAGGTTACTCGCTTCCAACTTTTTGTTCTTGGTAAAATATTGCTTAATTTTTTCCAGGAACTTCTTGGAGCTCTTACTTTCAGTTTAGACTGATCTCACTTTTTAATTTTAACCTCATTAAGGTTTTTCGGAGTAGTAATGGTTCGATCCTACCAGAGTGCAAGATCCAAATCCTAAAATCTCCACGTTTCTTTCCAAATTTTGAAGTTCGTCCCACTCAGCATTGGTATGTTGCTGACTTAGAAACATTCATGGTAGTAGCAATAGAAACTTTATATAGAACAAATAAACAAGCATACTCAATTCTAGCAAACATTTCATAGAATTAAATCAAAATATGAACAAAATTCATAGAATTTCACACAAAACATAAATATTCTATTCAAACACCATAAAAATAAAATATTCACAAATCTTAATAATTTAACAACGATGACTACTCTGATACCATTTGTTGGAGTTATATCATACTTAAGATCATAAATAGATTCTAAATACAAATATTTTATAATAGAATATCAAAAATTCTAGAATCTAGGTTATGTTAGATTATTAATAATTTATGGATTCGAGTGAGATACCTTAATTCATTAAGAATGATTGCATATTGTTGCTAAAATACTACGACAATTGATCACAAATAGATGAACGCAAATACAAGAGGGTGGTTTATGACCTTCTTCAATCAAATCGCCTTAATTTTTCAAAAAGGTCATCGTATCTCTTCCAAATGAGAAAAAATAAATTATTTTATGATTTGATGTATTGAAAATTATAACCAAAATGATCTTTATATGTTACTTAATTAGGGTTCCATAATCTTCTAATTAAGACAAAAATTTATAATTATTCCATCAATCCATACCAATTTGAGTAATATAAGGCATTATCAAAATTAGACCATTAAATTCAATAACTAATATAATTAAGAAAGGAAAAAATATATTATCTAATTTTATATAAAAAAATATGATTTTTTAATAGTTTAAGGATAAAATCTCTTGAAAAAGTATATTTTAGCTCCACTTAAAAAAATTACTTTAGTATCTTTTTATCACGAAATAAACATTCTAATCTAAATTTTAACTATTTAGTAAAAAAAATATAAATTTTAACTATTCTATAAACTTCTATTAAAAAAAATACACATTAGAGATTTAATGAATTATTTAATCTTAAAAAAAGTTAATAATCTAAGAAAAAGAAATTAACGGTAAAAAAAAAGCTAATTATTTTTAAAAAAATAATTAGCTAAAAATAATCTATTCTCTTAAAATAAACAAAAATATATATAAAAAAAAAAAGCTAACGTACAACTAATAAACTTACAGGCTGTTTTGCCCGTTTTTTTTTTTTCTAAACGGCCTATAGCTGTTTTAGTTTATACAACGGACAACTTGAAATTAATGCTTTCACTACAGCTGAATCCCCCCAACGGCCCAACTACAAAATCCTTCCGGTCGGGAAACAAAAAAGAAAAAGAGGAGTTTGATCAGGTGTACCCATGTATGCTGCTGCTGAGTGCTGACGGAAGAATAATAAATCAGGTTGTGGATTTTAATTTTGATTATTATTGAATAAAAATGTAATTTTTTTAAATGCAAATATTTTATAAAAAGTTAAATCTTTATTATTATTATTATTATTATTATTATTATTATTATTATTATTATTATTATTATTATTCTAGAAGGGGATTCGATTTAAAACAATTCTACAAAAAAAAAAGTCAAATTTAATCAACTATATATGAGTACTAAAAGACGACTGATGAATAAAAACTTCTATATTTTAGATATTAAAAACACCTTGAAAAGAAAATGTATATTAAACAGGATTATATATAATTATTATAATTATTTAAAATATGTATATTGATTAAACAAATCACGACTATTATTACCATTGATTGTGATTTTTAGATAGCATTAAATGTTTCATTTGAAAGTGCTTTTTAGATGTTAAAAATAAAATTGTGTTTTGTCATTCAAATTTAAAGTACTTTTAATAAATTGTGGGCAGACCGTAAACAGGACGGGATAGGAAATCGCCGTCATATTTCCAATATTGACTTTTAATTTAAAATCCATTATTACTTAAAATTATTACCGGCGTATATTAAGGATATTGAAAAGAGGATGTACGTCTCTAAATAGGAAACTTTCAAATTATAATTGAAACATTTTATTTTATTTTTTCAATTTTTTTATAAAAAAAACTACAAAAAAAAAACTAATTCAATAATAAATATTTTATGATAAAAACAAAAATATTTTATGATAAAAAAAATTACAAAAAAAAAACTAATTTTTTTCAATTTTTTTAGTATTTTTTTATAAAAAAAATTACAAAAAAAAAAACTAATTCAATAATAAATATTTTATGATAAAAAAAATAAAAAAAGAACAAAAATAAATAATATTTATACGATATTGATAAAAAATATATGTAATAATATGTACATAATCTAATTTATTATTTTTTTTTTCAATAAACAGTATGAAATTACATAAAGATAATATTGTAAATTCATTGGATAAGATGAAGTATTAAAATACTGTTCATCATTACTTTCAAACTTTTTATACGGAAGATTTCGTTAATTGTTATAAATTTTCCCCGACGAAGGATGTTAGAGTTTTTTTAGTTATTATAATAAATAAGTATTTTTAAAATTTTGTTTCCAATCACTTTTTAAAGAGTCAATCCAACGTGATCTTGGCCACGGTCCTGTCTCACATCCCTAAATACATGTGGACTCGAGATTTAATCAGGCACATAAGTCTATCGTGCCTTAAATAAATGTGGCCTCGATTTTAGCCCCCAGTTAGGATGTCCAACTTTTTTTAATACATATTTTACATTTTTTTTTAAAAATAAAATGAAAACAAGTAAAGGAAAAAAATATATCTCTTTTTTATTTATGTAAATATTGTGTATAATGAGATAAGAGTTCATTATTTTAATAATAATTTTAGTAAAAAAAAATTATATATATTATTAATCCTTCTATTTAACAAAATTCACAATAATTTTTCCACTAAAAAAAATTTATATTTATAAAAAAATTTATTATTTATATCATTTTTATTGTTCTTTGTACATTTAAATACAAAAATAACACTAATGATCACTCTAGTAAAGATTTTCATTTCTATAATCCTCTTCGTCCTAACACACATTTATTTTTTATTCTTCTAAACATTATTCATTATTTATCGTAGAATAATTTAAAAATGTAATTTTATAGAAATTAAACTTAGGCTACCACCAATAATTTGAATCATTATTTTTGCAAATGATTATCATTATTATTAGCTCATTCTATTCAATCTTTTTTATCCTTTTATAATTTTTTGATCACTTTATGTTTAAAAAAAGTTACTTTTATCTTAAATTTAATTGAATATATGGTGACGAGAAAGAATAAAGAAATCGTGAGATTAGAGGAAATAAGGTGATGATAATTCTAATCATGGGAAGATATGAGTTTTAAATGAGTTTGTGGTGATCTAACTACAATTTTGACAAAAAAAATATAATTTTGGATTATTATAGGACATAGATGATGGTAAAGGTGATCATAATTGCAAAGGTAACTTGATATATTTTCTTATTGAAGTGAACAAAAAAATAAAAAAATACATATAAAATAATAAATATTTTCATAAAGATAAAATTATTCTTTTATAAATTAAAATTTCTCTTTTAAAAATTGAATTATTAATATTTTTTTATTAAATAAAATATTAATTTAATAATATGATTTCAAATAAATACGTTTTATACTTTAATGTTGATAATAGTCGATACTATATTAATTTATAACAGTGAAGAACACTTATGAAAAATAGAGTATACTAAAAATTGATATTAATATTACATGTTGATGGAAGTATAATTGTATGTAATAATCACTACGCCAAAAGAGACTATTAAAGTCGATTAATAATTGACTTAAAATTTACACATTTTACTTATTTTATACTATCATCAAAACTTGTATTTTATCACATAATAGCAGAAAAAACCAAAATCTATTTAAAAGAGTTTAAATACTACAAATAATTGAAATATTAAATATTAATTAATTACTTAAAAATTAATTTTATTATAAAAAAATAATTTACATACAATATATATAACTTAAATTACATTATTACTATATCTACAAGCAAATTATAAGAAACTTTCAACTCTATAAATGTAATCCTGTTCAATTCTACACTTTGACATTCAAAATTTATCTATTTTCTATTAATGATATTAAACATATTAAATATGTATGCAATCAATATATTTAAGATATTATTATCTATGAATTCCCTAATTATTAAAATATCTATCAAAACATCATATAAAAATAAATTAATATATATCAAACACTTAAATATATAAAATTATTAAAATAAATAAATGAATAAAATACCTTATTTTCTTCTAGACTTGAATAAAAATACAAAACCTACGTAACACAAAAATTTATACATATAAATAATAACACATAATATACAAAAAATAAAGAAATATAAATAATAAGTATAAAATAATTCGTAGAAATACTTACAAGAGTAAATAAAGTGACAAAATAAAAAAAATGAAGAAAAAATGGTGTTCTGTAAGTGAGAAAATTGATATAATTTTTTTGAGTATTATGCTAAAAAACATAGGGGATCTAGAAGATAAATTAGAGATGAAGAAAACCTACTAAAAGATTCCGAAATTGGTGGTCGAAAGTGGCCAAAAAATGAGAAAAAGTAGAAGACGGAGTCATCGTTTTAAGGTTACAGCAGTTGGAAAATACGTTTTGTTGGAAAATGGGGGAGAAAGAAGAGAAAAGAAAAGAAAAAACTTGTGTAGCATCGGTTGACACGTAGGACGTAGCGTCGGTTCTAAGTGTCAACCGACTTAAGCCACATGTAGCATTAGTTTTACGTGTCAATCGACTTAAAAATTAAAGAAAAATAAAATAGTAGCGTCGATTGACACGTTATGCTACACATAAGATTTTAAGTCGATTCTACGTGTCAATCGACGCTACACGTGGCTTAAGTCAGTTAACACGTAGAACCGACTTAAAATCATACGTGTAACGTCGATTGATATGTAAAATCAATTTTAAATCCCGACTTAATTGCTCCTTTTTGTAGTAGTGAATTCAAACTAAATATATTCACGCTTAATGATAATATTTTTTTTAAATCTATATATTTTGTATAAAATAAAATCTACTCAACCTGAATACCTTAGGGGTATATAAAAAATTCATTAATCAAATTCATCAACAAAACTAGTCTAGTTTTTAATCTCATTATTAGATTTGAATTGATCAAATTTTTCATAACACAAATTATGCAAATTAAATTGTAGAAAAACAAAATATTTTTATTATTTTTAATTTTTATCATACGATACAATTATTCGATAATAAAACTTTTAACCACAAAAGCTATTAAAAAAAATCATTATAGCATATTTTGTACATTCATATGATCTAATCTGTAGTAAAATAGATTAGATTGTATATGATTAGTGTGATGCATCGATGTAGATAAACAAATTCATAATCCGTACAGATTAAATGTAATTTCGATATGTTATACACCTATACCTTCTTTTATGTTCATAAGTATTTTTTATTCCATATAATGTACTTTAAAACCCCAATACACACTCATTAATTGTTCTAAATTACGGGAGGGATTTGAACCCACATCCTAACACTTGGTGTTAGGCTTTCCTGAGTTTGCTTGTTAAAGAAAAAAGAAAAAGAAAGTAAAATAGGAGGGGAAGATAATGAAAGAGATTTGTGTGAGTATATAGATTTGTATATCTTTTAATGTACATGTTGAATGCAAAGTTTATGGCAAGGTATCTATTCAAACACGTCTATATCAAATGATTTAAATTCTACCAAACCATTCATGATCGACAATTGCGTGATCTTAACTGCCATGACTAAATTAAATTCCAAATATTAATTTGAATGCAATTCCATTCAATTCTTGTAGATTTTGTGACAAAATCATGCAAATTGAATACCACCATGTTTAGCTGTATTCTTGACCCACAAATTTTTCTCGGAAAATGTCAAATATTTATTTATTTATTTTTATATTTTTGGTGGAAAGACTGTTGAGATCTTAACAACCCTTATGCATAAGTGCAAACTATAAGTACATAGCATAAATATATATATAAAAAGAAAAATGCCTACATTTGTTCTCATGATCTTGCGCTTATTGTGTTGAGTTAATTACATCAATTTCAATAATATATTAGCTAGCCTCATTAATTCAGTGCCCCCTTTTCTTTTTTTCTTTTTTCAGTTCCCTATGTTTTTATTAGTACGACTTTTTATCCTAAACTAATATATAATATATATTTGGACCAATTATCTCTTTTATTTATATTATTTGTATCACAAACTTCAATTTTCTTTACTTAATATTAAATTACAATACGAATGCATATAATTTTTTTAATTAATTAAATAAATATAAATTTATATTTATATTAATTATCAAATCTTTTATAATATTAATTTATTAAAAAATAATAATTTATCTATTTTTAACGCTATAAATACGAGTGTAAATTAGTGTGTTTTATCATAACTCAAAATTTAAAAGATTGTTAAACTTGAGATCAACTTCATTTTAAAACACAAGTTATGAAAGGTTATATGTACATTTAGAGTCTATTTATCTAATCGATGTAAGACTTAACATCCTCTTTTACATCGATGGGTGGTCTTGTTCGAGCGAATAGAGTTATGTCCTGAACGCATTGTCAGGTTCTTATACGTCAATGATAAACCAAAAATTAACTCTAATATCACGTTAGATTTGAAACTAATTATATCTTAAAATTCAAATTATAAAATGAATGATTACCAATGTTATATGTTTAACAAAAGTTTACCGAGTAGATCATAATATATGTGAGACTTAACTAGATTAATTTCATTAAAAATTATTAAATGCCTAATTTTCATTATAGTATATAACTATCAATAGGGAAGAACCCACTGATCAACAAAAATACAGTTGACTGTTATTTATGAAGAGAAAAGTCAAACTACTGATGAGTTTGACTATTGGAAATATACTCCCATTAATGGCTAAAAAGTCAAAAATATTCAGATAAATATTGGTGATCTAACTTAGGGTTGGTCCTTCAAAAATACTCAGTTGAAAATAAAAATAGATTGTGAGATGAGAATCTGAATCCCCTATTTGTTAAACTGTTGTCACTAAAAGGTTGCCTACCTTTTATCCATTTTTTTTATAATTATAAAATAAAAGAATATCTACCTAAAAACAAACAACGTGTACGTTGTTAACACTATTTAATTTCACAAAATAATCAAAATCACAGATTCAAAAATAATTGTTAAAGTTAGAAAGAAGATAAAAAAGTATTTACGATAAGTGGTTTATTTTGTTAATTTTTTCTCATATTAAAACATCATTTACGTCCAAAAATTAACTAATAATTTTTCCAATACTTATTATAGTTCTTATATACTCATATAACATGAAGATAAGCTCAAATTTGATAAACATAAACTTTTCCCTATCAATTATCAATATCATAATACCATTTGAAATCTTGATCAGGAAGAGAAGGAACTATTTTTGTTATTTAAAACGATTTTTTAAAAAAAAAACCCAAAATTTGTGAAGACGGTTACCTAAAATACAACCTAGTAACCTACTATTTGTTGTTGCTGTATGGCAAAATAGGAAGAAAAAAAAAAGAGGATGACTAAATGTTAAAAGGCATGTGCATGCTAGAAACAGAGCAAGAAACTAAGACAGCAAAGAACAATAACAAGAAGAAAATAATAATAATAATAATAATAATAATAATAATAATAATAATAATAAATAATGCAAAATTCAGATAGCAATTAATGCCAGCGGTGTGGCTAACCAAATAGCCTGGTCAACTTTTTCTTTCACGCTTCTTTCAAGAGAAAAATGTATTTGTTATTATCCAGCACTTTATTTTCTTTAATTATTAAACGTTAGAGTAATTATTATATCTTATTTTATTATTTTTATAATATATGTTTATTATTAATTTTAAAAATTATTAAAAAGATTTTTAATAAATTTTAATTAGTGCAGAATATATATATTACAAAATAAAAAAAAATTATTATAATTTTTAAATTTAACAATAAATAAAATATAAAAACAACAAACCGGATATTTATTAAATTAAGTACTATTAATTTTATAATTATAAAAGTGAATTATTTTTATATAAAAATTGGATATCTTAGATTCAATGAAAAGTGTATTTTTAAAATAATTATAGGATAATAAATATTTATTTTAAAAATAATATAACTAAATATAAAAGTATAGTTTCCGAGCCTTACCGATCTAAATTACATATTTAAAAAAAAAAGAAAAAAAAAATGAGATTGCAGTGCTCCCATCCCTCTTTTAATAACTACTATAAATATAAATGTTGCACCTCTTCCTCTTCTCACACACCTTCTCTTCTCTTCATTTACACAACACCCTCTCTGTTCTTTCTCTCTGTTTTAGCAAAACCCTATACTTCCTTGTGAAAAAATGAAAGATAAAACTATGGTTTTTCCTATAGTACTGTTAAAGGCAGTAGACTGGGTTTTCTACCAGCTTTTAGCCGATTCATGTTACAGAGCTTTAAGAAAAATGAGAAATTATTATGGTTTTTTATTAGGAAACTTATCTTCTCTTAAATCAAATTCATCACAACAACCTCCTCTGTTTCCTAATGTAACCAAATGCAATTTACAAGGTAGAAAGTCACAAACACTTGTTTGTGATATTCATGGAGTTCTACTTAAGTCTCATAACTCTTTCTTCCCTTATTTCATGTTGGTTGCTTTTGAAGGTGGTAGTATTATAAGAGCATTTTTGTTGCTATTATCATGTTCTTTTTTGTGGGTTTTGGATTATGAACTCAAGTTAAAGGTCATGACATTCATATCATTTTGTGGACTTAAGAAAAAAGGTGTGGAGAGTGTTGGTAGAGCTGTTTTGCCTAAGTTTTTCCTTGAAAATCTAAATCTGAAGGTTTATGAGGTTTTGGCTGCAACTGGATCAAGAGTTGTTTTTACAAGTGTTCCTAGAGTGATGGTTGATGGATTTCTTAAGGACTATTTGGGTGTCGATAATGTTATTGGACCTGAATTACAAACTGTTGGGCAATATTTTACTGGTTTTGTGTCATGTAGTTCTGGTTTTCTTGTGAAACATAAAGCTCTCAAAGACCATTTTGGAGATACAACGCCTGATCTTGGGATCACTACTTCAAGTCTTCATGATCAACTTTTTCTCTCCCTTTGCAAGGTATATATGATCATTTTGTTATCTTTTTTCTGTCTAAAAATAATATTCAAGTTTATAATTTCTCCTTTTGAAAGTAAACTTATATATGCATTACATTTATAATAGTTGGTCCTTTTTTACCCACTTCAGGCTTTAGCTACATTCCTTGAAAATTATGAATTTATGATACCCTTTTCATTTTTAATGAGAAAAGGACATGTCAGTTTAAAAACTGCATAACATCCCTTCTTTTAAACTATGTTATCACCAGTCCTAAATTGTATATAATATATAGGTGATTTTTAGTTGTTTTTCTTATAAAAAAAAGTGTCTATGAAAATATTTTTTGGAATATTATTTTATTATCAAATTAATAATAAAATATTCATTTTAAATATTAAAAGTTCTTTTTTTTTCATAAAAAAAATAGTTAAATAATACATTAGAACTAAAAATCACCTTTTATAAAAACGAGAGTACCCAAAGACAATTTTTTTCCTATTATGTATCAAGCTATGGTAGTGCTAGTATATTTTGCTACTAATATACATGCTTTTTTGTTTTTGTTTTTGATTATAATAATTTTCATACTTTATGTTATAATTTCAACAGGAAGCTTATGTTATTAACAAGGAAGACACAAAGAACAGTGAAAATTCAGTGATGCCAAGAGAAAAATACCCAAAACCACTAATATTTCATGATGGAAGATTAGCTTTCTTGCCAACACCAACAGCAACACTAACAATGTTCCTTTGGCTTCCACTTGGAATAATCCTATCAATTTTTAGACTCTTTGTGGGTATTTTTCTTCCTTACAAATTATCCATTTTATTAGGCGGTTGGAGTGGTGTTAACATAACATTCAGAAGTAACAACCTCCCAACAAAAAGTAAAACATCATCAGACAAAGGAGTCCTATATGTTTGTACACACAGGACACTATTAGATCCAGTTTTTCTAAGCACTAGTTTGGGTAAATCATTAACAGCAGTGACATATAGTCTAAGTAAAATGTCAGAAATCATAGCACCAATTAAAACGGTGAGATTAACAAGAGATAGAATTCAAGATGGAAAAACAATGAAGAAGTTGTTAAGTGAAGGTGACTTAGTGGTATGTCCTGAAGGCACAACTTGTAGAGAACCTTATTTGTTAAGATTTAGTTCATTATTTGCTGAACTTGCTGATGAAATTGTGCCTGTGGCTATAAATACACATGTGAGTATGTTTTATGGGACTACAGCTAGTGGATTAAAATGTTTGGACCCAATTTTCTTCTTGATGAACCCTAGACCTTGTTACTATGTTCAAGTCCTTGGGAAGGTTCCAAAAGAATTAACTTGTTCTGGTGGGAAGTCAAGTTGTGAAGTTGCCAACTATATTCAAAGACAACTGGCTGATGCTTTGGGATTTGAGTGCACTACTCTTACTAGAAGAGACAAGTACTTGATGTTAGCAGGGAATGAAGGAATCGTTACTCCAAATAAGAAGAAGAATACTTAGCTATTTACCTTTACAATTTATTATTAGCCCATTATATTAATTAACTATTTTGTATTTACTTAATATTATGGGATATCTTGTAGGACTATTTTATCTTAAAACTAACAACATTTCTTTAATAATATATTTTCTGAATTTTTGTTTTTGTTTTACATGGCCTTTTTATGCTTTTAATTTAGTTTTTCTTTTTAAAAAACGAAATCAAGTAATTGTGTTTATCTTACTATTTTTTTTGTAAAAGAAAAATTTTTGTCAAGTGATAGACCAAACAAACAAGCCAATATGCTGATTGCAGAGTTATCTATAAAAAACAATTCACACACACACACACACATATATATATATATATATATATAAATGTGTTCACTTAATATTTCTCAATCCAATAAACCAAACAAGCCAATATGCTGATTGCAGAGTTATCTATAAAAAACAATTGTCACACATAAAGTGTTAAAACTGAAAGAATTAAAGTGATATATATATCGGAGAAAGTACAGAAAAGGTTTGATTATGTCCAATTCCTTCCTTTAGCATTTAATGAAAAGAAGACAACTACAAGGAATATTAAACATACGTGATGCATGCCAATACCTTATACCCTTTATAAGAAAATGACATTTTATAGCCCAAATTACTAACTTATTAGTTAAAAACGTGTGTTGGATCATTCAACTATTTTAATTATGTAATTTTTTAGTTTAATTGCATTTAATTTTTTTAAAAATTATGATTTTTAAAGATAAAATAAAAATTATATATTTTATTAATAAAAAAATTAATAATTAAGAAGGAAAAAAAAACCCTCTTTTATTTCTCCTCATTTTATTGTTCTCTTTCTCTCTTATTCAATTTTCCTTTCCCAGTCACATTTCTCTCTCCCTATCTCTTACCCTCTTACTTATCCTCTCTCCTTTTCTTTCACTTATAATCTTATAATCTCTCTTTTTCTTTCCTCATTAGTCTATATATTTTTTAATAGTAAGATATATAATTTTCATTTTATCCTTATAAAAATTTTAATTTTTAAAATTTTTAACTTAACTTATCATACTTTTAAGTTAGAGTTAACAGAGTTTTTAAAAAAAATATAAGACTACAATATATGAACTATTTAATTACTAGAATATAACAATCATACATCTAGTCAAAAAAATGATATTATTATTAAAAAGTGATATTATTACAATATAAATTATTATTCTCATCATCATATCCTTTTTAGTTAATATTATAAATCATCAATTTGATTCCTCAATTTTCAAAATTGGATCGAGTCTTAAAATTAAATATTTATCCTAACTAACCCAATTGAGGAGATATGTATATGTTTATAAGATAGGTATATGCTAGGAAAATTATTGATAGTTATTAATGTATATGATAACATGGTATTCAGATTAATAAAATTTAAGATTAATGTATTTTTTTTTAAAAACAAACACCTAATAGAAATAGAGAGAACAAATAATCTAATTAATGATAAGTATATTCAAGAGGTAATAATAAAACCCCAAAATGCTAAATAAATATAAATTTATAGAAATATATTTACTCATATTAATCATAATATGATTATAATAGAATGTATATTTCAAGAATTTGAGATTGTTCTCGTCACTTTCTATCAATGCCTTACAAAATTATCTATAGGTTCTCTTATAAGCATATAATAAAATGTAGGATTACTTACAAGAATCTAACAAATTCTTAGCTATGGAAATTATTATCTATACAAAACTACATGCTTATACCATGAGAGTGCATACTAATAGGTACGAGATGATTCTCTATAAGAGCCTTCATGCTCATACCATGTGCAACATAAACTAGCATCCTCTCTTAAACACTTGGGGCTAGTAGAACCATGAGTTTGGTTTTGTAAGAGTTGAAATTTGTTTCACCTAATTGCATAATGAATATGTATGCTCTCTACTCATTTGAAGGGACAAATCTAACATTGAGTTTTTCTTAATTAGGTCATGTATGAAATGAAAATTGATTTCCACATGTTTCATATGAGCATGCATCATAAGGTTAGTTGCTAAATGCTTTGCAGTAATGTTATCTACGAAAAATATAGGTAAATGAGTGGTCTTTATGTGAAGCCCAGTCAATAGAGAATGTAACCAAACCATTTCTATAGAACCAAGTGCTAGGGTTCTATACTCAACTTTAGCACTCGATCTAGTAACAAGTTTTTGTTTCGAGGCCATCCAAAAGATAAGGTTATTATCGAAATAAATGCCATACAACCAATGCTTTTCCTATCATCAAGATAGGAAGCCCAATTTGAATCTGTAAAACCAAACAAGCCAAGTTCGTTTGATTGTTGAAGCACCAGTCCACGAATAAGTCTACCTTTTAGGTAACAAATGATTCTTTTAGAGGTAATCCAATGCACCTATGTTGGTTTATGAAGAAATTGACATAATTTATTGACAACATATGCTATTAAGGTAATGTTAGCAAAAAATATTATAAGGTGTTTATAATGCATCTATAAAATGTTGGATGATTGAAAATGTCATCTTCAAATTTGGACTGCTTGGTGCTAGTAAAAACAACTTTGGATAACAAGTTACTAATGTACTTCCTTTGAGTCATATGCAGTTGATTACCATATCGTGTGACTTCAATTTTGAGGAAGAAATGCAAGAGACCAAGATTCTTTAGAGGAAACTTGTTTTTTATCATCATAACCAATTCAGCAACATGCATAATGTTACATAGGGATGTTTGATTTTGAATTTACAAAGCCTAAGTTAGCCAAGCTTATGCTTAATTTTTGGTAACAATTCCATGGGGCTTTTTTTAAGCCATATAAAGCTTTTTTCAACTTGCACAGCCAAGTGGGATGCTATTTGTCTTCAAAACCCAAAGGTTTCTTCGTGTAAACAATTTCCTGTAATTCTTCATTGAGAAAAACATTGTTAACATCCAATTGTTTCAGCTCCTAGTTATTAGATATGGCTAGTGTCAAGACAACTCGAATTGTTTGAGGTTTCACCACAAGAAAGAGGGTTTCAGTGTACTCTATACCATTTACTTGATCATTCCTATTTACTACAACCTGAGCTTTATATTTATCGAGTGATCCATCACTCCTTACTTTGATTTTGTAGACCTATTTGTTACTAATAGGGTCAATACCAACTAGATAGGAAACCAAGGTCCAGGTATCATTAGCCATTAAGGCACTGAATTATTTCTACATGGCATCTTCCAATTTAGGTATACCTTTTTCTTCAACATAATTGCTAGACTCAAGTAACAAAGGAACAATCATTTAGTAGGCTTTAGGTTTTGAAAGTTAACATGGAATGAAAGGGCATCAAAGATGAACAAAGTGAGGTCATACCAAGTAATTTAACAAATAATTACCCAGAAAGCTCTAGTGGAACTATGTTAGGAGAAATGGGTGTTAGTGGAGAATGAGAAGGAAAAGGAACTAGAGGTTCACTATCTATAGAGGGTAAGGATGAAGGTGATTGAGAGTTTGAATTAGAAATATCAGAAGCAATTGGATTAAGAGAGGAAAGATTTGGTGATTGAGAAAGAGTTTCTACAGTGGCTTTTATAGTTGGAGAAGAGAGAAAAGCCATTGGAAATAAGAGGCTATAAAATTACTTAACATCATCCCCATTAGTAGAATCAAGATTTGAAGTGGCAATACAAGGAAAGACATATTCATCAAATCTCACATGTCTACTTGTTATGAATTTGCCAACCTCCTTATCCCAACAAAAATAACCATGTTGTTTGGAAGCATATCCCATAAACACATACAATACAAATCGAGGCTCAAGCTTGTGATGATTAAATGATATCCAACAAAGGAAACACAGAGTGCCAAAAGACATAAGGAAAGTGTAGTTATGCTATTTATTATACAAGGCTTCAAAAGGGCTTTTACTTGACAAAACCTTTGTGGGAACATTACACATATGAAGGCATAAAGTCAAAATTTCAAAGGTACCCCATTGTGAAATAAAAGAGACAAACTCTTATCAACTACACATTTATGATGTGAATTAATAGCACCATTTTGTTCAAAGGTGTGAGGGTATGTCTTCTTATGAACAATGCCCTAAGCACTAGGCTTGGAAGTGAGAAAATGAAACTCACCCCACAATCTGACTGCATAGTTTTCAACTTATGTGAGAAGTTTCTATCAACCATGACAACAAAGTTCTCAAATAGGGTTTGAGTATCAATCTTGGCATTGAGAAAGAATATCCATATATACCATGAACAATCATCAACAATAAGTATAAAGTGTTTAGCACCAGTACTACTATGAATTGGAGAGGTCTAAAGATAAAAAAAAATAATTAAAAAGGATGAGCTACAAGACCATGAATGGAAGTAAAAGGAAGTTTCTTGGAATTTAACATTTCAAAAGCTGGGCAAAGTACATTGTTAGAAGTGCTAGAAACAAAAAAATTAGGACTAATTTTATTCTATGTGTCAAGATAAGGATGAGCTAGTCTATGGTGTCATACATCAGGCTTTATTGTAGAAAAGACAAAACTAGACAATGTAATAACACTAGAATTACTAATTTGAATAGGAAAAATGGATGTACAAGTGGAAGAAGAAGGTGGTAATTGTATCTGGCCCTCAAGTTTGTACAAACCTCATCTAATTGCTCTATGAGCCAACATAACATTGGTTTGAATATCCTTCACAAAAATACATCAGGGTGAAACTCAACAATGACATTGTTATCATGGCATAACTTGTTTACAGAAACAAGATTTGAGAAATAAAAGGTGTGTTAAGAACATGCTTAAGACTCAAAATTGAACTAGTTTATGGCATATACAAATCAGTGGAACCATGATTCTTGGTAGAGATAGAACTACCATTACTTATATAATTGTTGATGGACAAGTTGAGTGTACATTATTGGCTAGAAAGGTTGTAGGACCTTTAAAGCCATTGTTCTTGATAAAATCTGTCAATTGGAAACATTTATTAGCTAAATGACCAATCTTCTTGCAAATTTGACATTGAATCTTGACACTTGATCCTCCTGATTTGTTTCCTTTGTAGGAATTTGAAGAAGAGTCACTCTTTAAGGGTTGAAATGGTGAACTTTTATTCAAAAAATCTTGAGTATTCCAAGAGTTAGACCCAAAGTTTTCCTTTAGAACCACTATTACCATAGGAACCCAAAGAACCTTTGAGATTAAATGAAAAAAATTTGCAAGATTTGTTTGTAGGAAGGTGTTCATATCTTATTGGGATCTTTATCCAATTAGTCTCTTATCAAACAACATAAGTTCACTTTGAAACTCACCAAATGTGACATAGCTTGTACGCATGGGAATTAACATGGAAGAAATGAAAGCATTATAGTTAAATCTTCTTAGCCTATAGAGAATAAGATCTCTTTTAGTAACAACTTCCTCAATGGCTACTAGATTATTTGTGATACCTTTAAGTTTTAAAGTGTACTCTTCTACTATAAGATCATTTTTGTGCATGGTTTGAAAATCCAATCAAAGATCATTTAGTCTTATTTGTGAAGACACACACAAAAATTTCTCAAGTGCTTTCCACTACATTGTAGTTGATTGTCTTCGAGGGCGATGAAGTTTCATTGAAGGTGTGATGGATCCATAAAACTAAGATTTAATAAGATTGCTTATTCTATTCAACTGAGTATACTTAGGGTTAATTCTTGAGGTGTTAAGTAAGAGTTGTGATGGTAAAGCCATAATGGAATCAATAACTGATTCTAATCCATAAGCAATTATTATAGAAAGAATATGATTACGACATAGTAGATAATTGGAGTTGTCAAGATTTACGGAGAAGTTCATGTTAATAGGAAGTGAAGCCATAGAGGTTGTGGTTCCAGAATAAAACAAGGTTTGTGCAGCATCATTGTTAGTGGAGTCATCGTTTCTTCTCACATGTGGTGTAGAACCCATTGAAGGTCCAATCAAAGCTTCAAGAAAGGCTCTTATATCATATAATAGAATGTATTTCAAGAATTTGAGATTGTACTTACTACCTTCTATCAATGCCTTACAAGAGTAATTATAGATTCTTTTACAAACATAGAATAAAGTGTAGAGTTATTTACAACAGTCTAACTAATTTTTGGCTATGGAAATCATTGTCTACACAAGACTACATGCTTGTACCATGAGAATGCATGCTAATACGGATGAGATGATTCTCTACAAGAGTCTTCATGCTCATACCATACGCAACATATACTAACAATGACATATGGTAGAATTTTTTGAAATGCATAATTTCATTATTTTTGAAAGGAAAAATATATTTATTATAAGTATCTGATAATTCACAAATGAGGTAGAGCAATATTATTAATAAGTACAATCAAATTAAACATAACTATATCTAATGAGAAACTATTACTCAACTAAATGGGATATATAATATTTCTCTTTCCAAAATATTTTGATCATATTATATATCATGATTAATTTAAATATAAATTTATTTACCCTTAACATTCCAATATTTTATTATTGTACACCTTTTTTCAAAAAAAGAAGTAAAATATTTTTTTTAATAAAATAAAAAGAACATTACATGGGATTCAAACTTGGGTTCATCGTGATGGATACTTCTTTTTACCACAAATTATAGTACAATTATAAATGATGTGTTAAAATATTATTAACTAAACTAATAAAATCTAATTTTTAACCTATAATTAACTATCATATAAGATGTGGTAATAACATATCTTATAATAAAAAAAATTATGTATTAGTCCGTCCTAACTTTTCTATGACATAAATAGATTTTAATGAGTTGTTAATTTAGGTCAATAACATTAAGTTTTCTCGTACACAAATATTTATGAGATGATTATTCAGTTAAGTAAGAATAGGAACAATAAAATAAAAAATAGAGAACGATGATTTGTATTTTATATTATAAAGCAAGATAATGACGTAGATTATATTTTTTCTTACATTCCTCCAAACTATATATATATATATATATATATATATATTGATTTAATAATATTTAAACTTAAATTAATCATAAAAAATGTATTACATATTTTATATTTTATATGTCATCTTTAAGCTATGTTTTTATTCTATTAAAACATAAATAATTTTTCTTTTATAAAATTTATTTTAATTCTAAATTTATTTTATTTCAAATTAGTTTGTAACACAATTCAATCAATGTTATTTAGTATAAAAAGATTACATAGTTATTGTTACATATATTTTATTTTTCTCTATTTTCATATAAATATTATTTTTGTTATTATTTATTGGCTTAATTTTTTCTATAATTTTCTCTTTATAATAAAAAAAATTATTAAAAAAATAAAAATAATATTTAATTTTTATATTTAAATTTTAAATTTTAAGTTTTTAATATTCAATATTTTATAATAAACTTAATAATTTGAATTAAAATAAAATACATATAATATAATATTTTTTTAATTAAAAAAATATCAATTGAAATAATTAATATTATATGCACGATGCTATTTCTAAATACATATCCTAAATCCACGGATGCACGTACGTGAACAATATTAAACCCTTATAATTTACTCTTAAATTTACATCTAAATTAATAACAATATATCACATTACTGTTTACTTAAAAATTGAAAGTTGTGTAAGAGAAAATTAAAAATTGTAAATTTTACAAATATATAACTTATATTTATTGATTTTATATTTGGTTTTGGTTTTGGTTCTAAAATTATGTGTAGGTATCATTTCACGTGACTACATTAGTGCATTAATTAGTGTTCTGTTGAGATTGAGAAGTGTGCACGTGAAAGCACTGTGGTGACGATGATGAAGTTTCTGCATTGCCCAATAAATGTCCATAACTACATGTATACTGTGATTTAATGTACACTTCCTTGTCAAAACTTACCCTCAACTAATAGTTATAAATAATTATGAGTTAAAATTTCATAAATTTTAAAAAAATAAAACAAGGATTAATATTGTTAATATCTATACATATTAATATAATGTATAAATATTAATCTATATCATATCTATTAATAGATATACATATTATGTTCTTTAGATACATGTATTTTACTTATACTTCATATATAAAAGCATTATATATATTCCTTAAGATACATAATAGAATATAATTATTAAGCATTTCTAACATATTATCAAAGTCATTACTCTAACATTTCTTTTAATAGTCTTTTCTCTTTTGATGTTATTCCACCCTTATTGCTTCCGACTTCACAACAGTTGTTGCAGTCACTCATCGTTGATCCTCCAACATTCTTCAGCCGTTGTCCTTGGGTTTCGAGCCTCCAGTCATCGTCGTTGAGGACTCCCACACCACATAGACCACTATAATCACCGTCTCCGCCATGCATCTTTCTCTAATAACCTTTTTTACATGTACCACAGTGATTGGCTCGCCCTGATCTACATAACCGTGGAAATTTCACAACCATCGACATCAACATGCACCCTCACGCGCCACCCATAGAAATCGCGCTCTGCCATGCATCTTGCTCCGATAACATTTTTACAAGCACCACAATGATCAGCTCGCCCCGATCTATACAACCATGGAAGTCCTGCAACCATCAGCATTCGCACGCGCTCTCATGTGCCACACAAAGGAACTATGCCTCTTCCTCACGCACCTCACACACCCTCAAGTCATGTTGATGTCATCACCACATGCAGTTGACATCATCGTTGCCATCGTTGACCGTTGACGTTACTACAAGGTTGAGTTTTTGCAGATCAGGTTCTCCCTACCCATTTTTTCGTTAAGACCTCGTTTTTACAATCTATTTTTGCATATTGTGTTTCTAAATGGATAAAAATAATGTTTTTCTTTCTCACCCCATCAATACTGTATTGGAAGAGACCAAGAATTACTTATCTTGGTCTCAAGCTATGTGTAGTTTTCTTAAGGGTCATATGCTCTGGTTATAATAAGTAAATACAACAAAACATACATAAAGAATTTAGAGAATTAAAAAGAGATGTAAATAATATACCGAGGGATAATTAAATCATAGGTTACAAGTTTGATCCATTTATAGGATTAAAAAAACAACCTAGGAGATCAATTGTATTGATACCTAGGAATGAGAAAAGAAAGAATGAGAAAAATTCAAAGATAAAGAAAATGTTATAATAATAGTTTGATGGAATATATAAAAGAATTAGAAAAATAGTTTATGAATCGTGAGAATAGGGAAGTAGAAAAATTAGTTAGTTTGTTAACCTTATCAGATTAAAAGCTAGAAAGGCATTATGATGAAAAATGTTGTACAAACAAAGTGGAAGATGATATGACAATAATCACTAAAAAAAATTCTAAACTAGAAAATATGATCCCAAAAAATCATGTGAAACTAATTTCATTACTAGAATTTTATTAAGAAGGAACATATAACACATATAGAGAAGAAATAAATAGGAAAAGGCTAGAAGAACCTTACCTACATTATAGAATAAAACAACAACCCAAAATAGAAGAAGGATTACATTGGGGAACTAGAGTTAGTATCCCACCAAAATTCACACTTTATGAAAATTATAGATCTAATCTTTTAGATTTAGATTGTATAAGAGATGGAAAAAAAATTCTTATATGAATGTTCTAGTGGTATAAGTGTAATCATACAAACTTCTCCAATCACACAATCAAATCCTTCAACATTGAGGAATTAGAGGTAATATCCTACCAAAATTTGAACTTTATACAAATTATAGATTTGATATTTTAGATTTAGATTGTATAAGAGACAAAAAAAAAGGCTTACGTGGTCTAGTGGTTTGAATGTAATCATATAAACTTCTTCTACCACACAATCAAACCCTTTAATTTTTAAGGTCTTAATAGCTCATAAAATGACAAAAAATATAAAAATTTAGTCTATAAATTTAGCATTCAATAATATTTACAAATACAAGAGAATGCTTCCACAAGTAAGAAATACTTAGATATTATAGTAAATGAAATATGCAAGGAATTTATTAGAGAATACAAATATAGTCATATCACTGAATTTTATGAAAATGAAATTGAGGAAGCAAAAAAGCATTCAAAAAATATCAAAATATATGACATGTGTTTTATAGATTACTTTATTTGTGAATATAAAATATATTATTAAAAGTTACCATCCTCCATCCAAGAAGCTTATCAATAATTATTTTTTTCAAAAATTACCTGAAATATTACATAAAACCATAATAAAATGATGGAATAAAATATATATATATATATCGGACATCTTAGGAAGAAGAATAAGAAGTTTTAAAAATTAAATAATCATTAAATGCCAAGAAAGACATGAATATAAACAAATAAGAGAAGATGATAAAATGTGTTTTAATATATGAGATTTTAGCATGTTAGAAAAATATGAATGTAACATAAAATTTTACAAGAAAAAGTATAAAAAATTCAAAAGATATAAATTTAGAAAACATAACTTTAAAAAATATAAGAGAATGTATAATAAAGAACCTTATAGAAAAAGATATTTTATGAGAAAAATATATGTTACTAGAAAACCAAAAACTTTTACCCATCAAAGAAAAAATATAAATGTTGGATCTGTAATAGGGAAAGATATTACATTAATGAATACCCTAATAGGCTTCAACATAAAAATGAATTTAAAAAGAAATTTTCATATAAAGCAAAAATCTTAGAAAAAACTTTTGAGATAGAATTAGAACTAAATGAGAAATTAGATATAACTAGTATTTGTAATATTTATCTATTAGAAGAAATTGAGGAAAAAATAATTGACTCAAAATATGAATACTCTTCATTAGAATATGAATAATTTGTATAGTATAACAAACCGAAGTAGTACTTATATCAAGATAGGATTGAAATCTAAAGGTTACATAAGTTACCATCTACATGCATATTAGATACAAAAGCTAGTATGTGTGTAGCTAGTAAATATGTAGTCCTAAAGAAACTCTAACTCTAAAAACAAGCACCAAAATATTTACTTGTAAGAATTATTAACAATATTACAATAAATCTTATTAAAGTCTTAAAAAATAGAGATATAATGATAGAAGGGGAAAAGTTTCATATTCATATCATATATCAACAAGAAACATGAATTGATTTATTTATAAGATATAATTTTTTAAATTTATATCAATCTTTTATATAATATTTACGTAAAATAAGTCTGATAATACTAGATGGTAAAACTATTTATGTGTTAAAAATAAGAAAAACTTTAACAATATCAAACCCAACTTTTTAAAAAGTAAAAACATGGTGAGACACACAAAGCAACAACAAAAATTTTATTTAGAAAATATTTCATAGATATAGAAAAGAAATAAAACTTTTTTTAAATGAAATCTAGGAAGATAAAGTTTTAACATATATCAAAAATTATTAAAAGTAGTAAGATTAAAAAATTCTTTAGATCTAAAAATAAATAAATTTAAAATAATTGCTAACATAAAATTAAAAAAACTCTAACAAAGTTATTAAAGTAAAACCTATTATTTGTATTCCAGAAGACATGATTGACTTTGAAAACAAAATCAAGAACTTTTGGAACTAAAATTCATAATACCAAGTAATTCATGACATTATAGTCCATCATTCTTAGTCAAAAAAGAAAGAAAAAGATAATGGTAATAAAATTTAAAGCATTGAATAAAGAAACCATTGGTGATTGATACTTTATTCGAAAGAAAGAAGAATTATTATCATTAATAAAAGGATATAAATATTTCTCAAGTTTTAATTGAAAAAGTAGATTTTGGTAAATAAGATTAGATGAAAAATCTCAAAACTAATAGTATTAAGTTGCCCCCACGAATAATTCCAATGAATTGTTATATTATTAAGATTAAAACAAACTCAAGGTATCTCTCAATGATATATAGACAACATCTTTAAGAAATTACAAAATATTTGTTATGTATTACATATATGATATTTTAGTTTTCCAATGAATTAAATAAATATTATTAATATTCTACAATAATGTAGGAAACAAGGCATTGTACTTTCTTTGTAGGAAATAAGGCATTGTACTTTCTGAGAAGAAAACAATATTTGCCAAACAAAAGATTAGTATTTAGGTTTAGAATTTGAAAATGGAAAATATAATCTACAATCTCATATACCCAATAACATTAAAGATTTTCTAGTGAACTAAAAGACAAAAATCAATTACAAAGATTCTTAAGATGTTTAACGTATGTTAAAGCATACATCAATAAACTTGTAGATATGCGAAAATATTTATAAACAAAATTAAAAAAAGACCGAGTTTGGAAATTGATAGAACAAGATAATTTGTACATGGATAAAGTAAAATCACATTTAAAAAATTTATAAATTTATACCATCCATATCTAGATAATAAAACAATAATTGAAACAGATGTGTCACATGAATATTGGGGAACAATTTTAAAAGAAAAATTAGATGACAAAGATAAATATCTTTGTAAATATACATCACGATCTTTCTACAGTTCAGAATTAAATTATTAAAATAATAAAAATGAATACTCATTGTCAAAAAAGCTATTAAAAAATTTATAATATATATAATAAGTTTCAGATTTATTGTCACAATCGATAATAACAATTTTGATTATTTTTTAAGAACTAATATTACATGTGATTATTAACAAAGAAAATTAGTTATATGGTAATAGTGATTTAACTATTACAATTTTGATGTCAAATATCTTCCAACAAATAAGAATAGTTTAGAAAATATCTTCCAACAAATAAGAATAGTTTAGAAAATATCTTCCAACAAATAAGAATAGTTTAGAAAATATCCTTACATGAATGGAATATCTTGATATCAAGATCAAGATAAAGAAAAAGGAGATAAGAATCCTTCAGGAATAATTCAAGGTTTTATACTTGGAAAAGTCTCTTTTGGAGACAAGAATTAAACAGGAAGAACTTAATAGTTCAAACGACCATTAAAGTCCAAAAACTCTACAGAGGAATCCTCACAAAGATTCATTATAAGGAAGGTAAGACTCTTGAGAAGGAATTTAAAATGGGAAGGAAGAACATAACAGTTTTAAAGAGAGTAACATCTTTGGAAAAAATTATCAATTGGATTGAAGAAGTAGAAAAAGACTTATGTAGTCTGTAATAATCCAAAATAAAGAATTCATAATAGTTGGCTTGAAATAAGTAGAGTTATTAACGAATTTAGTGAAATAACTCATAGAGTTTTCACTAATAGAATAAAAGTTGAAGTCATTTATATCAACTATAGATTACAAAAACTAATAACTCCAAAAGATATAATTAAAAATTAATTTACAGTAATACAACAATAAAAATCACCACCAAGAAAGTTAAATACCCTAGGAAAGATAGTAGAATCATTAATATTGTTTAGAGAAACGCTTCTCACAGAGATGATAAAAATAGTACGACCATCAGTACTATTCAAGAAAACATTCTCCAGGAATACATTGGTCATTGGAGATAAAAAGAAAACAATATAGGAATTTAAGTATACCACAATGGTTGAATTTCTATAACTTGGCTAAAACATTTACACAAAAATCTGTCGAATATATGAAATTTTACATTATAGAAAAATAATTCCATTTAGGTAATAAATTTAATATTCTTGAATGGGCTAATCAAATTTTTATTTATAAAGTTTTACATGAAGATTTAATTGCGAATCTATATTCAAGAATTAATTTAAATGAATTAAATTAGTTTCTTGAAAATTTTAAGAAGGCTATTAAGAGTTTTAGGAAAAATATCAAAGTAGGTGACAAGCCTGTCTATCTAAGGTTTTTCAGTTTACTTACGAACTAGAATGAAGAAGGTTGTATTAGTCCTTACTATTTTATCAAATCAGGGATTTTCAATACTAATAGGGAAGTTACAAAACCAAGGGTACTTCTAAAAAAAATTCAATACAAATAAACTCAATATTCTAAGAGAGCACATTGTCACGACCTTAATTTCTCATTAATTTCTCAAGTAGCGATCGTGCGGCACTTAGCACCGTCCGTTGCACTAAGCCTGCCTTTGAATCTGAAATGTAACTCCAAAGAGAATAGAAAGAGTTTGCAAAGAATGCTTTGTATTGCTCTAGAGAGAGAGTTTATGTTACAAATGCTAAGAATTCCCAAGATGTGAGGAATTTCCAAGATTTCCCAAGATGATTACAAATGAAGACCAAGTGGTCTATTTATAGTGTAGCAACAAGCCTAAGAGTATGCCACATTTCTCTAGATCCTTCTAGCTCTAGAATATACAAGAAAGTTCTATGTACAATCTGCCACAAGGTTCTAGGACCTTCTAGCCAACTCTAGAGTCTTCTAGGTTTGTCTAGCTCCTTCATGCACCTTCCGGGATGTTCCGCGAGCTTCCAGCAGCTTCTACAACCTTCCCGAACCATCCGGTGCGCTCTAGAATATTCCAGCCCATTCTAGCACTCTCCAACCGTGTACTCTGTAACATTCTGTGTCTTCAAGCTCGAGTTGAGTCCGTCCAACTCTAGCCCTTTCTAGACTTCTCTAGGCAACTCTAGAACTTTCCATGTGTCTAGATCCTTTAGGCACCCAACAATTGGATTTTTAGGCAGCTCAAGGGCGGGACGTGACACCCTCCCCCACTCAAGTTCAAGCGACGCCTCGTCGCACCTTCAAGTTGAAACCTCTCTATAAAGCATTTTTGAATTGCCACAAGGAATCCCTCGTGTTCCGAACTTGTCTCTACATCTGGGGCATTTTTCCATTTGACCAAGTATTCCTTATAACTTGGTACGCCCCTTCGTCGGATCAAGCGGTCCGTCAAAATCGAGTCCACTTCCCTGTCAAAGGAGGTTACCACTGCTGTAGGCGCCCTCTTGGATTCTCCCCAACTCATGTCTTCCTTGTCTCCATGAAAGGGTTTCAACATACTTACATGAAAGACCGGATAGAGTTTAAGCTTTGAGGGAGTCATAGCTATGACACCTTCCGACTTTCTTAAGGACGGGAAACGGTCCTTCGTACTTCCGCACCAACCCCTTAGCGAACCTTCCGCAAGGACTTGAATTGTTGGGGTAATAATTTGACAAGGACCAAATCGCCTTCCCGAAATTCTACCATCCTCCTCTTTCTTGTCAGCCCCATTTCTTCATCTTTTTAGACGCCTTTATTCAGATAGGCTGCCAACTCCGCTGCTCATGCCAGGCCTTGGCAAACTTGAAAGCACTGGCTTTTTCCTTCATAACTCGTGGCCAAGGACGGGTCGCTGGTCACGCCCCATGACAATTTCGAAGGGACTCTTAGCGGTGGACTCGCTCTTGCGCATTATACGAGAATTGGCTACATCCACCGCCTTTGCCCAATCCGTTGATCGCACTCACAAAGTGCCCGAGATACAACTCCAAAGAATGCATCGTGGCCCGCTCCGTCTCGTCCATCACTTCGAGGATGAAAGCTTGTAGAAGTTCAAGTTCGATCCCAACAAATTAACAATTCCGTCCAAAATTTCCCCGTGAATCGCGGGTCTCGATCACTTACTATATTGGATGGAATCCCCCAATGCTTCCACAACGTGTTTAAGGAACGAACGTGCCGTCTCATCTCGCCGTGGCACCGTCGAGGCAGTGTATGAATGTTGCATATTTCGCGGTCGATGACGACACTATGCCGCCAAAGCCCTGATTTTGGCACAGTAATGAAGTCCATGTGAGACACTCTCCCACGGTCTCTCCTGGAATAGGCAACGGTTCTAGCAATCCTCCCGGCGCCGCTCAGTTTATCTTGTCTTGTTGGCATACAAGGCAAGTCTTCACATAAGCTTCGACATCATCCCGAAGTCGAGGCCACAGAGATGGATTTGATCAAAGTGCAAGGTGCTCATTCCTGGGTGTCCAGCCCCATAAGGAATCATGGCATTCCCGATAAGCTCTTTCCTTAAGCTCCCCATTTCAAGCACGTAAGACACGACTCGTTGCATGTAGTCCGTCACTCAGCCCAAAATCGCCTTGTCTTCCCTTCCTTCGATGAGGCAAGGAGGTTTTGAGCAAGTGCGGCATCATGCTCTAACCCTTCTTTGATCCTTTCTAACAAAGGACTATTTGGCCTCGCAGTTGCTAGTTCCGTCCCTCCCGCCTCAACGCATTAGCCACCACATTAGCTTTTCCAGCTCGTACTCCAACCTATAGTCAAACTCGCCAAGAAATCCCGCCATCGAAGCTTTGCTTAGGACTCAACTTCTTTGAGTCCTGAAGTAGCTTGTTGCAACATTGTCCGTCATGATAACAAAATGAGAGCCCAATAAGTAGTGTCGCCACACCCTTAGACAATGAATGACAATGGCCATTTCCTTCTCAGACCGTGCAGGCCGGCGTTTCGCGCGCCATGCTCTCATAAAGCCATCTGGACGTCCTTCCCGCATCAATACTCCACCAATGGCAAATCCGATGCATCCGTACGTAGCTCGTAGCTCTTGGAAGGAGTCCTGCAGTAAAGCACCTGGCTCTTCACTAACGGCTTTCTTCAAGTCTTCAAACGAGGCTTGCATTCACTTGTCCATTCCCAAGCCTTGTTCTTTTCGAGCAAGTTAGTGAGTGAGGCCGTCGCCGAGTAGGACTTGATGAACCTTCTATAGTAGTTCACAAGTCCGAGAAAAGATCTTAACTCTGAACTTTGGTAAGAGGTTCCCATTCTGGACGGCTTTCACCTTAGCTCCATCCATCATCACTTCCCACCCTTTATCCTACGCCCTAGAACATCACCTCATCTGGCAAAGGAACACTTCTCCTTCTTGACGATAGATCATTTTTTCCCTTAGACCTCGAACACCTTCTTCAAATGCTCTAGGATGTTCTTCCATAGTCCCTTATAGATCACAATGTCAAAGATATACTACCACGAACCGGTCGAAGGTAGTGGATGGAAAATCTTGTTCATCAACGTGCAGGCGTGGCCGGTGCATTTGTGAGGCCGAACGGCATAACAAGAAACTCATAGGCACCATACCCGGGTTACACAAGTAGTCTCTGGGCTCATCTCCTCTACGTACTGGTAGTATCCCGATCGTAGTCCAATTTCGCAGTATTCGCACTCCCCAATTGATCAAACAAATCCGAATAAGAGGGATAGGATACTTGTTCTTGACCGTGATCTTATTTAGAGATTCTATAGTCGATGCACATTTGTACGAGCCATCCTTCTTCTTCTTTTGAAATAGCACGGCACCAAACGGGCTTTCGAGGGCCTTACGAAGCGCATCCAAAGAATTGCCGAGTTTCTTTCCGTAATTCTACCAACTCGAGTTTTCCATCCGATATGGGCTCATTGCCGTGGCCCGGTGCCGGGTTCTAGCTCTATTTCACGGTCTACCTCCCTCCTTTCGAGGTAAACGTTCGGGGTAATGCTTCCTAAGATTACATCTTGGAACTTATCTAAGACAACTTGCACTTCCGTTGGCAAGCTTGGCCACGACGTCTCCTCATCGTCGTATTCTTTAGAATGGCCAAGTAACTTTCTTCGTCCCTCTTCAATCCCTTCAATTGGAAGTGCCGAGAGAGCTTTGATAAGAGGCCATTGTCCTTCCGTCGCACACACGCTCCAGTACCATCCATGATACACATGTAGTTTCCGAGTACGGCACCAAGAAAGCTCTTACCGGTCCAAGAACCTCCATGCCGAATACAACCGTGAAGTCATCCATCGGCGCCACCGAGTAAGTCCACTGCCACCCACGCACCAAGATCGACCTTAACTCCGCGAGCCGACCCATATGTAATGGCAGGCCGCCGAGTTAATCGCCTTCTTGCAGAACCCCTCCATCGACAACCGTCGTGCCGAGTCGCTTGCTTCTTCCACCGAAACAAAGTCAGAGATGCTCCCGTGTCGACCAATGCTTTGCGACCTTCCCGTTAATGGTGGCATCCACGCACATTAAGCCTTTGTGGTCTTTCGGCGCCCGCACCGCACCAGTAGGCGCAAAGAACCCATCTTCGCACCTGCGTCCACCCGCCTCCATCCCGGCCATGAGGGAAGCAACCAAGGCACTCAAGGCCTTCTTCTTTGGACATTCACGTGCCCAATGCGGTCCGTTGCAAAACGAAGCACGTAACACGGGCTTTGAGGCATTCCCGATCCTCCTTCTCCTTCCCCTTATCTCGTGGGCTTGAATGAGGAGTCGCTTTTACGATTTTTGGAACCCCGACTTTTGGCATATGGCCTCCATTACTCTTCTCTCTCCACCAAACTTTTTATCCGAGGCCTTGGACTCTCCCCTTGTTCAGGAGTAGTGAATAAAGCTTCTCACGGCCGCAATGGCCGAAGATAAGTCTTGACACAACGTCGCCAGCCCAGACATTAGCCCACGATCGAGACCGTCCACGAACAAGAATAGGCATCCTTGTCGTGTCAGGGACTTCAAGCAGCAAGGTTGTGAACTCCTTCACATAATCCCTTATGCTACCCGTTTGCTTCAATCGTCGCAATCGGCCCTTGCCTCCTCCTCGCATTTACCGGAAGAATCGCGTCTCGAACTCCTCAAGTCATCAGCGTGTCAATCGTGCAAACCCTCGTTGCACATCTCCACGTTTCCGCCTCCACCACAAGATAGCAAAGCGTTTTGACAAGTACATAGCAGCAAGCTGATCTTGGCCGGTACGGTCCGTTTGCTAAGAGCGCCTCATAGTATCGTTTCTAGCCCCCATAGAAGTTCTCCACTTCCTAGCTGCTCCTAACGCCATCAAGGCCCGGCTCGGGAACATCCACCCTCTTAACCTCAATTACGTGGTCAGGTTAGTTCCCGCGGCCATAGCCCGCTACAAAGAGCTAGATCACCACCCATATCCTCAACTCTAAGCAAGACATTCATGTAGTTCTCGACGAGACTCTTACCTTGGCGAGTTCCGCCTTTCAACCCATCAATCTCGCCTTAGCCCACCATCTAGCTCGTTGAGCGACATCTTAACCGCCGTACGGATCTCCACATCCTCGGCCTCCAAGCCATTGCAACACTCCTCTAAGTTGTCCACTCTGGGCCAAACAGCCTCCCCAAGTCTGCCCCGCGCACTCCCAACTCGTGCCTCCAAGCTAGAAAGTATGTCTTTCGACTTAGCTCGAGCTTCCGATGGTTTACATGGTTTCCTCACGTCCACATTCCATAGGTGGAACATCAACGCTGGGTAGATGGACCAACGTTCTTCATTATGCCAAGAGTAAGATCGTTTCAACCTAATGCTCTCGATACCAACCGTCACGACCTTAATTTCTCAAGTAGCGATCGTGCGGCACTTAGCACCGTCCGTTGCACTAAGCCTGCCTTTGAATCCGAAATGTAACTCCAAAGAGAATAGAAAGAGTTTGCAAAGAATGCTTTGTATTTCTCTAGAGAGAGAGTTTATGTTACAAATGCTAAGAATTCCCAAGATGTGAGGAATTTCCAAGATTTCCCAAGATGATTACAAATGAAGACCAAGTGGTCTATTTATAGTGTGGCAACAAGCCTAAGAGTATGCCACATTTCTCTAGATCCTTCTAGCTCTAGAATATACAAGAGAGTTCTATGTACAATCTGCCACAAGGTTCTAGGACCTTCTAGCCAACTCTAGAGTCTTCTAGGTTTGTCTAGCTCCTTCATGCACCTTCCAGGATGTTCCGCGAGCTTCCAATAGCTTCTACAACCTTCCCAAACCATCCGGTGCACTCTAGAATATTCCAGCCCATTCTAGCACTCTCCAAATAGCGTGTAACATTCTGGTGTCTTCAAGTTGAGTCGAGTCCGTCCCACTCTAGCCCTTTCTAGACTTCTCTAGGCAACTCTAGAACTTTCCATGTGTCTAGATCCTTTAGGCAGCCAACATTTGGATTTTTAGGGGCAGTTTGGGCGGGACGTGACAACATGCTAGGTTAAATTTAGCATGGGCTTATGAAAATTGATAATTCTTCTAAAGTCAAAGTAAATTACTTAACTAGTAAGGTTATAATAACTTTTTATAACAATATGACCCTCGTTGAAGATGGTAAAAAAATTAATAAGTTTGAAAGAAATTTTAACAATAATAACCTAAAAATTTATTAAGAAACAAGAAAAAGGCTTTGTTTTTATGCCAAGAAAATCATTAAAGATCACAAATACATTTATTACATTAGAGATCGAGAAGATGAAGATGTATCATCTTCTACATCATCAAAAAGATTATCGGTTGAAAAGACAAAGAGAAATAAATATGTATAATCCACATCTTCAATTGAAAAATTGTGCCAACAAAAATGAAAGGCTTTGATTCAAAAGCCAAAAATGAAAAATTAAGTGAATTTTTAAAGTATGGTAAAACAATGATTTTTCACTATTGTAAATAAGGATTCCTTGTCTTATAAAAAAAGCCCTTATTTGCAATAGTTGGATACGGATTCAACAATAAAAACCTCTCTACTCAAAAAATTATTCATCTATTACCTATGTATCAATGACCTCTAAATGACTAAGAATCAGTTCTTAGTTGACTTTTAGAATTATAATAATTATTAATATTATAAATAAAATGGAGTAGAGTAACTGATGAGTGCTTAAAAGCATTAAATATAATGTGATTGTATACACTTTAAATGTCAAAATAGATTAGTATTTGTATAATTTTATCTTTTAAACAAATATTTATTTTCAAAATCGTGGGTATGTTTTGTTATTTTTCAGATATTTTTAGTTTCAAAATAATTTAATTGATCAACACTTAGCGACATTGAAGCATAAAAGATTAACATATGTAAGCTTTCAAACCAATGTAAAGTGTATAAATTAAAAAATGCTTCCATAAATTCAAGGAGATGTGTGACACTGTGTGTTATTTTGTGTGCCACAACGCGGGACTAGTGGATCGAGCAAAACAAATGCATACAACTAATTGGACCACAACTTTATCACAATTTTAGTAAATTTTTATTATAAAATTCCCCTAACTTAAATTATATTTTAAAATATTGGAATACAATTTATTAAAGGCTTTTCCCAAAGCCACCTCAAGATACATTATTTCTTTTCATTAACATGTTGGTCACTTCACCAATTCAACCAGATAGATTAACTTACCCTTCTGTTTTTAGAGCCTAACACTCAACTTGGGCAAGCCTACAATGGATTTCAGCTTCATGGAAAGACAATAAAGCTCGGACTTGTAAGCGATCGATTTATATGAAATACCATCATATACATGTATGCGAATTGTGGGCTTTTAAGTGAAGCATGCCAATTGTTTGATGAAAGTTCTGAATTGGATTGGATGTTGTTGCATTGAGTTCAATAATTTAAGCCTTCTAAATGTGGAAAAGTTGTTTAACCTAGAAGAGAAATTATGTTTCTTGGAAAGCTGTGGTTATGTACTATGTCCAATGTTTATGCTGGCTTCGGTGAATTTGAGGGTGTAATGAAGAAAAGGCTTTCCATGAAAGAGAAAAGGTTAGTAAAACAACAAGGGTCTAGTTTGATTTATTCAAGCAACTGGAGAAGTTCATGAAGATTTTGTTTTTCTACAAATTCTGAAGTGGCTTCACAAACTGAACATTACCCACATCTGAATTTGAGAATATATACAAAGTCGATTAGCTTTGGGTGCGTTTAAACATCTTTTGTTAGTGAGCAGCCAAAGAGAAAGTGATAAAAAGTCGAAAAGTCTCTTCAGTATAGGTACTCAGACCTCAGAAGTTATGTTTTTTTAAGGCCAAGTTAGCTACTCTGAAACTTTTCTATGACGTTCATTGCATGATTTATATTACTTAAGAAGAAGATAAATTATAGGATATGGAAAAATACAGAGAAAAGTTGCATTAATGACATATGCAAACCCTACTTTTATGACGATCGAATAAAGCTGCAAACAAGGTTTTCTACTGCTTGTAAGATACAACAGAACATCTTAAGCATAGTTAAACTAAGTTTGAATATAAGTTTTTGACATGTTTCGAGTTGAAGCCCAGGAATAAACTTCAGGGGACACATTACCGTGTGCGAGCAAGTTCTGTGGCATCCCGTATAAGTCCAAAATATCCAAGTGCTGATGACGGCCATTTTGGTAGTGCTGATTTTGCTGATGAGCTACAACTATTTCATCTTCATCTAATGGAAGTCTATCAAAAGTAGCATTCATGAACGATGCTGCCATGATCACCACAGGTCCTGAAGCAATAAGTGCACCAGCAATACCCCCACCCACAACCTGCCCCTGAGCCCCTGCTAAATATATAGTCAACCCAGTAATTCCCGGTGGAGCAGGAGGGGGTAAGATTGATCCAAGCAACGAGAGTATTTCAAACCGGCCATGGAGTGTCACAATTGCCCCAGATGCAGCTGGTTGTCGCAGTGTAACATTAGTTACATACCCACTTCCACTAAGTATGCAAATGCCACGCTGCTTTCTTCTTGCAAAGTTGGCCAAACTTTCACTCACATCACAGCCTGAATTCACCTCCATTGCATGAGCTCGTAGCACATTCGCACTTTCCTGCGTGACAATGATTGGGGGCTTCGGTTTGTTTTTGGAACCAGCAGGCCTACCACGAGGTCGCCTCATGCTCTCTCCTATGGCAGCAGATGAAACTAGTTGCATTGCCTTTGGTATCTTAGGAGCCAAAACAGCTTCAAGGCCTGGTTTGTGATGATTACCTTTGTCCAATTCATGGTTCCTTTCACCAGTAGCTTTGGACACTAAGGAAGGAAGCGTTAAATCTCCACCTCTTGCCATTCATGCACCAGTGGAAGCACACTTCTCTCAAGAATTAACAGAATCACACCAAGACTATATTCAAGGCAAGAGTTTAAATACTGACAATGTACCAATAATTTAATCACATGAAGCAATGAATGATCTGAGGTTAGGAAACAGTTAAGTAACACCAACCCAAAATTTAAGTTTAATAACCTTTTCTATAAGCTCTAATTGCCAAACTCCCAACCGAATAATGCTTCATGTCAATTGTCTTTCCCAACAAATACATAAAATCCAACTAATATTCTACTTGAGGCAAATCGTAACACTTAAAAGTGATTTTATTGTTCTGAATTTCCATTTGAAGTGGATTCAAAAGATGTGGAAAGCAGGAAACGTTCATTAAGAAATGACCATGACTAAAGAGCACTTAGAAGAAACACTGTTAACAGGACTTTCATTTCACTCATTTCAACAAAAAGCTACAAACATATTAGCAAAAAACATGGTCATAATTTCAATGGATACTTTCACTCCACCAGAAAAATTGGAAGTTGAAAGCCACGTGTCTAAATCCAAAATCGTAACCCATTACTTAAATAGCCTAGGTTACAACGGTAAAGATTGGATAAACTCAACTATTTTGTGAGTATTTACAATTGCAGATCCAACCACCCAAAATCAACAAAAAAGACCATTGATAAAAATGTACCCTGATTTCACACACCCAAACTAGCGGTAACTCACACAAGGAAAAGAATTAGAACAATTAAATAATGAAACAGTTGGTGGTTTTGCTGCCAAATTAGTTCTATTGTGAGTACCGCCTTAAGTCATATCATTAAGCCATTGTTGATGATATGCATTAGGTTATCCTAAAGCAGCATAATGCTGTGCTGGCAGCAGATTGCCGCATTGATTCCCATCATGCCCATCATGATATTGGTTGCGTCCAAGTGAAGTATAACATGAATCGTCTGGAAAAAGGGGATTTCATTCTCGAACCACCTCCATGATTCAATGAAGATGAGCTAGTAATCTGATGATCGCAAGAAAATAATAGGAAAGAAAATGAGCTAGTAATCTGGTGATCACAATAAAAGAAAAGAAAAGACAGTTTGATAGGCACAGAATCTAAGCACAATGTTTTACTCCATAAAATTTGAAATTATCACCTACAATTCTTATTATGAAATAGAAGAAGATGAGCTAGTAATCTGATGATCGCAAGAAAATAATAGGAAAGAAAATGAGTTAGTAATCTGGAGATCACAATAAAAGAAAAGAAAAGAAAAGACAGTTTGGTAAGCACAGAATCTAAGAACAATGTTTTACTCCATAAAAATTGAAATTATCACCTACAATTCTTATTATGAAATAGAAATCATGCTCTACTGCATACTTGTTCAAAAATAGTAGCATATTAATCAACCAGAATAAAATCATCACAGCAGTGAAATGGTCAAGCTTATTTTATGTTGCTTTTCCTCCTTTACTACCTGTTGATTAGTGGAATGGTCTACATCATTGTACAGAGGGTGAAAACTGTCTTTATATCCATTCCTGTTGATCATGAGAGAAGCAGGTTGAGAGTGCAAATTGCTTCCAGGAATATTGAGAGAAGTTCCATATCAATATGTAGCAGCATTATGTGAAGGTGCCAATCTGCTTAAAAAGGATCCACCCCTATGTTGTGGAAGGCCATAATCCATGTCATCCAAAGACTCTTGACTCTCACCACCATCTTGCTACACTTGCAGTTGAGTTGATTGTAAATGTGGGTGGCTCCCAAGACAGGAAGGGTAACCAACCATGTTGACCAGCTCTTCCTCGGGATATTTTTGAGAGTATTGATGAACTGCAAGTGACTGAGGGAGTCTAGATGACAAGTCAGACAAAGGAAAACAAGTTTTCAAGGCCTGCAAAAATATTGAAAGCAACATTGAACAGAAAAAAACAATTCTGCAAAGCTAAAACAAAGATAGAAGATAGGAAAATGAAATGACTAATAATACCAACATACCATTTCGTAAGCCATATCCAAGCCTAACCTAGTAGAAGAAAACCTGGAGTGTTCCAGTTCAGTTTTTTAAAAACTAGAATAATTTGCAGATGATTTGATGTATTCATGTCCAGGATTTGCTTCTAGGGCATCTTGCTTCATCAGCTCTGGCTGGAAAGAAGAAAGAAAATCATATTTCCCTGAAGCTGCTGGTGCTCCACGAGCATCATAAATGGAACTAAGGGATTTGTCACTATTATGCTCTGTGTTGCTGCACAGACAGCAAAAAGACAATGAGATATTATACAAAATACTTTATCAGAACATATATAAATGTATCATACAGGGTATCAGGGTGCCCAATTGATAAACCATTCATTACTCTAAAGGTTCCCTTCACAATCATCTGTTAAATGATTAGTATCAATTTGTCTAAACAATAGAGGACTAGCGCCTGGTTTGTATGTACCAAAGCTCAGATGCGAGCAATCAACAGCTAAGGCTTGCACATGACTTGGAAGGATTAACGCACAGCTCTCTTCCTTCTCAGCCTTCCCCAAACTTAGGTTCTTGACATTAGAAGCAGCAGATGATACAGCTACAATAGAATCATCAGGCAGAGGCATGGAATGATTTGGAACAAATAGACTTGAGCCACAACCTGCTCCTGTAGCTAAAGAAAGCGATGAAGAATCAGGGCCTAGATAATTTCATACTGGCAGTTAAGTTTATTAGTTTGCACCTAACAGGGAACAAAACGCAAGAATAAATTAAAAATAAATAAATTACTGTACAGCAGTCATTGCCTTGAACGGTTAGATTGCAACCAAAACTAATGGCATATATTCACTTTAAAGTAGTTGTTCCTGCTTCAGCCTTAATTTTTTGTTAAAAAGGATATTACCTGATAAACTCTGTCAGACGTGCAAAAAAATAAGGCTCAGAATTTATTGTTGCAAAAAAGAGCTAATTGCTGATTCTGATCTCGTGTTTCTTTGTTAAAATAAGAGGACAACAGACATCAATGAGCTAAAACATCAACTCTTTATTATTAACAAAAGTATCCACAATACTTATCATCAATTTTAGCTTCTACTCTTACAAATTCATGCCATTGATACCAAATCAAATGCAAACCAGGTTGCACGATGTCCAAAAATGAGATGTCAAATTGGGTGCAACTCTGCAAACCTACACATTCTGAAACACCAAAAAGCATTTTCTTAACAGACTTTCCCTAGGCTTGGTTTACTCCTACATTATCACAATAAAAAATTTAGAGAGCTTGGAATGTTGTCAAACACAAATGTGACAGTCCAACTTAACCCCATGAACACGAATGCTGATGATAGTTTCAGACCCTTTTGATTCCTTTTTCACACTCCTCACAAGAAAACAAATGAAGCACCTCACTTTCAACAAACATTAGGGGTTATAATCAAAGCAAACAAATAGATCCCTAGGCATGGCAACAATATTTCAGAAGAAAATAATACCAATTTAAGATTTTGATGCATTGTGATACTATACTATAAAAAATGAAAAATAGGCAAAAGAGAGATTCAAAATAATGTCTAAAAATACCTTCCGCATGCCCATACATGAGCATAACAGCTTGAATCATCAATGTCAAGTGATCTCACAACATCAGTCAAAATAATCTGACCACTTGAGGTAGAAGCAGAAGCTGTTTGATCTAAGCTGAGACTTTCATCAATAAAACCTGCCTCCAATAACTGGGTACCATCTGACTGGCAGTCTTACGATACATCAAAGCCCTTCTTTACATCTAAAGTAACAGATTCATCTAAAATAAATGACCTGCTAGATCTGCTGGCTGATCAACCACCACAGGCCATTCGTCAATTGAAGAAGGATTTTGAGAGTGTGAATCGTAAAGTGATTCTGGTTGACTAAGGGAAGCATGGGACTGTTTTGCAACTACATCCTTATAGGCCAGCCTATCCAACTTGACCACATCAGCCATTGAAAGATGTCCAGCAGTTGTGCTGCACCTAACAGGTTGACATCTTGGAGAAGGTTGCATATCCATATTGAAGTTATCAGTTGTTCCTGTAGGCTGAACTCTAGTTCTAGAACCAGTGGTGTTTAAAGAGGCATTTCATCAGATAAACATAAGAAAGAATTCACAATTAGCACAGGGAGAGTACGAGATTTTAACATTATTCTCGTAAATCTATTAAATAAATATAGCAAAAAATGGGTTAAATACATGTTTAGTCCCTGTTCTTTTAGCCGTGGAATAATTTAGTCCACATTGGTCACTTCACTTTAAATTGGTGCACTTTAACCACCTTATTGTTATATTTATAAACACTTTAGTTATTTTAGGCCAATTTTGATATTTTAATCACTTTATTTTCTCATTTTTTTTCAACTTTTCAAAACATTTTCCTTTTCAAGCATCTACTAGCCCCTATTAGTAAGGTCATTTCAATCAAGTTTAAGGTTTTTTTTTTTAAAAGATCCAAAAATACCAAAAATGACAATAAATGACTAAAGTGTTCAAAAATACAATAGTAAGATGACTAAAATGCACCAATTTTAAGAAAGGTAACTAATGTGTCCAATTTGTAAAAATAAAATGACTAAAATATCATGTTATCTTTTTTTAAACATTGGAACAATTTAGTCCATATTATTTTAAATGAATCAATTCAATTCCTATTATTTTAAATAAAATAATTTAATCCCTATTCTTTTGAATTTACAACTATCAAGGACAATGTATAATGTCTAAGTACAGAGCCTGCACATTAATGATGGTATTTTTATTGCTCTCAAAATTAGTAATTATTTTTCTAAAATAAAAGAATTATTAATTATTATCGACAAACCAAGTATGAACACTAGGCTTCAATCTACCGGTTGGCTTAATCCACTTTTATTCTAATGATCACCATATCCTACTAATGAAGCCTTCTTACCTCAATCCACGTTTACGCATGCTTTCCTAGCTCAAATTTCTCTAGTTTAATAAGCCAGTAGGCTGATCATGTACTGTTCTTGTTCAAGTGGATGAAAAGAGATACTGATTGAGAGAGAAAATAAGATGGAAAATTAGCTATTGAACAATGAAGAGAGATAGAGAGAGCTACAAACTAATTAGGAAATAAAATTTATGCTTACATTTGCACAATATTAGTTGCCTCCGTTTTTGCAAAAGACTAAAGAAATTGCAAGAAAAGCAAGAATTAAATATATTTGGTCAAAAAGATAATTACACGTTATTCCACTTAAAATTAGTATCATGACATAATCACATGTCAGTCCTCTGTTAAGAACATAAACACACTTTATATATTGTCCTTAATCGTTGCAAAATGAAAAAAACAAAATATGGACTAAATTATTCAAAGGTTAAAATAATAAGGATTAAATAATTCATTTAAAAGAACCAGGACTAATTCATTACTCATTTGATATATACGAAAGTATAAGACAACGGTAATAGCATGCAATGGTTAAGCATGTGCAAACCTAAGAGATGAGAATCCATTTTAGTTTTTACATGTAGATAATATACAAGAAAAGCGTTTTACAGAAAAACATATCAAATTTCACAATGCATTAGGATGTTGTTAGCCTATTTTTGGGTCTAACCTTAAAGGGCTAAATCACTCAAATAACTAACAAGTATGTTGGCTTCAAAAGAAAAGGCAAAAGTGAATATCAACCATGAAAAAATAAATAAAAAATCTCCCCCACCATCCTAGAGCTCTATTCGAGCTACCAATTCCATCATTCCAAAAAGCATAAGTATGTCATAAACCACTGAAAAGCAATTCCAATGCACTCAAAAAGCATAACATTGTTTCCCTATTGGTAGTACTTCCATATGTAAGGAACCCAAAACCAAATGCAAGTATGCAACACAAAACATAATTTTCATTTCCAAATCCCTTCCCAACGATACTATTCATAGATGGAAATATATCATGCTAAACTATATCATTCATCCCAAAACTTTTACTGCTCAAAATTTTAAAAATTTGATGACTAAATCAAACAATGTAAATTAAGGAAATATGTATGAAATTGATCAAAATTTGGAAACCGCTGAAGTAGTTATGCCAATATAATAATGTTATTATTACACTAAAAAGGCGTCAATGGATATATTAGTAAATATATATTGATAGATATTTAATCTATGCCACTACTTGATAGTGGCAAGAAAGTCATAGACAAATTTTAAATTTCACCAACCTGCAAGATGAGAGCTGCTCCTTCATGGTTTTACCTAGGCACCTGGGTCTCAAATAAGATGGCAAAGGAGCAGTCAGCCCACCATCATTGTCCTTGTGTGCAACATTGCAATGCTCTGACAAAACAAACACAAAGTTGAGAATATTTCATTATTAAATTGACAAAAGAAGTTAGCCGAGCAGGTGCAACTGAAAATACCATTGAAAATAAATTGAGTTGATCCACCCTGTCCAACATTTAGTTCATTAACACCTCTAACTACATAATCGGCACTACAACAACGAAATCTTGACTCTTGTGCCTCCTTCATCTGAAAGACATAAGAAGTACACAATTGCTGTAACTACAAAACTACCATAAACCATGCCAATCATGACTTGTACTAATAAATCACTCATTAAATGCATGCAAAAAAGATTACCTCCAAAAAAATCAAGGTCCTGCCGCTGAAATTAGTGATTGTAAACACTTAGCAATTGATCCGTCTATTTAATCCCATCAATAACAAAAGTTAAAGACCAAATAAACCAATGACAAAAGCCTCATACCCATACGCTACGAGAAGAGTAGAATATATTTTTTTACAAGGTACCTCTTTCCTTCTTTCACGTTTGCTCTTCACTTCATGGAAAGAATCTAAACAATTAGAAATTACAAGTTTCAATTATGATTCACTACTGCATAAAAAATAAAAAGATTAGAAGATGCATAAATTTCCAGTTAAATGAGATAATCCCAGTAAAAGAAAAGACAAACACCAGTTAACATAGTTTCACATTTACACATACCTATGGCTGAGAACTATTCAAACATAAATAAGAGCAATGCTCAAATAGAGGCGAAATAAATAACTACAGGAAATACAATTTGTAAATGTACTGGCATAATGCAGAATGAAAAGCCAAACAGAGACTTGGGAAAACAAATATTGGCTGTTGAATAAACCAGTCAAGAGTGGGAAAATAAAAAAGCAATTAAAAAAGTTTGGTCTTTCACTATTCACTTAAGCTTTTAGGAGACTTCGTATCCTAACAAACTTTTAACATGGTATCATATAGATACTACGTTCAAAACTCCCGTTCTTGACCTCCAAATGTCTGGCTGGCCATAAGAGCCCAACAAACTCTAACACAGTTGTCAAACGTTACATGCCCAATGCAATTAAGTTTTTATCTTTTTTGAACAATCCACTAGACCGTACTGCTAAAAAAACAGTTTTCCATGATGAAAAATCAAAAATAAAAATAAATAAACATTATAGTAGCCCCGAGAAAAACCTCTAAAGTTCAAATCGAACAAAAAGATAAAGCAAGTAAAGTAAATAAAAGGAAGAACCTTGAGAGAGGAGTCGCTGAACAGGTTCATTAGGATCCATATTACAATCTTTAAGCGCCGCATGTATCTCCAACTCCGAAGAATTGAGAATTTCCTTAAAATTCTGTATTATCTTCTTTTGTGTTTGATGAAAACTAGCATTTCAACACCATCTTCGCCTTCACTCCCCACCTTTCTTCTTCTCTCCTTGTCTTTCAGAAGGATGACCATTCGATTACTTTCTCGCCTTTTCTTCGACGCTGTCAATCGCACTCAAAATTTTCCGATTGGTTAAAGAAAAACCTCACCCAATAATCACTCAATATTCCTCCTCTTTTTGCAACGATTTTATCTTTTAAGATTCACTTCTCATATAAGTAAAGTTTCATTCTTTTTTTTATAATTTTAATTCACTTAAAATTACTTTTATTATTTAACTTTTATAATTTTAAAATAAATATTAATTTTATTATCTTATAATTTTTTATCAAACCATACATTATGGGGTCGTATAGACGTTCATGACAAATATTATGTTTCTGTGATAATTATCATGTATATTTCATTATTATTTCTGTTCTGTTTTCTATACAAGAGTTTAACTATATGTATACAATGAAAACGAAAATTAAACAATAACCATAATTCATGCACATCTATGTTTTATGGCTCCACTAATATTATTATGCACTACGTGTTTCTTCCATCGGCGTTGGTGTATCTTATTGTTCTGACGCACCACAACACACACCAACACCGAGTTGGTGCGTATATATGTCTCTCTTACGCCTAACTTGTCGAGTGAGTTGTAAAAGTTAAACTGCATACAGATTTTGTGAGTATATCACCCAATTGATCTTACGATTTAACAAATGGAAGCTTAATAATCTTTTCTTCAAGATTCGTTTAATGAAGTTAGATCCACTTCAACGTCTTCGTGCAATCATGTTGAACCTGGATTGTGAGAAGATAGCGATAGGCTTTGTTATCACAAAATAAGTTCATTTCAAAGTTAGGAGTAACACCAATCTCAGTTAGAAGTTTTTTCAACCAAAAGAGCTCACATATTCCTTTGACCATTCCTCGAAATTTAGCTTCAGCACTAGATAAGGCAACTACCTTTTGCTTCTTACTTCTCCATGTAACAAGATTGCCCCCCACAAAAGTAAAGTACCCAGCAGTAGATTTTCTATCTTTCATATTCTCTGCCTAGTCTGAATCTGTATATCCAAGGACTTCCAATTGACCATTCTTTGAAAACATAAGTCCTTTCCCAAGGGAGGATTTTAAATAACGAAGTATTCGCATGACCGCATCCATATGGTCTTCACTTAGGCGGTCGTGAATCGACTCACGACACTCACAAAGATAAGCAATATCGTGTCGAGTATGAGATAAATATATGAGTTTACCTACTAACCGTTGATATCTCTCGTTTATCTGCCGGTACTTGGTCAACATATTCTCCGAGTTTATGATTTTGAACCATTGGAATATCGACAGTTTACAATCTAGTAGTCCCCGCCTCGCCAAGAGGTCCGCAGTATATTTCCTTCGGGAAAGACATATGCCTTGTTTTGATCTTGTTACCTCAATACCTAAGAAGTATTTGAGCCCTTCCAAATTCTTCATTTCAAACTCATTTAACAGTTGTTCTTGAAGCTTAGAGATTTCTTCTTTATCATCCCCTGTAATGATCATGTCATCTACATAGACTATAAGGGCTATTATCTTCCCTAATCGATGTTTTAGGAAAAGAGTATGATCAGAGTTGCTTTGTTGGAACCCATATTTCTTCATTGCTGAACTCAACCTACCAAACCATGCTCGAGGTGATTGTTTTAGTCCATACAATGCTCACTGTAATCTACATGCAGTTTCTTTTCCTGATGTAACAGTATATCCTAGTGAGATATCCATGTAAATCTCTTCTTCAAGATCACCATGAAGGAAGGCATTTTTTACGTCAAGTTGGTGCAATGGCCAATCTAAATTTGCCGCAAGAGATAACAAGACTCTAACGGTTTTTAGTTTAACCACAAGTGAGAAGGTTTCTTGATAATCTATCGTGTGTTTCTGTGTATATCCTTTTGCTACAAGCCTCGCCTTGTATCGATCAACTAACCCATCTGCTTTATACTTAATGGAGAAAATCCACTTGCATCCTACCATCTTCCTCCCTCGAGGCCACTCGCTTAACACCCATGTGTTATTCTTCTACAATGCCTCAAATTCCTCTTTTATAGCTTGAGCCCATTTTGGATCATATAAGGTTTCTTCAATGCTACTTGGAATTTGACACGAGGAGAGTGTTTGTGCAAATGCCCTGATAGGTTCTGATAACCTTTGAATAGATACATAATTTGCTATTGGATACTTGGATTGTCTTTCTTCTCTTTCTGGGGAGTATCGATTTAGGGGTTTGCCTTGATTGTGTCTGAAAGGTAAAACATAACCAACAGATGTATCTATAGCATTAGTTTGTAAAGGTGTGATAGGATAGCTTACCTCAGGAGTATTCTCAGTAGGAGGATCAATGGGTACTAGAGAGTGGAGGGGTACATCAACCACTTCATCTTCTGGAGATTTAATTACTACTTCAGCTTCAGTTCTTGGAAGTTCAAGCTCAGGTCTAGATACTGGCTCCTCCATATTATTGGCACGATCTGAGTATGTTGGACTAGTTTCTAATATTTCAACATCAAGCCAATTTCGTTCTTTACCATAACTCTCCTCCTGAAGAGTGTAATTGGATATCGGTAATGGGAAAAAACATTCTGATTTGAGGAAAGTGACATCCATGGTAATATAGGTTCTCTTAGAAATTGGATCATAGAATCGGTAACCCTTTTTTTGTACGCCATACCCCAAGAATACACATCAGACAGTACATGGATCCAACTTAGTTCATTGATTTTTATGGAGGTGGACAAAAGCAACACATCCAAAAATTTAGGGCGGAAGCATCAAAACAGTAGGCAAGGGAAGATGATCAAATAGCACCTTTAATGGAGTCTGAAATTGTAAGGTTTTTGTGGGCATACGATTCAGTAGATACACAGTTGTAGTAACAGCATCACTCCAGTATTTATTAGGCATATGTGCACCGATTAGTAAGGCCCGAGTCGTTTACAAAATATGTCGTTCCTTCCTCTCCGTAGTCCTATTCTGTTGTGGGGTTTGTGAATACGAGGTTTCATGGAGAATACCATGGTTGTCCAAGTATGTCCAAAATTGTTGATTAACATACTCCCTTCCATTATCATACCTAAATATCTTAATTTTTTTAGAAAATTGTGTCTGAACCATGGTGTGAAACAGGTGAAATGTAGAAAATACTTCATCTTTATGTTTGAGAAGGTAAAGCCATGTCATTCATGTACAATCATTAACAAAAATAACAAACCAACGATGACCCGATGACGTAATGACTGGAGAAGGTCCCCAAACATTAGAATGTACCAAAGCAAAATGAGTCATACTTTTATTCATGCTCATAAGATAAGACGTCCTATGACTTTTTGCTAGGATACAAGTATCACATTTGAAATCTGAATGTGTGATATTTGAAAATAAACTGGGGAGTAGGTGCTTTAAATATCCGAATGATGGATGCCCAAATCTACGATGACATAGCCAAATCTGTTGTTCCTTGTTACCAATAGTGTTTTGCATGTGATTGGCTCTTCCTGAACTGAGGTCATCCACATAATATAGTCCTCCTCTCCTAGTACCACGCCCAATGATCTCCTTGGTGAGAATATCCTGTAGAAGGCAAAAAGTAGAATACATCAATACTACATATTTAAGATCTGAAGTGACTTGACTTACAAACATTAGTCGGTTTGAAAGAGAGGGTACAAGTAAAGTATTAGATAATGATAATGAAGGAGATAAGGTCACTGTTCCAGCTCCTGTATCTGGATAAGTGACTCCATTGGCATTGGCAACACGGCTCCGTCTTGGCTAGGTTGTATTGGAGAGATCTTTTGGGTCAAATGTCATGTGATCTATAGCTCCAGAGTCCAGAATCTAATCCTCATTATCATTACGAGTATAGATGTGAAATGCTTTACTTGAAATACCTAGATCCTGGGAAGATTCGGCCTGATGAGTAAGGGATAGTGAGGCATTATTGATAGCCACATCGGCTCGCCCAGTGGCGTCCCGTTTCTTTCGTGCTTGAAGATCATTCCACCATGCTGGATACCTGTGGAGTTTGAAACAGTTTTCACGGGTGTGTTTAGAGTTTCCACAATGGCCACATTTCATGTCAAGAGATGGTGGATTTCCCGTGGATTTCTTGCTACCCAAAGAGGTTCCTATTTTTGGTGACATTAGATTATGGTGTCCTTTGACCCCTTTAAAAGCCATAACTGCTCTGGGTGTCGTATCTATACCCATGATCATTACGGTCTGCCGAACTTCTTCCCTACAAATGAATCCATAGGCTTGTTCCACCGTAGGTAATGGTTTGATTTAAAGCACATCACTTCAGTTTTGTCGAGTCTGTCATCAAGTCCATCAAGGAAGGTATACACTCGATCTTCATGTACGATGGAGTTGTATTTTGTATGTCATTCACACACTCCATTGGATTAGGACGACAGAAATCAATTTCTCACCATAGCCCTTGAAGGTCATTGTAGTATTTTTCAATGGATCCACCCGCCTACTTCATACGAGTAACTCGACGACGAAGATAATACACTTGAGACGTGTCTGTCCCTCATAGTAGGTGGTGGCAGCAGAATCCCAAACTTGTTTCGTAGTTGGGAATCGAATAAAATTTTCAATCAAGGAGGGGTCCATCGAATTGATCAACCATCCTTTAACAATGACATTTTCAGTGCGCCATCTCCTGAATGAGGGGTCAGTTTCAACAGGTTGAGGAAATTCCCCATTAATATATCCTAGTTTGTCTTTGCCAGAGATATACATCTCCACCACCTGCGACCACAAGGCATAGTTGGATCCTTCCAACTTGATACTAATGGGGGCAGTCAACGCTTCAGTTAGCAGAGGTTGTGAGACGGTATGAGCTCTAATTAGAACTTCCGTCATTTTCGTCGTCAAATCTTCCAATATGAAATTGGTGGTTAAATCTCTAGATTCTGCCATGAAAAATCCGTAACCTTAAAATAAAATTTTACAAATGAGCGCAGCTTCTTCTGCGCATTCCTAACCTTAAAAAAATTCCAAATTCATGCAGCTTCTTCTCAGCCAAATTCGCGCAGCTTCTTTTGCGTTCCTCAACCAACTTCTTCTGCGTTCCTCAACCAACTTCTTCTGCGTTCCTCAACGCAGCTTCTTTTGCGTGGTTTCACAGCAACTCTTTCTTCACGCAACCTCTGTTCATTTCCTTCTCGTTCCAAGCTTGTCTGAGCTAAGAAGAACAATATGGTTACCCACAACTGTAGATAGACTTACGGCTCCAACCAGCCACACGCACAGAGACAAAACACAAAATATATGTTGCTGCGTTTCAAGTTTCACGGAGGCAGAAAACCGGTGTGGTTGCCCATGGCTACGTTGTGTTCTATTTCTTTTCCAAAAAAGAAACCGATGGTGGAACCGGTGAGTAAGTTAAAACGACCACCTAGATCGAACGAGTGCCGAGAGATCAGAAATGGCCACCCCAGAAATCAAAATGGCCACCCCATAAATCAGATTCAGAGATCAGCAGCCACAATCAACAATCAGCAAAAAATAGAAATCAGCAGCCACACCAGAATCAGAATCAGAAATAAGCAAAAACCAGAAATCAATAGGTAATTCCATTAATCAGCAATAACTTGCTCTGATACCACGACAAATATTGTGTTTCTCTGATAATTATCATGTATATTTCATTATTATTTCTATTCTGGTTTCTATACAAGAGTTTAACTATATGTATACAATGAAAACGAAAATTAAACAATAACCATAATTCCTACACATCCATGTTTTATGGCTTCACTAATATTATTGTTTGTTCCATGTTTTGTTTCACTGAGCATTGGTGTATACCACTGTTGCATCATGCACCACAACACACACTAACAGTTCATTGCTAAAAATTAAGGCTGACAATTTTATACACTACTCAAAATCTAACTTAAAATACATAATTTGAACGCGAGTCGATATGATTTTTTGTCAAAAAAAACCGAGTCAACTCAATTGGACAAAGAAGAACAGGTAGAGTTTAAGTAAAAACGGGTCAACCCAATTATAAAGAAAACAGGGATCAAACTGAGAAATACCTTCTCAAATGACGTGCCTTAAATAAATTTTTGAAATTATTGGATTTTTTACTTTGAAAAAGTCATCATATTTTAGAATTTTTGAACTTTAAAACGCAACTTCCCTTAATTATTACTCGATCATAAGAACCAAAAATGAAAATTAAATTTATTATAAGACTTATTTTAATAGATGTGGATTGAAACTCAAATTGAAAAACATATCTATCAATTTGATCTTAACAATTTACTAGAAATCATAATAATTTATTTTTATTTAATCATCAAGATTAAAAATTTCAATTCAATATATTTTTTTGAAAAATATCTATCTATTTAGTTAGTTTCTTATTATTTTTATAAAAAATTATTTTTAAAAAATATGTAAAAATATGATCGAATATTGTACTATAAGATATCAATTTGTGTTAAAAATAATATGATTTACACAAAAAAAGAGGAGAAAATGTATAAGATGTAATGATGCTCACTTTACAATAAATACCGAATCTAAGAGTGCAAATACAATTTTTAACAAAATGGGAATCAAATGATATAATAATTTAAAAATTTATATGATACATTTAGTTTAATTTAAAAAAACTTTTAGTATAACTCACCCAATAATACGATGGAGATTAGAACTTATTGTACCACCTTTATCACCGAGTTTAGGGTGATGGCGTATCTTATAAATTGTATCTATTATTTAAAAAAAATTTCCAATTAAACTCACCAATATAAATTTTTACTTAAAATAATTTAAAAAAAATTAACAGTAATTCACGTGTTTAAACCTGCAACTTAAGACAGAAAAGGCAAATCTTACTGTTATATCTAGGGTTATTTATCGGATCGAAACCGTTGATTTTACTTTCATCTAATCCGATCCGACCATCCGTTCGAATTGAAACATTCTAATCCGCAACCGATCTGATCACCTCTTACATCCGCTCAATTCGATCCGTAAACTATTCAGATGACATCCGATCAATCTGATCAATCCGACCAATAAATTTAATTAACTCTATATTTTGTATTTTTAAATAATTTTTTTAAATTTTTACATAAATCATAATATAAAATTATTTAGCTTAAAAAACATTAAAAAATTAAAATAAATATATATTAATTATATATATATATAATTTAATAAATATATATTATATATATATATAATTAATTTCGATCGGATCGGATCGGATGAATTGTAGTGAAATTTGCCATCCGATCCGCACTTAATGGATGGAAAAAATCTCCATCCGATCTGACCATCGGATTGGATCGGATCAGATGAAAAATCAACGGATCGGATCATATTGATCGGATTTTTTGCACACCCCTAGTTATATCAACAAGACACTTAAAATAAAATTATATTAATGGAATTTATCTAGAAAAATCAACTTATTTAAAGGTTTTTTTTATTAGAATGAAACTTTATTTTTTATTAAAAAATTGGAATAAATTTTTTTTATTGAGACCTGATATTTATATTATTATATTCCTACATTAATTAAAATATACTCATAAAATATATGACTGTGCATACCGATTTAATTCCATACTAAAACTGGAACCCGAACAAATAAATTAAATTTAGGCCTAAAATAATTTTAATTTTTTCAAATGGAGAAATCAACCAAAAAAAACATGTATAGTAATTCTATAATCTAAATGGCATATAAATTAAAATAAAAATTATTATTGAGTTTTATATCAATTAAACATGTATTAATGGTATAAAAAAATTTAATTTTAATTTGAAGAATCAAACATGAAGGTTGGAGAACTCAAAAAATTAAAATAAATGCTCGAAAAAGTTTTCTTCTATTATAAATTATAACTTATTTTTAATTTCTTAATTTAAAAATTCTTGTAATCATCTAGACTAAAATGAATAAAAATATATTTTTTCTAGGAAGAAATTAAATAATAATAATATCATTAAATAAATATTAATAATATTTACATGTATTTATATAGAATTTTTAAATCTAATTCAATTAATCATTTATTAATTAAAATAAAATAATTATATCAAATAAATATCAATACTTTAAATTTTTAAATTTTTATTTAATAAAATTAGATATAAAAAGTAAAAATAAAATATTATTATTAATGGTTTGGATGGCTAAATGTGATTTTTAATATTACTAATAGATCTAATATATTTTAAATTGATTTTAAAATTTAAGAATCAATCCAACTTAATAAAAAGAAGAAGAAGAAAATAGGTTGAATTATTTCTACTTATTTTTATACGTTGAAATTATTACACAAATGTTAATTATTCTTCTAATTTAAATAGATAATCGAGATCTAGATAAGGGACGAAAATGCAACTAATTGAATCTTTTTGTGAGCTCCAAATTAATTCGGCCAAGCAAACTTTACAATGTGAATTGAGCAGTTCACATAGTGAAAGTACAAAATAACATTCTAAATTCAACACACAACAAAAATAACATAGTGAAAGTACAAAATAACATTCTAAATTCAACACGCAACAAAAACAATATGCTGTAAAAAAGGTGAAATAAACACACTAGTAATGGTGTGCCTTATAGGCTTCTGTCCAGGCTAACAACATGTACAACCATAGCAAAAATCACATAATATGCAAGCTAGTCATACATACTGAAAAGCTATAAGGGAATTTCAACCTCTTTAAGACCTCATATGTGTGAACATATTCGATACATGATGATTGGTATTTCACAGCATACAATCACACATTACATAACAAATCATAAAGATTCCAACACTTCATACATTAACAAGGTAAGGAAATACATATTCCTTAAAGACTCACACCAAAAATGCATTATCAAAAAACAGAAGTAATAATTAGAAAGTTATAGGTATGTTACAAGGAAAAAAAAGAAAGCATGCAACAACGTAAAACAAATAAACTATCATGCATAACAATAGATATAACGAGATAAACCCATATAGAAACTCTATCTATGTGTTAATATCATCGAATTGCTTAAAATAATAACGCAACAGTAAATCCACTACAAATAATAAGCAGATACAACTTGATAGAAAAGTATAAACTCAAATACCTCTATCAGTCGGGATACCTACCATAACTGTCTATTACTACTCTTACTTACTGCCTCTACAACAACCTAGTTCGATACACAAACCCGGTTCTCATCCAAAGCCCACACCACCCAAAGTGGTGTGATCAGTAACCATAGACCAATAAAGTGTAAAAAGAATAAGAAATCGTTGCACGAATGCAACCACTAGCCGATACATGGCTCATAGTCATACATGCTCCTTACATAAGAAAACATTACATAAGAGCAACTACCAACAGACACACGGCTCACATACAACCCACTCATAAACACCATCTCAAGTACTCATCACTCATAAATACAAATTTTCTCACACAATCATAAATTACTAATACCAAACAAAACTCGAGGTATTAGCAATCCGAAAATAGAAAAATGAGATATCAATTTAACAATTGTTAGTTACATTTTTTGGATACCAAATAATAATAAATAGGAGGGTATTTATAGAACTCAATTTTCCCACCTTGCCAGCCACCTCGCCAAGGGTGGTGGCGAGGGTGGTAGTGAACTTGGTGGCAAGGTAGAAAAAAATTATATTTTTTAGTTCCTAAAATTACCAAGTACTTTCCATAAATAACAGCATCCGAAAATGAACCAAAAATACAAGTGACAACATTAGGTCGCTCTCACACTCACTTAATAAAGACTAATACTTTACCAAGTATGCAAACTACGAAAACCAACCCCATGATGTGTGTAAACATGCTTGCATATAAAAGTGTTCCTAAATATGTAATGAAGGATGCATGTTTTAAAAGTTATTCTTTTTTATAAAGATTTATGTATTGTTCATAATTTTTGAATATTATGTATTCTTGTTCCTTGAGATTAACATGTATTATTTTGGAAGTGTTCAACAAAATGCACTTGGTCTTGAACCATAGAACTCTTAAAATGAGAAACATGTAATCTTAAATATGTTCACAATTGTGGTAATTAAGAAGAAACATTGATTACCGTGAAAGATTATCATGTCGATTAAAAATACATTGTAGTTCTATAAATGTTGATAAAGGATTATCATTTAATGACATGAGTATATAAAATGTGTATTTTATATATTGAACATGACCTAACTAGATGGAAAATTATATGAATTGTGTTTTGTGTCATTAATGCTTCCATTGTGTCTTTAAAATCTTAGATATGAGATGTGTAGATTTTTCACATGAGAAGTATATAATGTGATTGCTATTTAAATACTATCTTATGATAGGAATGAAATAGTACTTCGTTGTGTACAACTTGTGCGGTAGAAATCTATATGTCAATATCATCATTGTCTCTCAATTTTGAGTTATGATATTACTGGCCCCTTGGTAAAGTGGAATTATATCGCATGCAATATAATTGATGTAGTTATAATTATAATTCACTTGAGAGACCAAGAAAACGAATATAATGCAAAAGTGATACGATTCTATTTTGCATATTATTCATAATATCATGTGACAAGGATAGACACAAAATTAGTGGATCGAGTATATAATTACTATGTCATTTGGAAAACTATAATGTAATGATAGAACCTCTTATAGTCAATAATATTAAGTTTTATATTATTGCCAAGGTGATATAGATCCTCTATACGGTCACACCAACTGAAGAGAAACAACAAGTATTTTACATTTCATAATGATGTATAAGATAAAATACATGAGATGAAATGCTAAAATAAAATATCATAATATGAAATGCTTATATCATAAATTAATTTATAAACCAATCACAAGTTGAGATTAAAGATAGCATAATATGGAAAAATAAGGCTAGTGGCATTTATGTAATTGATTCGAACTTTACACAAAGAGTTTCCCTAACCCTAGCCGGTATTATTAAGGAAAATATGAGCTAATGTGTGCTGCCTCTAACCCTAGCCAAAATCCTCCATTTTCAGCAGCCACATTTTTCCTTCTCCTAGGCCAAAAACTTGCAAAGGCTTGCTTAAGGCCAAAAACCTAGGTGGTTCAAACCCTAGGCTAAAAGTCTCTTCTCTTATCTCTTCTTGCTAGGTGGTTAAATATAAGTATTAAACTCTACATTCATCTATCTAAGAGGTGTGATAGTTTTTTGTTTAGGTTCAAGGTAAACCAAGAGATGCAACCAAAAGAAAGGTGGTTTCCAAGAGATCTAGAAGGGAAATTGACTTTCTCTACTCAAGAGATTTGACAATCTCTTTAGGTAAAGGTAATCTTATTCATCTCTAGCAATAAGGTAGATGAGATTTGTTCATTTTATTTAGTGCACATTAGGTGTTTGTTGAAATACTTAAAAGAGAATCTTGCTAGCAATTGTTATACAAATAAGGTCCTTTGTGTATTGAGCCAAGCAATGATAGGAAAATTTTAAATTCTCACCATATAGGCATACAAATGAAATCCCAACATGTAAGTCTGTACATTACTGATCCACAATAACCAATCTTACACAGAGGAAAATAGATCACTGAGTAAAATAAAATAGATATTGTATTTTGTACACGGGAAGCTAACACATAGACATAAGCACAATAGGAGTTACAATCTCCTTCTTTGGCTTTCAATATCAAAACACAATACAACTAAATACATACTCGCATCTGTCATGCGATGATCATGAATATAACCTAAAGATGTTTGTTCCCATGAACAAAAAACAAACTCATATCCAAACTCGAAAGACACACATACCAAATGCATTCATCTTATGCGCTTCATCCATCTTCAAGTACCAACTCACCTACTTTAAAACTTTGTACGTAGCACAAGAAACTCAACAACATTGCACATAGCACATATGAAGCTCGAAGACTTCAATTTACACATGTAACCTACACACATGAAACAAACACATACCTCATAAACGTATCATATAGAAACAACATGTGGTCTATTAGAATACTATCATGTTATCTTTACATTGGTACATAATGATAGGCTAAGCATAGTTAATATGTAGCACAAACAAATACAATCTACATGTAACATAAATATGCAAAATCTCCCTGAATATATGCAACACTCCTTCTAAAAGTATGCATATTATAGATACACTCACTATCCCATGCAGTAAACATTATGTTAGCAAACAAAAAACAAAGCACAAATAAACAAACAAACATAATGCACAAACACACATAAGTTGTGCACACTTATCTCCCTTTTTGTTATGAAAAGTCAAAATGGGAACACACACAGAGTATGTAACATAACACATCTCTATATGAAAGAGAGAAGTTAAACAAAATGCAATAATCATAATACTCATGCAACACAGCAAAGAAGATTAGAGCAAATACAAAAAGAAGCAACATATGCAGTCAAGCAAAAAAAATAAGAGTAACATTGAGACAAAAGTTAAGTAAAAGCATGTGACAAACCATAACTTGAATGCACAAACACATCAAGAGTAGTGCAAATATAAAACATCTCTCTATTGCAATACATAGCACAGAACCTCACGTCTATACGTGTTATGGGAGTGCATAAGAGCTTGCTAATGTGCATACAACATATCAATAAGATGGGAAGTTAAACACCAATATCACATTTATATGTCAACAAATCTGTAAGAAGACATTGATAAGGAGTCTAACTATCTTCCAAGTTGGCACACTCTTAACTCTCTTCCCCCAAACATCAATGCCACATAAATATGTCAACGAATCCCTGAGAAGAAGTTATTAGGAGTCCAACTATTTTTTAAGTTGACATACTCATAGTGGCTCAACTATCTTCCTCTAATAACACTTGTGTGTATTCAATTATGCAAGCTTATCCCATACTTTACACACACATATGAAAATACATTTCATTCTATCAAAAAATATGTGTCATGTATTTCAAAAACAAATACCAAGCTTTCAACTACGTATGATAAACGTGCAACAATTTACTACAACAAGAAAGCAGGTAAACACATAAGAAGACATGTGAAATAAGAGAATGCAAATTATCCATGCAATAAGTCAAATTAAAAGTTCTATTTATGCAAGGTTTATAAAAAGTGATGTCAAGAAAAATAGGCATCACAATATAACAATATAACAATATAACATAAATTCATAAACAAGACAAACATTAAGAATGCAAAACAATCATAACACTCCCCTTGCTAACATGAAATTGACAAACACCTCCCCCTTAAATTTGATGCATGTGAGGCAATGAACATGTTATGCATTCTACAGTCTCAAAACTTTCCAAAAACAGAAGCATCTATATACAATAGAAAACAAGTAATATAGAAAGAGGGAAGCAAACAAACTACACAAAATATGTGAGGATAGACGAACAGATAGTAAGAAACATAACAAACTTAGTCTTATTAAGTAAATAATATTTTATGAACTTTTAAAGGATAGAGTTGAAAAAACTAAAACAACAAGGAAAATAAAAGAAGTTCAACACTCTATGTCTCCCTTTTTTGCATCAATGGTTCCAAGAACACCACAGATAAGATTGTCCAACAACGGTAGGGGTAGAAAGTGGTGAAATAGATTGAGGATTAAGAACAATGACAACTAATTATTTAAAAGGAAATGGTCAGGATCAAAGGAAACAATGTTATCATCCCTACCAAACAAAGAAAGCATGGATAAGATTTTCCAGAGTGAAGAAGGCATCTGTAACCAGTAGGGAAAGGTCTAAATGAGGCTAAATAAATGGATGAACCATGAATAAGAGATACAATAGGATGAAAAGAAGCCACAATACCCTGAGAAAAAGCTTGAAATCGATGTGAATCGAATACATTTATAAACTCAAAAGGGATAACAATCAAAGAAGGAAGTTGAACAATAGGAAGAGATAATAAATTACTAATATCTCAAGAGAAGATAACTATACATCCTCTAAGAACAAAAGTGGTAGAGAAACGAATGGAAGAAAGTAGGTAGAGCAAGACAAAAGCCGGAGGGCCCTTTGAGATTAACTAAAACATTTAACAAAAATATCTACAAGGTAATTAACCCAAAATGCATTCATGTAAAGATATGATTAAATTTTTGATGACACAAACTGTGTGTGATATGCTAAACTTGCTTACTCTATATGCCATTAAGATATGCTTATACGAACCAAGAAAATATAAATATAGACTCAAGGAGTACCAAACTTCATAAGTCTACATTTAGTCTCTCTCTACTAATATAAGTGCCAACCTAGAAGAAATCAATAGGTCTTTCAAAGATTGTAGTAATAAAGTGAGGTATGGGTAGGAGAGATATGAAATTTAGGCTCAAACACATCTTTTTCCATCCAAAAACAATCCAATATATCCATAACAAAAATACCCTCAAACATGGGATCTTGCTCTTTACTTCTCAAAACTCAATCAAAAACATAATTGTTGTGAGAGCTGCACATTAAATTCAATAATTCATACACCTCTTTTTATCATCATTTCTTTCTTCCTTTTTTATATTTCTTTCTTTCTCAATCTTCTTATTCTTTCTTCTTCCTCCTTTTTTCATCATTTTTTAATTAAAACCCAAAGTGAAAAACACATAGCCCCAAAACACATGTGCTAAAGGGTATAAATGATAAGTGAGATAAAGCATTTGTGCTAAGCTAGTTGGTGCAAATAAATGAAGAGATAACATAATGCCTCAAAGAGGGGTAAAGAAGGACAATAAACATTGGTGACTTGAAAAGTATAAACAATCCAAAGATAGCTTAAATCCTCTCTCTATCCAAGTAGCACCTACAATTTTGTTTCAAGATACACCAAAGTGGATTTAAGACCTTGTTAGAGTAGTACAAATCATCAAAAAATAAATCCACATAAATCTTTCAAAATATCCATACAAATTCATAGAGTTATGGCATGTGTAAGAAAAAGTTCAATTCCAATTCAACACAAGAATTTAGCTATACATACGCTTAATGAAAATACATGTCATAAAAACTATATTTCAATTCAAATCAAATGCATGCCACTCAAAAACATCAAAGTCTCTATTAACTTTATTATACTTATAGTAAGAAATTTGAACAGAAGAACGTGTAGAACTGCACTAGAAAGAGAGAGAAAAATAGAAGGAAAATGTTAAATGACCATAGAAAATATATATAAATACAATTTTAAAGAAACAAACAAGTAACACAACAACAAATAAGTGAGATGACAAAGACGGCATCAAAGGAGATCATAGGCCAAAAAGACAAGGATGTACGCCAAGAGATATCGTCAGTACAAACCATACAATATTGCCTTCAGAAAGACAAAAGGTAAGAAATTGTATACAGTTGCCTCAAAAGAGATCATTGGCAATACTCACATCATCGATAGTTAAGAGACAGAGAAAACTTACTAACTAGAAAGCAACACATGTAACACTCCCAAGAGAGAAGAAACCAAGGATGCTACAAAAACATCTAAGCATGTGAGAAAGGCTTAGACATGGTCAACACCTTAAACACTAGGAATGCCAACTAAACTCACAAGTTTAGTCAAAATAATGCATGTAAATTAAGAGCCCTAAAGACAGTTAAATAATCTATATGACATACAGATGTACATGCAAACCCAAATAAGTATAGTATAGAGAAACATGTAAACAAGCTTGTAACAACCTTCAATTTTCTCTAAAGATACATCTAGAGCATAAAAGAAGGAAGAGCATGCAAACGATGACAAAAATCAATAAGAGACTAACATAGAACATACTAGGTATAAGAAAAAAAGAACCTAGTAAAATAGGTTAGATGCATTTTGTATGACATGGCATACGAATGATAAGACTACATAAAGAAAATTCTAAAATTTTGACACTACATGATGAACATATGTGACATGATGCTCATGCAAACAACAACATAAGAAGTAAGTAGTAATCAAGGTAAACACATAAAAAAGCATGTTAAAGCAACTAATAGGAGAGAATACTAGTAAATGATTAAATAATCAAGCATAGTAGCAAGTAGGATAATTAACATATTATGCAAGACATAAAGTAAAGAGAGAAAGAGATATGCATGAATAAGAAAAGATGGAACATGAAAACAACAAAGATTCATGGAGATAACAATCTTATAGAACAATAACAGCCCACATCACTAGAGTCAAAGAGCATAAACATACAAAGTGTCTACATTTATAGATAGAGCTCTAGTATCGAACACCCAGAAGATTAAGCCTAAACAAGGATGACTTGTTTTGATACCAAATGAAGATTCCTATATATAGGAACAATTACACAAAGGTCAATTGTTCTTTTGACTCAAATAGGTAATCGAGACCTAGATGTGGGGTGAAAATTCTAACTTATAGAATCTTTTTATGAGCTCTTTATTAATTCGGCCAAGTAGGCCTCACAAAGTGAATTGGACAATTAACACAACAGAAGTACAAAATAACATTCTTAATTCAACACAACAAAAACAACTTGTAGTAAGAAAGAAGAAACTATCGTAAACACGCTGGTGACGGCATGCCTCATAGGCTCCTGCTCAGGCTAGTAGCATGTATAAATATAGAAAACATCACACTACATACAAGATAGCCATACATATTGAAAAGTTATAAGGGATTTTCAATCTCTTCAAGATCTCATATATGGGAACATATTTGGTACATGATGATTATACTTTCATAGCATTAAATCATACATTACATTTACATAATAAACCATAAAGAGTCCAATATCTAATACATTACCATGATAAAGAGACACAGACTTCTTATAAACTCACATAAAAAATGCATGATCAAAAAGTAGTAATAATTAGAAAGCTATAGATGTGCTACAAGGAAATGAAATAAAGAATGTAACAATGCAAAACAAATAAGATTTCTAATTATAGTATAAATCTAATATAATGGAAGATACATGATAGAAACTTTGATTATACTAACACAATGACAGATCATGCAAAACAATAGATATAATAAGATAAACACATGTAGAAACCTTATCTATATGGTAGCATCACTAGTTGCTTAAGGCAACCTGATAACTGTATTTTATACAGTTATTTTTATCAATTTTATTAATTATAATTGCTATGTTCTTTACATGTTTGTGTAATTTTATTGAAATAAATTAATATTTACCTTTTATGTGTTAAGAAATACATTTTTATTAAAATTAAATAATTTGAATCGAAATTGTACTTAATTTCAAATTTATGTCCACAAATATAATTTCAAATAATAGAGTTTTTAATTACAATTTATTAAAGTGGAAAATATAATTTAAATTAATTTTGGGCTTAACTATAATTAAAGAAAGTTTGAAATGTAATTTGAAGTAAATTTGTGGGACAAAATACAATTAATTAAAGTTTAATTTTCGCGCAGGAGAGACGAATTCCACGCACAAAATCACACGCACGCAAGGTGGACCATCAGATCAGAGAAGAAACGTCCAGATGCGCGCGTTGCAACCACACCCGACCAGCGCGAGTGGATGCAGGATTCTATCTATCAAGCAGCTCAGTGCGCCGAATGGAGCCCACCTGCCGCGTAGGCTAGCGTGCAAATGGGGCCCACCTATCTGATGCATTGCAGCCGATGTCCCCCACCTTTGCGGCCCTTTTTCCCGTGCGATCGATCCACGTGCACCCGGTTATTCCACGAACCAAAATCTGCCACATGTCCCATTTTATCTATTAGCGAATCATTTTATGACACGCGGCATGTTACAATGAGCACGAAAGCGCAGGATCACGCCCGCGTTGCAGCCGTTGTCTTCCAAATTTCTTGCGTCGCAATTCGGTGTGGAAATTCTGCGTGAGCCCATCCTTGATATCAAATGATATGTTGCCATGTGTCCCACCAGGTCTTGCATCGAATCAGACTCTGACACGTGGCACGCACAATGAATTAAGAAAATACAGAAACGGCACCCTGTCTCACGCGTGAAGTAAAATAAGAAATTCGATTTTCGTGTGGCTGCGGATTTTAAGTTGAATGTCGGGGTTTTATTTTCGATACAAATTGTTACGCGTGTATTATATTGTAATATTTTAGATGTATTTTTTAGCTATAAATCGGAGATATTATGATAGAGTTTAGGAGTTTTTTGTGAGAGTTTGTAATTTTTGTGTTGTTCGGTTCTCGGTTGTGGAACACACAGAAGCCATTTTTGGCTTCTATTGTGTTCTACGTGTGCTAAATATTAACGATACGAAATGATATAATTTTCCTTCTTCTACCTCTAATTTTTATGTATTTGTTGTAATTTTAATTTTAATTAATGAAGTAATTTAATTTTTCTAAGGTTGCATTTGATCTAAATTTATGAAGCTTTGATTTTAATTATTTTTGATAGATTTATAAGATGTTCGATTTGTTCATTCTATTTTGTGCTTAATTCTTTTTGATTATTTACTAATTTTATCAAAACGATATGTAGCACATAAATAAACTTGGAAGAGGCATTTGTGTGTATATTACTCGTAGATAGAATGACATGTATGATGAAGGATAGAAATATACTCTAATTGTATGTGTGGCCATTTGAAAACTTAGAACGTAATGAATCTTGGTGAATTTAATTCTCATAGAGATATAATGAATTAATTTAAGGAGGTGTGTTTATACGGAGCTCGGAAGAGATGTATGAATAAAATTAGAAGTTTTCGGTTGACAAATTAAATGTACTAAAAAATATAAATCAAAAGAAAATAACACGATTTGAGTGGATTAGTTTGGTGAAAAATTCCAATCCTAGATTTCTTTTATTTTGTTATTAAACTCTTTTCTTTAACTTGTTCCAAATCAACAAATGTTTTGGATAAAATCAGAGGGAAACAATTTTAGTACTCAACAAACTGTAGTAACAAATCTTCGTGGGAACGATACTTTACTTACAAATCTTATTACTTGTGACCGTGTATACTTGCACGTTTTATGCTCTCCTAAAAGAGACAACACAACCATTCAACAATAAACAATCTACTAAAAATAATAAACATATACAACTCAATAGAAAAGTATAGACCCAAATACATCTATTAGTTAAGATACCTGGCCTAACTACCTATTGTTGTTCTCACTTGCTACCTCCGCAATAACCTACTTTGACACACAAACCCGAATCTCTTTTAAAGCCTAAACCACCTAAAGTGGTTGGATCAATAACCATAGACCAATAAAGTGTAAAGTGAATAAGAAAACATATCATGAATGCAACCACCAGTTGACACAGCTCATAGCCACACAGGCTCTTCATATATGAAAAGAGTTGTATGAGGGAAACTATTAGCCGACACATGACTCACATACAACCCACTCACAAATATTATCTCGAGTACTCACTACTTATAAGTGCAGTTTTGCTCACACAATTATGAATGACTAATTCGAACGAAACTCGAGGTATTAGAGATCTAAAAATAGAAAAATGAGATGTCAATTTGATAGAGCTTCACAAAATTTTTTGGATACCAAATAAGAAGAAATAAGAGGTATTTGTAGAACTTGAATTTTTCACCTTGCCAGCCACCTCGCCAAAGGTAGTGGTGAGCTAGGTCGTGTTATGGTAAAAAGTCTTATTTTTTTGTTCCAAAAATTACCAAATACTTCTCATAAATAACTGCATCTGAAACAAACCAAAAATACAAGTGGTGATTTCATTCCTCATCCGTGCAGTCTTTGCCGGTGGAAAATATTTGGCTAAAAATTTTTGAGCCAGATCCTCCCACGTAGTGATAGAACCACATGGCAATGAATTCAACCAACTCTTTGCCTTATCTCTCAATGAGAAAGGAAAAAGTCTCAACCGAATAGCATCATCAGTGACTCCATTATGCCTAAAGGTGTCACAAATCTCTAGGAAGTTTGATATATGGGAGTTTGGATCATCGTGGGGTAACCCACCAAATTGTACCGATGTTTGAATCATGTGAATGATTGCAGGCTTAATTTCAAAATTATTGGCTTGAATTAATGGTCTTCTAATGCTTGAATGGATTCCACCAACCATGGGCACTCCATAATCTCTTAAGGATCTTGGTTCTTCAACTTACGGAATTTCATTATCCATAGCTAGCTGTTCGAAGATTTCTTGTTTATTATTTTTCTTTAAGTTCAGAATAGTTCTATGAATTTCTAGATCTAAGGGAACTAGGTCAAGATTTCTAATGCGTCGCATACAAAGTCCCACTCTATCCAAAATTAAATCTAATACAATATATAAATTAAATTTAAAACATAAATAAACACACAAATACAAGAAAGTAACAGTAAGCAATTAAACAAAAAATATATATGTTTTTTTTTTTTGAATTAAAACCAGATTGATTGGTATTAATATCAACAATGAAAATAGTAAAACAAATCCCCGGCAACGGCGCCAAAAACTTGTTGCGTGTTTTTCAACACACGAACTCGTGCAAGTATACACGGTCACAAGTAATAATATGATAAGTAAAATATCGTTCCCACAGAGATTAGTTACTAGTATTAATTAATTATTAAAATTATTTCAACCTAATTTTATCCAAACAGTAGATAATTTGATGCAGATTTACCAACTAAATTTTATAACAGATTGCAAGAAAATTCTAGGATTGCAGTTTCACCAAATTAATCCACTTGACTCATTATATTTTATCTTGATTTATGTTATTGTGTTTTAAGTTGTTAACCAAGAACTCCTAATCTATCCATATATCTCTTCCGAGCTCCATACAGAAACATCTAGTTAAAATGATTCACTATATTCCTATGGGAATTAAATTCAACCAGATTTATTAAGTTCTGAATTCTCTTAACAGTTCACATACAATAAAAGTATATTTCTATCTCTTATGTATATACGTTATTTCATCACGAAAGACACAAAAATGCCTTTTTCAAGTTTATTTAAGTGTCACAGATCGCTTAATTAATCTTCCGATAATTAAAAGCATTAAACACAGATAAAATAAACAACTTAAAACAAATCCCATAAATCATTCAAAAATATTTAAGTCACATTTCATAATTTACGCTACACTGCAATCCTAGAACAAATGTATTAGTTCATAGCAGAATTTAAAATTACAACACAACAAAAATAAAACATTGCAGAGAAAGAAAATTAAAAGAAAATAGATAAGAAAAAAAAACTCTTTCACGATTCCTCAATGAAAAATAAATTTCATTTCTTCTTTGTTGTCTTCTTTCTCTGTAATTTCCCTAAGAAAATACAACATAAAACGTTAAATCAACACTCCGCGTGATTGTGTAACACGCAAACCAGACTAACAGAAAAATTAAAATGTTGCAAGTTTTTCTCCAAACTTGTTGAGAGAAAAAGAGGAAAGAAAGAAAAAAATTACAATCTGCTGAAAAGAAGAAAAAATGACAAAACTGAACTGAAAGAAAAAAAATTCGGAACCCCCTGAATGCGTATCCCCCAAAATATATATCATCTCTTTTTTTTTTTTTATTATTTTATTTTTATTTTTTTTTATTTTTTTATATCATTAGTGGGAGACAAGCTAGCACGCGTAACAAACATTCTGCCAATTTTTTGAATTTTTTTTCTTTTTCCGCATGCCACGTGTCGCGCTCTGATTGGCGGACACAATTCGCGGGACACGTGGCAGCTTTTCATTGGACGTTAAGCCGGGCGCATGAAGAACGCGTCGCAGGCGATTTCTCCGGAATCTGAAATGTGTAACGGCTGGAAGAGGGCGCCGATTCTGCGTTTTATTTCACCAGCATGCCACGTGTCACCATGTTATTCGCCGGAATATTTATGAGACACGTGGTGGCCATTTTCCGTTTGAAGAGTGAGGGTGCACGCCGCTGTACGGGACCGCGTCACACGGGATTGTTAACACGAGCGGCTCGGTGCGCGGCGGCTTGGATGGACGCGCCGATCCGGGACCGTTGATCGATCCAACGGTCGGCGACCGCCTCGGGGAATCTGCGCACCGACATGTAGGGCCCACTCTGACGCCGGCCTGTGCGACACGCGGGACCCACTGGCACGCCGAGCCGCGTGAAACGAATATCTCTGTCCCCAATCGATTTTGTCGAGCTTGATGGATACGCGCGCATCCGAGCCCTGGATACTTTGATCGGACGGGCCACGTTTGGCGAGTCGCTTCGCGCGTGGTCTTCATCTCCCCTGCGCGAAAAATTAAACTTTTATTAATTGTATTTTCACCCACAAATATATTTCAAATTACATTTTAAACTTTCTTAAATTACACTTTAGCCCTTTACTAATTTTAAATTAAATTTTTAAACTTTTAATAATTACAATTAAGCCCAAATTTAATTTAAATTATATTTTTGATTTATATAAATTGTAATTAAGAAAATATATTACCATAAATTATATTTGTGGACAAAAATATGAAATTAAGTACATTTTCGATACAAATTATTTAATTTTATTAAAAATACATTTTTAGCAAATAAAAGGAAAATATTAATTTATTTAACAAAAATTAATAAATATTAAACGAACATAGCAATTATCATTACTAAAATTGATGCAAATAACTGTATAAAATACAGTTATCAAAACCCCCAAACTTAAGTTTTTGCTAGTCCTCGAGCAAAAGGAAGAAAATAAAACAAAGATAACTGCATTTAAAATAGTGATTTTCAAAATATTTCTTTTTAAACATTCCATATAACATAACTCAAAGAAATAAAAGAATTTTATCTAAGCATCAAAATCAATTTAAAAGCATATAACCTTTTTACAATGAACTTTTAAGTGTGTGTGAAGTCTTTTCAAATTTTATCACATGCAATCCGGATCAGTTTATACAAATATAAAATCAAACAAATTATCATGAAATCACAAATCTCATAAGTTTATTTTTCATTTCTCTCTCCACTAATGTAGACAAACACAAAACACCAAATCAATAGGACTTTATAAAGCTTGTAATGTATGGCTTAGGTAAAGGAAGGAATGAAGTACAATATTTAGCTTAAAACTTTTCCCGAGCATAACATTTCAGGATTGAAAAAGATAATTCTATCATCACAATCATTACAACCAGATTCGGGATTTATCATCACATACACCATAAATTTTTTTTTTCTACTTTTTTTTTTATTTCTTTTCTTTCTTTCTTTTTTTCTTTTTTTTTTGTAACCCTTTTTTCCGATATATCCTTCAACATTTACAAACAATTGTAACATGTTAGTGAAATAAGAACAATAGGTATATCTAAACACATATATATATATATACTTTTTAGATAGGCTTTTGAAATGAGACATATATATATATAAACTTTGAAGCTCAATTGGGGTATACTATGGATAATGCATGTAAAGGTAGATAGAAAGGCTCAAACGATCCAAAGATGGCCTAAATCATTTTCTTAGTTAAATGTTATCTATAATTTCGCCTCGAGAGAAAATCAAACAAATTCTAAGAACTGTAACACCACAAAAATCAATCGAATTTCATACTCACATAAACATTCTCTAAATTAGCATAGCAACTCAAAAGTCAAGACTAGTGCTCATGAATATTAATTCTTGTAAAAATGAAATATACGTAAAATTTAATCATCACTTAGACAACATTCAGATTTTTCAAACAGATATGCATTATTTAAATCGAAGAAACAAAAATAAATCACTATTCATAGCACATATCTTCAATCAACCAAACAAACAAAAAAAAATTTCACAAGCAATCACACCCAGAAAGTATTTTAATTCGATCAAGTATATACACCACCCCCAAACTTAATATACACATTGTCCTCAATGTGTGAAAATTAAAGAACATTTGAGATGGGTTTAAAGAGACTTCCTGGTTTGTTTGATTGGTTAAGCCAAAATAGCTTCATTTCTTCATATTTGCACCTACGAAAAAAAAAAAAGAATTAAAATAACAACATAGCAAAATATAAAAAATAATAAAAAATAAAATAAAATAAATAAATATAAAACACATGGGTTGCCTCACAAGAAGCGCTTGATTTAGAGTCATCAGCTTGACTGCCTTTCTCTTTGCTTTAGGTTGGATCACATAAGAAAATGGTGGACTTTTGACGATCAATGTCACCCCTAAATAGTGTTTGAGTCTTTGCCCGTTCACTTGGAAAGAATTTTGTGATTCTTCACCTTTAATCTCAACAAAGCCCATACGGGTGTACTTTGGTAATAATGAAAGGCCCCGACCACTTAGATTTCAATTTTCTCGCGAAGAACTTCAAACGAGAATTGAAGAGCAATACTTTCTCGTCCCGGTTCGAAGTGTCGATGCAAGATTTTGTTGTCATGCCACCTCTTCGTCTTTTCCTTATAAATCTCAGCATTTTCATATGCGTGTAAACGAATCTCATCCATCTCATTGATTTGTAGGAGACGTTTTTCTCCAGCCGCCTAACTCAAAATTCAAAGTCTTGATAGCCCAATACGCACGGTGCTCCAATTCAACCGGGAGATGACAAGCTTTCCCAAAAACCAACCGATATGGGGACATCCCAATGGGTGTCTTGTATCTTTGTTCGGTATGCCCCAGTGAATCATCCAATCTCTTGCACCAATCCTTCCTTGAAGGATTTACCGTCTTCTCCAAAATTCTCTTCACTTCTCTCGTTGGATATCTCAACTTGTCCACTAGTTTGAGGATGATAAGCGCCAGGATCTTATGAGTGACACCGTATTTGGCAAGGAGGGTTTCAAAAGATTTGTTGCAAAAATGAGTTCCCCATCACTTATGATTGCCCTCGGTGCCAAATCGAGTGAAAATGTTTTTCTTTAGAAAATTCGGTACCACTTTGGAATCATTGGTAGGCAAGGGAATTGCTTCTACCCACTTAGAAACGTAATCCACACGAATGTAGAGGTTGTTGTAGGGACGAGATAAAAGGTCCCATGAAATCAATTCCCCAAACATCAAATATTTCTACCTCAAGAATGTTGTTTAAAGGCATCTCGTGTTTCTTAGAAATGTTACCAACTCTTTTCGCACCGTCACAAGTGTGAAACAAAGAAATGTGCATCTTTAAACAAATTTGGCCAATAAAAACCAGTTGAAGAACCTTAGCCGCAGCTTCTTTCTTTTCCAAAATGGCCCCCATAAATTTGAAGAATGACAATGTCTAAGTATATTTTCAATTTCTTCCTTTGGGACACACCTTCGATAATTTGATCTCGCACAATGCTTAAACAAGTAAGGTTCATCCCATAAATAGTACTTAACATCATGTAAGAATTTTTTCTTTTTGGAAAGATATTTCGGTGGAAGCACATTGCTTACGATGTAATTAACATAGTCTGCGTACCACGGCACACTTCTATGATCAAAGGAAAACAATTGCTCATCCGGGAAAGTTTCATCAATGATAGTCTTGTCCACGGCTCCATCATTATTTTCCAATCTCGATAGATGATCACCACTTGATTTTCTCGTTCCTTTCTTATCCTTGATCTCCAAATCAAATTCTTGAAGTAGGAGGATCCATCTAATCAATCTTGGTTTTGCATCTTTTTTAGCCATCGATATTTTATAGCGAGAATGATCGGTATAAACTGTCACTTTAGTTCCGATTAGGTAGGAACGAAACTTTTCAAAAGCATATACAACAAGTAATTCTTTTTCGGTGGTAGCATAATTCATTTGAGCTTCGGTCAAAGTTTTCTTTGGCATAGTATATGGCATGAAAAACTCTCTTTTTCCGTTGTCCTAAAACAGCTCCTATCGCAAAATCAACCGGCATCACACATAAGCTCAAAAGGTAGATTCCAATCCGTGCAACAATGATGGGAGCCGTGATCAACTTTTCTTTCAAAACGCGGAAAGCTTCCAAAAACTTTTCGTCAAATGTGAATTTTGTATCTTTTTCCAAAAGATTACCAGAGGCTTTGATATCTTGGAAAAATCTTTTATGAAACGCCTATAGAATCCTGCATGCCCAAGAAAGCTTCTAATTGCTTTCACCGATGTTGGAGGCGGTAGTCTCTCAATGGTTTCAATCTTTGCCCTATCCACTTCAATTCCTTTAGACGAAATTAGATGGCCGAGGACAACACCTTCTCCTACCATGAAGTGGCATTTTTCCCAATTTAAAACCAAGTTTGTTTCTTCGCACTTTTGTAGGACCAAAGAAAGGTTATGCAAGCACATATCAAATGAATCCCCAAAAACTGAGAAGTCGTCCATAAATATCTCAATACAATCTTCCACCATGCTTGAGAAGATAGCCATCATACACCTCGAAAAGTGGTGGAGCATTACATAATCCAAAAGGCATTCTTCGGAAAGCAAAAGTTCCATATGGACATGTGAAAGTGGTCTTCTCGATCTTCGGTGCGCGATAGCAATTTGGTTGTAACCGAATAGCCATCCAAAAAACAAGAAAGAATGTCCGCCAACTGCCTAGCATTTGGTCAATAAATGGAAGTGGGAAATGATCTTTTCGAGTGGCCTTGTTGAGCTTAGATAGTCCACGCATACCCACCATCCCGTCACTTTCCGTGTGGGAATCACCATTATTGCTATTAGTCTCCACCGTAATTCCTCCTTTCTTTGGAACACAATGAATTGGGTGACCCAAGAACTATCTCGAAATAGGATAGATAATGCCCGCATCTAACCACTTAATGATTTCCTCTTTTACTACCTCCTTCATGATTGGATTCAAACGACGTTGATGCTCAATAGTAGGCTTGATATCTTCTTCAAACAAGATCTTGTGCATGCATATTGAAGGACCGATTCCTTTAATGTCGGTATAGACCATCCTAATGCTAGCTTGTAATTTCTCAACACTCTCAATAGCTTCGTTTCTTGATCGTCATCTAGAGATCTTTGAAATAATCACAGCATTGTAGTCATTTCACCCAAATAAGCATACCTTAGATGGGTTGGCGGTGGTTTAAGCTCTAGTAATTGTTTCTACATTCCATAGATGGCTTCCCATAGGTAAACTTAGACGGTGTTACAACTTGTGATGCATCTTCATCAGTTTGAGGACTAAAGAGTTGTGGAGATGCCTTAAATAACTTGAGATATTCAAGAGAATCAGAGTTATCAATAATATTGTCATTCACAAGTGCAAGTTCCAAAGCATCACGACTAAAATTTTCCTTGAAATTGCTTTCAACTAACGCATTCACCGTGTCAACTCTAAGGCAATCGTCAGAATCTCTTGGAAATTTCATAGCTTTAAAGACGTTGAAAGTTACCTCTTGGTCTTGGACTCTCATGGTCAGCTCTCCTTTTTGAACATCAATCAAAGTCCTACCAGTTGCTAAAAATGGTCTCCCTAGAATGATAGGAATCTCTTTATCTTCCTCCATGTCGAGAATTATGAAATCTGCAGGAAAGATAAACTTGTCTACTTTGACAAGCACATCTTCTATAATGCCTCCTGGGTGTTTCAAAGACCTATCGGCGAGTTGAAGAGTCACGGTGGTCGATCAGTGCCTCTCCTAATCCAAGTCTTTGGTAGATGGAAAGTGGCATCAAATTAATGCTTGCACACCAAGATCGCACAAAGCTCTACCAAAAAATTTCTCACCAATAGTACGGGGAATGGTGAAACTCCCTGATCTTTAAGCTTAGGTGGTAGCTTCTTTTGAAGGATGGCACTACACTCCTCCGTGAGAGCAACGGTCTCAAAATCACCTAACCTTCTTTTCTTAGACAAAATGTCTTTCATAAATTTCACATAACTGGGCATTTGCTCCAAGGCATCAAAGAAAAGGGATGTTGATATGAAGTTTTTAAATACTTCAAGAAACTTAGAGAACTGTTTATCAAGTTTTTGCTTATGGAAGCGTTGAGGGAATGGAATTGGTGGATTATAAGGCTTGAGATTATCTAACACCGGTTTTATTATGGGATTTTCTATTGATTCATTCTCTTTCAACCCTATGATTAGCCTTTTCTTGTTTTTCGAGGTCAACACCTTCAACAATAAGAGTCGGTGGAGAAATGGATTTTTGTATTTATTCTAACTCTTTTCCACTCCTCAATGTCACCGCCTTACAATGCTCTTTTCCCTCCCCTTTTTGGATTGATTTCGGTATCACTAGGTAAAGATCCTCGAGGCGATTGTTGACAAGCAGTAGCTAGTTGCCCCAATTGAACTTCTAGATTTCTAATAGATGTTGCACGATTTTGGAGAATAGTCTCATTCTTGGCCATATATCGAGCAAACATATCTTCCAACGAAGGCTTTCTCTCCTGTTGTGGGACTTGGTTATGAAAACCCTGGAGGGTGAGTGGGCTTCATGAAGATGATTGACCTTGGTTATTACTCCAAGAAAAATTAGGATGATTCTTCCACCCCTGGATTGTATGTGTTGGAATAGGGATTGTTTTGATTGTTTTGATTCCTACTATAATTGGAAACAAAATTGACAGATTCGGGGTTGTGAGGACATCTCTCACCGGCATGGTTACCATTGCAAATTTCGCATGCAACAAAAGGACTCGAATAGAATGGACACCCATAGTATCCATCTTCTTAACCAAAGTAGACACTTGTGCTTAAAGCGATCATAGCATCAATCTCATGAATTCCGATGCTTTCTTAGGAACCATCCTTTCGATGGCCACTCATAACTATTTGAAGCCATTTCCTCTAATAAGTTGTATGCTTCATCAATTGATTTCCCCATTAGAGCACCGCCTGCTGCAGCATCAATCATATTTCTAGTTTGACCCATCAAACTATTATAAAATGTTTGAACTTGAAGCCACTTCGGTAATCCATGGTGCGGACATCTTCTAAGTAGCTCCTTGTACCTCTCCCAAGCTTCATATAATGACTCGAGTCAAACCGCATAAAAGTGGTGATTTCATTCCTCATCCGTGCGGTCTTTCACGGTGGAAAATATTTGGCTAAAAATTTTTGAGCCGATCCTCCCACGTAGTGATAGAACCACATGGCAATGAATTCAACCAACTCTTTGCCTTATCTCTCAATGAGAAAGGAAAAAGTCTCAACCGAATAGCATCATCAGTGACTCCATTATGCCTAAAGGTGTCACAAATCTCTAGGAAGTTTGATATATGGGAGTTTGGATCATCGTGGGGTAACCCACCAAATTGTACCGATGTTTGAATCATGTGAATGATTGCAGGCTTAATTTCAAAATTATTGGCTTGAATTAATGGTCTTCTAATGCTTGAATGGATTCCACCAACCATGGGCACCGTATAATCTCTTAAGGATCTTGGTTCTTCAACTTGGAATTTCATTATCCATAGCTAGTCATTCGAAGATTTCTTGTTTATTATTTTTCTTTAAGTTCGTAATAGTTCTATGAATTTCTAGATCTAAGGGAACTAGGTCAAGATTTCTAATGCGTCGCATACAAAGTCCCACTCTATCCAAAATTAAATCTAATACAATATATAAATTAAATTTAAAACATAAATAAACACACAAATACAAGAAAGTAACAGTAAGCAATTAAACAAAAAAAATATATGTTTTTTTTTTTTTGAATTAAAACCAGATTGATTGGTATTAATATCAACAATGAAAATAGTAAAACAAATCCCAACGGCGCCAAAAGCTTGTTGCGTGTTTTTCAACACACGAACTCGTGCAAGTATACACGGTCACAAGTAATAATATGATAAGTAAAATATCGTTCCCACAGAGATTAGTTACTAGTATTAATTGATTATTAAAATTATTTCAACCTAATTTTATCCAAACAGCAGATAATTTGATGCAGATTTACCAACTAAATTTTATAACAGATTGCAAGAAAATTCTAGGATTGCGCTTCACCAAATTAATCCACTTGACTCATTATATTTTATCTTGATTTATGTTATTGTGTTTTAAGTTGTTAACCAAGAACTCCTAATCTATCCATATATCTCTTCCGAGCTCCATACGTAAACATCTAGTTAAAATGATTCACTATATTCCTATGGGAATTAAATTCAACCATTTATTAAGTTCAATTCTCTTATGATTACACATACAATAAAAGTATATTTCTATCTCTTATGTATATACGTTATTTCATCACGAAAGCGACACAAAAATGCCTTTTTCAAGTTTATTTAAGTGTCACAGATCGCTTAATTAATCTTCCGATAATTAAAAGCATTAAACACAGATAAAATAAACAACTTAAAACAAATTCCATAAATCATTCAAAAATATTTAAGTCACACTTCATAATTTACGCTACACTGCAATCCTAGAACAAATGTGTTAGTTCATAGCAGAATTTAAAATTACAACACAACAAAAATAAAACATTGCAGAGAAAGAAAATTAAAAGAAAATAGATAAGAAAAAAAAACTCTTTCACGATTCCTCAATGAAAAATAAATTTCATTTCTTCTTCTTTGTTGTCTTCTTTCTCTGTAATTTCCCTAAGAAAATACAACATAAAACGTTAAATCAACACTCCGCGTGATTGTGTAACACGCAAACCAGACTAACAGAAAAATTAGAATGTTGCAAGTTTTTCTCCAAACTTGTTGAGAGAAAAAGAGGAAAGAAAGAAAAAATTACAATCTGCTGAAAAGAAGAAAAATTCGGAACTGAACTGAAAGAAAAAAAAATTCCGAACCCCCTGAATGCGTATCCCCCAAAATATATATCATCTCTTTTTTTTTATTATTTTATTTATTTTTTTTTATTTTTTTTTATTTTTTTATATCATTAGTGGGAGACAAGCTAGCACGCGTAACAAACATTCTGCCAATTTTTTGAATTTTTTTTCTTTTTCCGCATGCCACGTGTCGCGCTCTGATTGGCGGACACAATTCGCGGGACACGTGGCAGCTTTTCATTGGACGTTAAGCCGGGCGCATGAAGAACGCGTCGCAGGCGATTTCTCCGGAATCTGAAATGTGTAACTACCTGGAAGGGGCGCGATTCTCGCGTTTTTATTTCACCAAAAGCATGCCACGTGTCACCATGTTATTCGGCCGGAATATTTATGAGACACGTGGGCGCCATTTTCCGTTTGAAGAGTGAGGGTGCACGCCGCTTGTATGGGACCGCGTCACACGGGATTGTTAACACGAGCGGCTCGGTGCGCGCGGCTTGGATGGACGCGCTTCGATCTGGGACCGTTGATTCGATCCAACGGTCGGCGACCGCCTCGGGAATCTGCGCGGCCGACATGTGGGGCCCACTCTGACGCCGGCCTGCGCGACACGTGGGACCCACTCGCACGCTGAGCCGCGCGAAAGGAAGATCTCTGCCCCCAATCGCTTTTTTCGAGCTTGATGCACACGCGCGCATCTGAGCCGTGGATACTTTGATCGGACGGTCCACGTTTGGCGAGTCTTGCTGCGCGTGGTCTTCATCTCCCTCGCGAAAATTAAACTTTTATTAATTGTATTTTCACCCACAAATATATTTCAAATTACATTTTAAACTTTCTTAAATTACAGTTTAGCCCTTTACTAATTTTAAATTAAATTTTTAAACTTTTAATAATTACAATTAAGCCCAAATTTAATTTAAATTATATTTTTGCTTTATATAAATTGTAATTAAGAAAATATATTACCATAAATTATATTTGTGGACAAAAATATGAAATTAAGTACATTTTCGATACAAATTATTTAATTTTATTAAAAATACATTTTTAGCAAATAAAAGGAAAATATTAATTTATTTAACAAAAATTAATAAATATTAAACGAACATAGCAATTATCATTACTAAAATTGATGCAAATAACTGTATAAAATACAGTTATCAATGTCCAATATAAACTTATTAAAGAATACGAAAAAGAGTGATTATACTCCATTTTATTCATAATATTGATATTTCTTAAAGTCAACTAAGAACCTTGAAGAGATCCTTAACCACACATAATTTCTAAATGCATAGTTTCTAAATGATTTATTTCTTAAAGTATAGTATTAGCTATTGCTGAATCTGTGTGCCCATTTAATGAAAATGAGAGATTTTTTTATAGGATAAGGAATCTCTGATTACAATTGTGGGAAATCACTATTCACTATTCTTTAATAATTGTCACTTGATTTTCTACTTATGGCCTTTGAATGTATCCCTTACATCTTTAGCAGGAAATGTTAATTAAATATGTGGGTTCTACATCTTTATTTATCTTTTTATTTTTCTACTAATAGTCATTTTGATGATGTATCTTCATCTTCTCGATTTCTAATGCAGTAAATGTATTTGTGATCCTTAACGGTCCTCTTAAGATAAAAACAAAACACACCTTTCTTGTTTCTTAATAAATTTATAGATTATTAGTATTAAAACTTGTTTCAAATTTACTGATTTTCTCACCATCTTTTTCTATGATGCCCATATTGTTATGGAAAGTGATTATAACTTTACTAGCTAAATAATTTACCTTGAATTTAGAAGAGTTATTAATTTTTTTGAGTTCTTGATACATATGACTTGGAATCTATCCTCTTAAAATATAAAACATTTCTGTATTGAATTCATTTTCTAGAAGCATCTTTAGTTTTAAAACTTTTTTATTAGTGTTGTAAATCTCTAATTTGATAAAATGATAGAGACTAACACAACTTTCTTCATTTCAGTCCATGAATGAACTGAAAATCTGAGGTAGACAAGTTATCACCTATTATGATATTCTTCCTAAAATTTTAAAGCTTTCTTAAAGTTTTTAAGAAAATTTGACTCATTTAAATTAATCCATGGATATATGTGTTTAATTAAACTTGCACATAAAGCTTTATAAACAAATATTGGATCAGCTTCTTTAAGAATATTAAACTTATTGTCTGTAGGGAATTCTTTTTCTATGGTATAAAATTTCATATCTCCGATATATTTTTGTATATTTTATGGTTAAGTTATAGAGACTCAACCTTTATGGTCTACTTAATTTCATGTATTGGTCTTTTTCTTCTTCAACAACCAATGTCTTCTTGAGGGATGTTTCTCTTAACAGTACTGGTGGTCATACTATATTATATGTCTTTATGGGAGATGTTTCTCTAAATATTATTGATGATCACACTAAATTTCCTAGGGTGTTCAACTTGTTTGGTGGCATTGGTTGTTGTTGTAATACTACATAGTAATTTTTAACTAAATCTTATTAAGATAGTAACTTAGGTACTCATATTTTGCATAATTGTTTCAACTTCTATTTTAGTAGTGAAATTTCTTGATTTATTCCACTAAATCTAGTAATAGCTTTACTTGATTTGGGCTAATTGGTGTAAATTTCTGATTTTGGATCATTATAAATCACATAAGTCTTTTTCGAATATTTTTTTCTACTTCTTCAGCCCAATTGAGCTTTTCCTTTTTCTTTTCAAAGACGTTACTTTTGATTTAATAGGTTTTAATAACCTTGAACTGCTAGGTTCTTCCTTTTCATTTAAATATCTTTCTTTAGAAGTTTTACTTTCCTTATAATGATTTTCTGAAGTGAATTCATCTATAAGATTTTTTAGACTTTAATGCTAATTTTGAGCTATTAGGCTTTTCCTATTCAACTCATGTCTCAAAAAGAGACTTTTCTAGTATAATATGTTGAGTTGTTCCTGAAGGATTTTTATCTTGATCTTGATATCAAAATGTTTCATTCTTACAATAACAAAAATAGTTAAAGGTATTGATTCTCTTGTAAGAACATTTACTAAACTATCATTATTTTTTAGAAGATGTTCAACATCAAAATTATAATGGTTAAACCATTGTTACTATCTCACTAATCTTTATTGTTGTAATAATCTACAATATTAGTTCTTGAAAAGTAACCAAAAATTTTGTTATTAGTTATGAGAACGAATTTGTAACTTATTACATATATTGTAAATTTCTTAATAGTTTTTATAATAGCTAAATATTTTTTTAAATTACTATAATAATTTATTTCTTGACCTTAAAAATATCCTAATATGTATCTGTAAAGATATTTATCTTGGTGATCTATTTTTATTTTTAAAACTATTCCCCAATATTTATGTAAATAATCTGTTTCAATTGTCATTTTATCATTTAGACATGGATGGTATAAAGTTGGTAATTTTTTTATCTGAGTTTTTACCTTATCCATATATAAAGTATCTTGCTTTGTTCATTTTAAAATATGATCTTTTTTCAATTTTGTTTGTAAAAATTTTATATTTATGCAAATTTTTTTATGTATGCTTTAACATATGTTAAACATCTTAAAAATTTGTAATTGATTTTTGTATTTTATTTCGTTAGAAAATCCTTAAATGTTATTTAGTACATGAGATTGTAGATGATGTTTTTCATCTTTAATTTTTGACCATAAATACTTAGTTTTTTGTTAAGCAATTACAGCTTTATTTTATCATCAAAAAGTACAATTCAATCTTTTTTTCATTTTTGTATAATATTAATAATATCAAATAATATTTATTTAATTCATTACTGAAAATTAAAATATAATTTATGTAAATATAACAAATATTTTGTAATTTCTTAAAAATATTATCAATATATCTTTGAAAGATACATGAAGTTTGTTTTAATCTAAATAGTGCAGCAATCCATTGAAATTATCTTTAAGGTAACTTAATGCTGTTAATTTTTGAGATTCTTGATCAAGTCTAATATACTAAAATTCATTTTTGCAATCAAAACTTGAGAAATAGTTCTTCTATTTTATTAATTATAATAATTCATCTTTCTTTAAAACATAGTATTCATCCTCAATAATTTCTTTCTTCAATGATTTGAAGTTTCTTCAAACTCATATCTTTTAGAGTATGAATAATGAGTTTTACTCTAATAATTTTGTTAGAGTCTTTAAGTTTTATGCTAGCAATCATTTTAGACTTATTTGTTTTTGGGTCTAAATGATTTTTTAAGTTTAATGTTTTTAATAATTTGTTGATATCTATTAAGACTTTATCTTTCATGATTTCATTAAAAAAATAGTTTTGTCTATTTTCTATGTCTAATAAAATGTTTTATAAAAAAGATTTTTGTTGCTTGGTATCTATCTCATCATGTTTTTTCATTTTTTATGTTCTTAAAATAAAAGTTGGGTTTGATACAATTAAATTTTTTCCTACTTTTGATACATAAATGTTTTCATTATATAACGTCGTTAGACTTATTTTGTTTAAATATTATGTAAATGATTGATATAGGTTTCTTATTAATAAATCAAGTTAATTACGCTTTATATCTATAATATATGGGACAATTTTCATAAAAACTCAAAACATTTACTTTGTTGCAATTATGTCTACAAAATATAGGTAATTGTAAAAACATGTCCAATAACATGTATTTTTAAAAAGGTGTAATTATACCCACAACATATGGATAGTTATACAATTATATTCAAATTTAGGCATATTTTTATCATTACCTACACGTTGTGAACACAATTACAATAAAGTAAATATTTTGGACAATTTTACGTTGTAGGTAATGTAATTAACCCTAATAAATCAAATCCTATTTTTAGTTGATATATAGAAGGAATATAATTTTTTTTTATCATCCTATCATTATATCTATATCTTTTAAAACTTTATTAAGATTTATTGTAGTATTATTAGCAATTTTTACAATTAAATTTTTTAGATCAGTTATCTCTTTTTCTTTTTTAGATGTTTCTTCTTAAGAGTTTATAACCTTAAAACCTTGATACATTAATTTCCTCAATTAATTACTTTTTCTTGATTGTATTAGAGGTTTTTCTTTAACATCTAAATTCTATTATTACTTCAAAACCCATTAATATTTATGATTTTACTATTTGTTCAATTTCTTTATAAATTTTATCAATATATTGAATTATTATGCCTATTTGTTAATGAATATCCTATTATATAATATACTGATAATAGATAATTTCTTTCATTCATTAAACCTTTTCATTTAAATTCATAAATTTAACTTAATATTTGATTTAAATTTTTATTATTAATATTAATAGAAGACTTAGAGTGTTCTGTGAATTTTAATTTATGATATCCTAAATTTTCATAGATCATTCATAATAAAACATTTTTATGATTTATTATTATATTATATAATAATGTTAGTTTTATTGGTATATCAATTTATTCTTTAAAATATATTTTTATTAATACTTATAAATTTTCATGAATGTATCTAATTTTTCTTTTATAGATTTTTAATAATTTATCTATAATAATATTTTTGTCCATTAATAGTATGCTATATCTTCTTTTTGCATTTGTAATAATAATACACATTTTTTTATTATTGAGAATGATATTTGTGTTGTATGATTATTTTAATTATATAATTATTTGATTTATATATTTTAATCTTATAACTTTTTTTAGGTGTGAGTTTCGTTAGTATTGTAATTTATAAGTATGATTAATTAATTCAAATTTTTTAAAATTGTGTTTTTTAAGAATAAAATAAAAATTATATATTTTATTAATAAAAATATTAAAAAAACTTACTCCTTCCTCTCTCCTTTCCTCCCTCTCCTTCTCTCCTACTTAATTTTTTTCTCTCTCTTTTTTTATTATTAAAAAAATAAAATTGAGAGAGAAAAATATTAAATACGAAAGAGAATGATTAAAAGAGGAGAGAGAAAGAGTGAATAAGAGAGAGAAGAGGAAAAAAAAAGATAAAAATACAAGAGAAAGCTGATTTTTTTTAATTTTTTTTATTAGTAAAAGATAATTTTTATTTTATTCTTAAAAAAGTTTCTAAATTTTTTAAATTTTAATTTAATTATCATATTTTTAAATTAAAATTAATATAACTTACTTAAAAGTTATAATATTAAAATATATAAAAAGATACAGTACCCGAATTTTTAAATCAATCACTTTTTTTAGTATTTAATTTTTTTAATTTTTCATTAATTATTATTTTTTATAAAAAATATATTCAGATATATTATGTTTTTATTTTTTATATTATTTTTATGAGTAATGTATATAAAATCACTATTAATTTTTCTTAAATTAAGATATTCATGATATTTTTAAAATTTTAATTGCATTACATCCTTTGCCGATATCATAATAAATAAAAGCATTCGGTAATGGGTCGTCGGTTGCAAGTTCATCCTTCAGTTCCGAACCATTTATGTTTGGTAAGCTCCTCTATAAAATAGCTTTTTTTTAATTTTATTTTTTATTTCCAACATCTGCTTGGTTCTTGAGAAACGCCGAGGTGAAAATCTCGTTTTCAAGGTTGGTTGGGTCTGAATAAGGGTTCTTGGTTATTTTTCTAGAACCAAACGGGAGTGGATAATATGTTGATATGTTGATCTTTTCTTTTCAGATGTGGAATATTAGATGTATTTTAAAAGTTGAGATTTAAATATCGAGTAAATATCAATAAAGAAAAGATAAATAGAGGATACAAATCCCAACCAAACAGGGTGAGACTCTTTTCATTTTTCAATGCGTCTTCTTCATCAATATTGCATTTCGTTACACTTTGGGCTCAAGTACAATCAAATTCAAGACAGGCTTAAAACACGATTTTCTGCATAAATTTTGTTTTCTGGGAAAGGGGCAATTTTGTACCCTTGTCATCTTTTGGGTCCTATTCAACATTGGATTTTATTAGCGACCCATTTTTAGAGAAATCCGGTGAGTCTGCAAATTTGATTTTGTGCTTGTTCTTTGACATGCGCACTTTTCTTTTTGTGGTAACTATTTATGTTTGCATTATTTCATTATTTCCCACATAATAATTTACCTATAAGTAGGTGATTTTCCTTTGTTAAAAAAGAAGGTGATTTTGACTGTAATAATACAAATACGCACCAAGCTCCTCGACACAACACATGATACAACACGAATGACACCCCTACATATATATATATATATATATTTATGGAAAATAAAAATTTAGGGAATTAAACCTTCTGTTTGCTGCAAAATGGCCCAAAAGGTGTATGATGGAATGTCAATTTTGGGAATGATTTGCCGTTCATGAAAAATCTAATGCATGACAAAATTATAGAATTATTAGAATTTTCAAATAATTGGGATTCTATATTTAGAGTTTTATTCAATCGAAAATGTTATTAGACTAATATTTATTATTGGATTATGATAAGATTTAGTATAGTTTGAGTCCTTATAGATTTAAGATAATCTTTTATTTTACCTATAAGTAGACTTATTTACATTATATATGCACATTTTATTGATTTGATTATGATTATTTGAAATTGAGAACTTTCGGTTTTCAATTATCACCTCCACACCTTCTGGTTGATATTAGAGGTTGATTTTGTTTTCTTAAACAAAATCAATTTTTTTTCTTTCAAATTTTGTTACTACTTACGTGAAAATAATACAAAATTTGCCACTATTAATGTTTATCGTGAAGACAGCAATTAAAAGAATTATTTTCCTGTTTACTGTGAAAACAGAAAAAAAAAATCACAAAACCCTATCTTCCTATTCAAATTTCTTTCTCATTCTGTTTTAAAAAGACTGATTTTGATTAAATAGCTGCAATTTGCGCCATAAAAACATCCGCAATTTGTAGCAATACAAACAACCACAACCACAACTCCCTTTGCCGCCAAGAGTTGTGATCAACACCATCGTTGGACACGTTTCTCATTGTTTTTGGACAATAATATCTTTGGATATTTTCGCACCGGAAAGAGAAATTAAATATGAGTATTTTGATGATTCAAAGCCAGAACCATAAATTATTGAAGATGTTTATTATGAAGACTCAAAAATACCGATTTATGATAAAAAAAAGTTTAATTTTTAGTCAAGGTGGTATCGAAGATCCAATTGAAGTGGACTTTGTTGGCAATACTAGATATGAATTATTTCCAACGGTACAAGTTTCTTATTAGTTCTTTGATATTTACCAAAGTTCAATATTTGATGAAGTTGATGTTGTACAAAGAGTTGATTGAGTTGAGCATATTGAATTTATGCTTAAAGTATACAAGGATTTATGGGTCACAAATTTTGGGTGTTTTCTTAATTCAATTATGCCTCAATTTACTGTTTGTTTTGTTGACTACACAAGCACAACTTCAAAGTCCTTCAAGAGATCACAAGCACGTATCGGTGGATCAATTTGTAATCAAAACCAAAGATACAAAAGAAGTGTATGCAATCATCGCAAATTCTTCAAGCTCAAGTCAAACTTGAAAACGTTTTTTTTTGCCACAAAATTATAGAATCATTATAATTTTAAAATAATTAGGATTCTATATTTTAGAGTTTTATTCGAATCAAAATTGTTATTAGATTAAGATTTATTATTAGATTAGGATAAGATTTAGCATGTTCGAGTTCTTATAGAATTATAATAATCTTTTATTTTACTTATAAATAGGCTTATTTACATTATATATATGTACACTTTTATTGATTTGATTACGATTATTTGATATTGAGAACTTTTGTTCTTCAATGATTGTCAATCTGTGTTGGTTAGAAGCTTAGTACTAGTGTGACTAATATGGGCATTATCGCTACCATACCTATTCTTTTGAAGCCATTTTTTCTACAAAGTTTTTACACATTTCGGTTGGTTCAGACAAGGTCACAAAGTTTTTACTTGGTATGCATTGCAGGGACATTGTTTCTGTTGCTGACTAATGACCAATTGGAATCACTGAGGAATGAAATGAGGAAGCAAGACAATGACGAAAGCGATTACAATGATCTCTAGATTGATGGACTCATCTGTGCTTTTTAGCTTGTTCATGGATACAGGAAAGTCAAGACAACACAACAAGTTGCTAAAGAGGTTGTAAAAAAAGTTTGTTTTTCTGATCCAAATTGCTGGTCTTCCAAAAATGTTACTGAGAATAGTATATGTGAATTGCTGCAAGTAGAATCTGAAGTTAGTTATAATTGTCCTTCAGATAATTTTAGCAATGGGGAAGGTCTTCCAAGAAATTGTTGGATGTCAATTGGATGGGCTAGGATGTTCAAACAGTTCCATGTTTTGGCAACTGGAGTGCAAGCTAGTTCAGACAGTTCAATGTTTTGGTAACTGGAATTTGCAGTCCGTAGACTTCATAGATGGCAGAGATGGTATTGCAGTTGCAGATATGGCAACTCCTTACTGGGAAAGGCCAGTTGGTCCTATTTGGTGGTGCCATGTAGCTCCAGGTCATCCATACATCAATTCAAGTAGTGTTCATTGGCTACATCCTGCCATTAACTTATAGCTTTGTGAGATGAACATAGGCTCACAAGTGAGCGAATGAAGTATCTATTGTATGAGGTAAAACATCTCTGAAATGTATAATTGTTTGGACAGTATTGACTTTTTTTTATGTTATCCATTGAGTATTTGACTACTAGACTCTGCATTATTGAAAAGTAGAATTAGCAAATAAGCCCTCTATAGATTCTTAAGCCTTGAATATAGTTCTTGGCAGTCTTTCTTTAAACACGATGAAAGTATTGGATTCTCAACCAGCTATCAGTACACCAACAATGTATTACATTCTAATTGTTTACTATAGTGTTAATAGGTTCCAGTTAGGGTTGCCGGTGGACGGTTGTTTGAGCTTCTTGAGCAGTCAACGATGACCCACTTACTGATGGAGATGACATTCCTGTTGTTCTAAGATCATGGCAGGCACAAAACTTTCTATTGACAACATTGCATGTCAAAGGTTCTGCATCAAATCTCAATGTGATAGGAATTACAGAAGCCTAGGTTTCCTTAACTCGATCAATTATCTTATAGTGATTAATTCATCACAAATTTTTTGCAAAAAAAACTTGCGAGTTGTGCAAGCTGTCATCATGATTGAAATTTACTCATACTCAATTTTCTGCTTTGTGCAGGAAATGCTTGCTGCAGGAAGTAGTTATGTACCACTAATTGTTCATGAGGTCATAGCACATTTAGCTTGCCACCTTGCATGATGGGATATTAAGTACATATTATTTCCTCTTATGGTCTTACTCCAAATTATGTTTCTTTTAAGTTGTTTAACGATAAGGATGAATGGTTATTCTTTGTTCTTAATAATTTATTATAGTGAAGATATAGTTTGATAAGTATATTCTGTCATATTTGAAGAGTGACTCGATACCACAACTTCAAAGTAAATCACAGAAGTTTTAGAATAGGAAACTGGGTCCTACTTCAAGTATTCTCAAATACTAACCCCACGTTTGGTTGGAGGGAATGGAATGGAATCAAAATCGATTCCTTTCATTTTGTGTGTTTGGTTGGACGGAATGGAGGACGGAATGGAATCTGATTACTAAAAGAGAAGGAATCACAATTCTTTCTACCACCTTTGGTAATCATTATTCCATTCCCATCTAAACATTTTTTTCCAATTTTACCCTCACCTAAAATATAACCTTAAATTCAAATCCTAAATTCTTAAACCCAAAATTCCAAAACCCTAAACCAAAAATTTCAAAACCCTAAATCCAAATCCTAAAACCCTAAACCCTAAACCTCAAATCCCTAAACCCTAAAACCCTAAACTTTAAAACATAAATCCCAAAACCCTAAACCCTAAATCCCAAATTCCAAATCCTAAAACCCTAAATCCTAAACCCCAAATCCCCAAATCCCTAAACCATAAATCTCAAATCCATAAACCCTAAACCCTAAAACCCTAAACCTTAAAACATAAATCCCAAAACCCAAAACCCTAAAACATAAATCCCAAACCCCAAAACCCTAAAACATAAATCCCAAAACCCTAAACCCTAAACCCCAAATTCCAAATCCTAAAACCCTAAACCCCAAATCCCTAAACCCTAAACATTAAACCCTAAAATCCTAAACCCCAAATCTCCAAATCTCTAAACCCTAAACCTTAAAACATAAATCCCAAAACCCAAAACCCTAAAACATAAATCCCAAAACCCTAAACCCCAAATTCCAAATCCTAAAACCATAAACCCTAAACCTTAAACCTTAAAACCCTAAAACCCTAAATCCAAAATTCTAAAACCCTAAACTATTTTTAGAAAAATAATAATTTTAACCCTAAATCTTAACCTACAAATATAACCCCAAATCCTAAATCTCTAAACCCTAAATCACACATCCCAAACCTCAAAACCCTAAACCCTATTTAGAAAAATAATAATTTTAATAATATATTTCTTTTTAATTAAGTAATACTTATTTAGAAAAATAATGATTTCAATAATGTATTTTGTCTGATGAAAAAATAGTAATTAAATGACATTATTTGAACTTTACAGCATGTAGGGGTATTAAGGTCATTTACAGCTTTTTTCATTCCATTCCAGTGGTAAACCAAACACTATAATACTGATTTTGAGCTTGATTCCAGTGATCAAACCAAACAAAATTGTTTCCTTTCCATTCCATTCCATTCCATTCCTATTCCGATTCCATTCCATGAACCAAACGCCACCTAAAGGATAAATCGGCTGGAAAATTAGCTCTAAAATAGGAGGGACCAGACAAAATGACGACTATTATTTTAGATAATTGCAGCACTTCTTTTTTTTTTCCTTTTGTATTTGTAAGTTCTTATGAATAGGTCAGGTTTATTTTTCTCTAGCTTGATACACTTGTCAATTGTCATCTTTAAACTGAAGATTGTAATAATAGATAAGCTCATTAGATTTTTCAACTTGCTAATTGCTATCCTGCTAAATTTTGCTCGGCTCTAAAGGTAGAGATTTTGCTTCTTCTGCTTTAATTTTAGACTATCAATGGCATCTTTCATATTTTACTAGTGTAGAAACTTATTTTGTCATTTTATCATTTCACTAGTTGCGGTTTCTTATTAGACCTTCAATATGAGTAGCAAAACTTAGTATATATGTTTGTGAAATGGTGGTAACATACACATACTTGCAATGATTTGCTTCTTTCTTGAATTTTTATTTTGATCTGTTGGTTATTCTGCAAGTACATATTTGGGGCTGCAAATGAAATTGAGTTGATGTTTATAAACATGGTTCTTCTTTAGATATCAGACAGCCTTTTCATTTATTTGAAACAGTTCACACATAGTCAGACTCACAGTTCACACATCGTCACAGACTCACAGTTCACTTAACAGACTGCCTTTTAACATATTATTTCACTTTTCAAACAGGATAATTGTTCACCCCTACTTCCCCAACTGTGGCTCGGAGTCTCCTGGATGGTACAGGTCTCATTCCCTAAAAACCGGCAAATGCCGGTGTAAATCATATACACCAGCCTTGTAAAACTTGTAGCTCTCATTTTGTTTGGGAGAGTGTATTTTGTAGGAATCCAAATGAGTTAGCTTCACTTTGTTAATTTGGAAATTCTCAGTTGTGTTTTGTTATAGCTATAATCTCATTTGTCACTCTAGACAAATCAAAACAGCCAAAGGTATGGAGAAAAGAGACACCAATCCGAGTACCCATTTTGGATGTAGGGATTGGGAGCTGAATCTTGACACTTTGGTGAAGGACAATACAACCTTATCAACTCAAGGCGTGGGGGCTAGTCTGAGTTTAGCTTACTAGCATCAAATTGGTACAGTTGTGCTGAAGTGCAACATTTCAGACTTTAGTACTCTTCTCCCCATTCCTTTTTTTTCTTTCAAATGAATGCCAAGTCATGTACCTTATAACTTGGTGAGGAATCTAATAAAAAACAGTTATTGTAATAGTTACATTAATTCTATATCTTTGCAGTCATTTTTTTGCTGTCAAATTAGGAGCATGCTACATTTTTCCTATGTCTAACCAAGATTGTTGTATTATTTATTTATTTAAAGAATTTTTTTTTCTTTCTTTAAAATATCGCATCCTTCAATTTGTAGGTATATGTATATCAATAAAAAAATTGTAGGTACATGTATATTTCATATTTGTATGTACATACCTAAGTCCAACATTTGAAATTTTGCGAATGCAGCTCCATTGTAACGAGAACAAGTAAACATATTGACCACTTGTTTTATGTTATATCAACTTGATAGTCAAGTCAAAATGAAAAAGACACGGATGGTCCAATGATTTTCTACAAAAATGAGTTTTATTTCTATTATTTTTTAATGAAGCGTTTTAATTCTATAACTTTATAATTATTTTAATCTTAAAATTTCAAAGTTATATGATTTATTTAAATCATTTTTAAAAGTATAACTTCAATTTTTTCAAAATTATAAGATTAATGCACACTTTTTTTTTACCTAAAATTACATTATCATTAATGTCCTTCCATTAATATTTTCAATCCTGAATAAATAAATTAAATAGCTTTTTGAGTTTTGTGCAAGTTTTTCATAAACGAATAACGTTTTCCCATAGTTTTTTTTAAGGAAGAAATAAATAATTAAAGAGAGAATGTGATAAACAAGAAATAAATAATTTTATCGAACTAAAGCCATTAGCAAAAAAACAGAGAAAAAGAAAAAATAGCATTCGCTTTGCCCCATATATACCACGCCCACCAAAAACTCAGTAATTAAAAACTGATTTTGACTAATTTTTTAAATTAATTATAAATAATAATAATAATATTGATGATTTTGACTGCCTCCTAATTCCTAGTCAATGTCAACATTCATTATATGTTACCTATAGACGTGTGGTTTATCTAAAGAAGAAGATTGGTTCGGCAATGTCAAGAGAAGAAAATGAAAGGCTGTAGTTTGGGCATTTGTAATGGCTAAATGAGGTGGAAAACTACCATAGGTGTTATATATATATATATTTATTTTTTTCAATGTTTAGAAAAGAGTCATAGTTATTTATCATCTATACTCTCAAACAATAAATCTAAAATTTTAAAAATACATTTAGCTCATATTTTAATGGTCAGTTATTTACCCTATAATAACCACCTTTTTAATAAAAAAATTAGCATTAAGTAATATTTTCTATCAATTTTTCTAAATTTTTTTATATTATTAAATTATTTACATATTTTTACATTTTAAATCCTCTAAAAAATATAGTTTTTATGTTATAAGAAAGAAAAATATATATATTATAGAAGGATTAAAACTAAAATTTTATTTATAAAAAAATTATATTATATAATTAAACTTTTTTTTCCCCAAATCACGTATAATTTTGGTAAAGAGGTACCAAAGTTTTACTAGAAAACAACTGGTTGAATAAATTTCCAAAGAATATACTTCTAAAATTAATGTAGGTTATGATGAGATGGAAAAATTACATAATAAATATAATATTCATAAATTTTAATCATAAAATTAATATTTTTTATTTATTTTTATTATTAAAACAAATTTCACTCATTTTAATTTAAAGTAGATCATTTATATCAGTTTACGTTTGTATTGTTTTTATTGTTATAAATTTTAAAAAAAATTTAATTTTTTTTTAAATATTAGTTTAAATTATGATGCTTTTGGATATTTTTACATACAGTGCAATTCAGCTGTTCTTTTCAGCTTATGCATGCTTTTTTATAATTTTCTTTTATATACGTGTTAATGTTAGAGTTAATACCAAATGCATAAAAACCACTTTTCTTGGTTGTTTACGATTTGTATGAATTTAAGGAGACGTACACGCATATACCATTTTCTATTCGGGCACCTTCATGGCTACATTTTACATACAGGACAAAAGAAATATATATATATATATATATACATTTCTTTAATTTAATTGATAAGGACAGAAGGAAGTTCTGTACAAAATATATAATTAATTAGATGACCAATGAAACTGCCAAATAATAACAACTTATAAACGTTTTCACTTTGTGATAAATAATATTATTTGTTAAAATATCTGATAGCTATATCTCTTTTTTAAAAAGATATTTTTATTAAACTTGTTTATTTTTAAGTTTATATATATTATATTTTTAATATAAAAATATTTTTTTAACGTACATAAAAAAATATATACTAAGTAAAAAAAAATTAAAAATAAAATTTTATTTATAAAAAAATTAAAATTATGTAATTAAATTATTAAAAATTATCTTAAATAAGATACTTAAAATTGACTTATATTATATAGGTTAAGGTCTATCTAAAATAAAATAATTGTGAAAATAAATATCTTTATACTTTGAAATAATGACATCTTATCTAATAGGTATCTTTATCTTATGAACTTATAAAACAAATAAAAATTTACGAATTTAATTAACATTATTTATCATTATTTTGATGATTCGATTTAGATGGAGAAATTACAGAGAAGACAAAGAATCAAAATAAAATTGTGTGAATCTTATATTAGGTTTACGTATATATATATATGACATCATATGTACACATGTCGATTACATTTGAGTACAAGGTATAATAATAAATGCATAAACTAACTTAGACTCAACCAAGTTGAGAGATCGGACAAATGATTGGTCTTTCGATGAAGCCACGGGAAGATCAGTACTCTAGACGTGAGCACATATGAAGTCTCGAGCAAGGTACAATATGGATTAGGCTGTTAAAGAGTCGAACTGAAAGTCAAACCTTATGCTAAAACATCGAGTCTCCTTACTCTTGCAACTCGGTTCTTAAATCGGGATGGAATAGTATAAACTACGCAGTCAAAATGATTGAGAATACAAAATGACTTTACACCACTAATGATGCTTATCAGTTGATTGTAGAAAGAAAATCTGAATCTTAGGGAGGAACCAAGGCATTCTCCGCTTCATTATTTCTAGAAAATCATACCAAAATCTCAAAAAGAAGGCTCTATCTTTTCACCTCGTACCTTATAATTTTTTTGGTTGGGTGGTAAGATACATAACTCGACATTAAACATTTTTGCTCGGGCTTTAAAGATTTGTCTTTGCATTTAACCATTTTTTGATTTCTTTTTAGATCGGTTCTTAAATTAACTCTTAGCTATTTAGTTTGAAAACTCGACTTTAGGTAACTTATATTTTCCAGTATTTTATTTATCTTTTTATGTAACTTTTAGTTACGAACATGCATAAGGAAGTATCATCAAGGGTTACAGGTAAAGTAATCATACCTTCATACTCTTTGGGCTCTTCTTCTTGGGAGAGCCCTTAATATCCAAACTACTCAGGACAAATGGAGAGTGAAGAATTAGACTCCAATTCTAAAGAAAACACTTATGGTGATAAAGAGATGTTTAAGATTCCCACTATCTTTCCATCTTGATCTCAAACTACACCTATAATTAGTTTGTGCATCCATAAACATAGATATCGATTCCAAGGATGTGGAGAAAAAAGTTCAGAAAAATGAAATTAGGGAGCCAACAGGTCGAACCAAAGGTTAAAGTGATAAAATTGTAACGAATGGCTTAGCCTCAAAAGACGAAGAGAGACTCAGACGCATTCATAACATTCCTTCGTCAATTCATATAATGATTCCAAGCCTAGGTGTAGTAGATAGTAAGACACCACTTGTTGGTTAGACATCATTTCACAAGAAGGCTCAATTGCTAAGGGTTAGATTTCTCTTGTATCCTTTCATAAGAAAATTTCTGAGTAGGACTCAACTCGCGTCTGGCTAATTTATGCTTAATGAGTGGAGGTACCTACTTTGTCTCATTTTAATACGTAGATAACTCGGGTTTGATTTGGATTTAATTGAGTTTAATGATGCATATGTGTTGAAGAAAAGCCCCACTTATACAAGGAGGGTTTATATATTGGCCAAACAAGATCGGGGTATAAATGTGATCCTCTCAAAGAACGAGCAAAATAGGCAACAATAGTTCTTTTATGTTTATGGTCGGTAAGATATAACTTATGGTGACAAGGGGCTGATAAAGAGCTTTTTGGTCATATACAAAGCTCGTGATAAGATAAATGACTTCTAATATAATCACCTTAAACTTATAGGCGAAGCAAAGACTCGTTAGTATTTAGGACTATCTACACAAGTTGACTTCTTGGAGAGAATTATTAAACACAACGTGCTTTATAGCATGTAGGCTAATAAGGCTAGGTTCAATACAACCTCCTATAAGAATAATCTATAAGCGTCGATCACCAACTCGACACAAGACTTCTCAAGATGACTTCAGGGGTAGATATGAAGTCATGACTGATGAATGAGCATATGCTTTCATTGATGACAAATTAATCTTATGAATATACAAAATTTGTTCTTCTTTTTTACAACCATGGAGTTTTATGTCGATGCTTTGTTAGCTCGATTAAAGGATAAAAGCATTCACAAGAGCATTGGATCAAAGAAGGATGCAAGCCCTTACAAGGTTCGGTCTCAAATAAAGAAAAAAAGATGAGCAAAAGTTAGAACAGAGGGACCATTCCATCGCAAGCAAAAAAAAGACATACAAGTATCGAGGAACCCATACTTGCACCGATCCCTGCTATTCAAATTTTTGAGTCAGTGGAAAATCCTTCACTAACTACTCCGTGCCACCAGACACATGCTCCTATATCCTCGAGCCCAACTGACAGCTCCATCTACTCCACGAGACTTGAGAAGAGGAAAATGTGTCATTGACGACTTGACTACAGAGGTTGAAGGTGTGACTCTCTATAGTGGGATGGCCTTAGAGAGATTGATCATTATGTTGACAACTGTCCATATAAGGCTCATGAGAAGCAGCTAGATGCTATCAATGAAAATCTAGATCCTACTTTGGTGGTAAGTAGGCTACTTTTTCAAGTGAGTATCAGCTCGAATCTACTATCCATACATGTTGTTTATTTATCTCCCTTTTTTTCAGGCTTAGCTTATGCACGAGCTTAGTAGAGTTCCTGGTATTGAGAAGCTAAAGAATGAGCTCAATGTTGAAAAAGATAGCCATGCCTCTTCTCGAGACAAGAAAATTGTCTTAGTTTTTAAGACCAATAAATGGGAAAGCGAACCATTGACAAAAAGGAGAAATTGTCTAGTGCTATAAGCAAACTAAACTCAAATGCACAACAATTTGAGGTGGCTAGGGAAACCGAGAACAATCTTGTGTCTAAGGTTGAAACTTAGAGACGCAAGCTAGATAATGCCAAAGCTAAGTATAAAGAGTCTGTGCGTGAATAAGAAAAAATGAAGAATGACATCAATACCATAGTTGTGCAACTCACATCAAGCATTGATATTGGCTACGACTTTGCCATGGATTCCTTCACAAAGAAGGCTAATAGGAGTGGCTTTGGTGAGTACTATTACAATATTTTGAACATCTCCATCACTCATCCTTATTCATATACTCAAAATCAAAATGAGGTGAAGATGAGCTCGAGGTAGAAGATGAACCTCGTCAAGAAAATGAACCCGAAGTGAAAGATCGACCTCAACAAGATGGAGTTGTTTAGTTTGTTATAGGCTCGAACCAACTTGTTTTTGTAAGGATTGGCCTTTTGTTTTATATATGTAGGTCTCTTTTTGTAAGACTTGGTATTTGTTTTCACAAAAAATATGATTTCACCAAAGAATTTATAGTTTCCTTCAAAAGTAGTTTATGCATGTATTGTACGTGCATTTATATATTTATAATATATATATTTATTGATGTTGACCTACATTATGGCTTTTAGGACATTTGTTCAATTACTTATCCCAATGTCTTGCCCCATTAAAGGCACTATGGTTGTTTGCACTTTAGTGCTTTATCTACTTTGAGAACTCATCACGTTTACTTCATCTTTTTTGTTCGAGAATTATGGCCTTCTGATCGGGTAAATAGAAATTTAGCTTGAGTTTTATAACAAGAGAATGCTAGACTTACCACATAGATGGTTAAATTAAGGGTCGAGCTAACTAACTTTTAACAAGGATAAGGTTTCTCTTTGTGAAGAGCTTAAGTGTAAGCTTGAGTCTTACAAAGAGCAATTATTCCAAACTCGAGCATGCGAAAGAATAACTATGGTTAAGATGGTTGTCTTAGTCGATAATGAATCTTACTAGACAAGTTTTTACATGAAGCAATTAGAGAGTGTATTCCTCAAAGTAAAGATTGCTTTCACGAATTAGAAAATTTTACTACAAACTCTAGCTTGGCTTTAACCGAGGCATGTGGGGATCTTTGCAAAAAAGTAGTCAAGATTTAGGCCAAGTTGTTGCCTTTAGTATATGAAACAAATGAAGAGAACCCTAGTCGTGCATCTAAACACCTCAAGGGCTTTTAAAAAACACATACATCATTGATTTTAAAATCAATAAACTTGTGAATCCAATTCTAACTTTGTAAGCTTGATCAATATAATATTTTATTTCATAGTAAGATTGTTTATGCATCCATGAAATTAGCTCAAACTATAATCTAATTTTGACGATTTTTATTGCCAACTTATACTCTAGCTTTTTTTTAGAATGCTTTACTTGATTCTTGACCCAGTTGATTAGCTCATGACGTAAAATTATAACAAGAGCGCTCTACCTAGTCTTTGACCAAGGTGATCAACTCTTTATACATTTATCAGACCGGTCTACCAGGTTCTTGATCGAGATGATCAACTCTTTATACATCTATCAGAGTGATCTATCTATTTTCTGATTGAGAAGATCAACCCGTGACATGAAATTATAACAAGAGCACTCTACCTGATCTTTGACCTAGTCGATCAACTCTTTATACATCTATAAGATTTCCCTACCTAGTTCATGATCGAAATGATCATCTTATGACATGAAATTATAACAAGAACACTCTCTTTGGTCTTTGATCAAGGTGGTCAATTCTTTGTACATATGTCAGAGCACTTGGCTTAATTCCTAACCAAAGTGATCAACTCGTGATATGAAATTATAAGAGAAGGCTCTACCTGGTCTTTGATTGAGGTGATCAACTCATTATACATCTATTAAAGTACTCTATCTGGTTCCTAATTGAGGTGATCAGCTCGTGACATAAATTTATAACGAGAGCGTTCTACCTGATCTTTGACCAAGGTAATTAACTCTTTATAAATTTGTCAAAGCATTGTACATGGTTCCTGACTGAGGCGATAAGCTCATGACATAAACTTATAACAAGAACGCTACCTAATCTTTGATTGAGGTGATCAACTCTTTATACATCTGTGAGAGCATGGTACCTAGTTCTTGACTGAGATGATCAACTCGTGACATGAAATTATAACGAGAGTGATCTACTTAGTCTTTGACTGAGATGGTTAACTCTTTATACATCTATCAGAGTGCTCTGCTTAGTTTCTAACAGAGTGATCAACTCGTGACATGAAATTTAACTAGAATGCTCTACCTAACTATGACCGAGGTGATCAACTCTTTATACATCTGCTAGATAGCTATACTTGGTTCCTGACTGATGTGATCAACTCGTAATATGAAATTATAACAAGAGTACTCTACCTAATCTTTGACCGAGATGATCAACTCTTTATACATTTGTCATAATGCTCTACTTGATTCCTAATGAAGGTCTTACGATTAATTAAACCTTGAAAAACACTTATATTCAAAATCAAACAATACAAAACTCTCAAGGTTTAAGACATACATGGCAGACCAAGTACTTCACCTATCCAAAAGCATAGCTACTTGAAGGGCAATTTTTAGCCGTGAGATCTTTTGCAAAATGAATAAGTCAACTCAATTAATATTATTCAAATTTATTCTTATTTTTATAAGATTGACTTATATTAAATTAGTCTACTCTAATTTTTTTTAAACTAACCAAACTAACATATATATATATATAATTTTTTTTAAAATTTCACTTAGGGTTTTCTTTCCCTTCTTTATCATTTTTCTTTCTATTTTCATAAAAAATACCACATCCATGAGAGAATTCCATAGTATACTCCTTGATGACTTCACCATCAGTGCTAGCTTAGCAACCTCCTCCGATGATACTTTACTTATTATGTATAATAAATCAATAATAATATTTTCCAATCTTCTATATCCTTTATTGTATTTAATATTATATTTTAATTTTAAAACTTAAATTTTTAATTACTCGAACTTAAATATATTAATCAGATAAATAATTGAAATCTAAAATCTTAAAATTTATAAATTATAACCAAATTAACATTAAAAATATTAGAAATTATAACATAAGAGTTAAAAAAAATTAATAAAAGTAAAAAAAGGATTTTGTTTTTAAAGAACTACTTGCAACCCAACCATAACCTCAAAAAAATTACGATAGGATTAAATTGATTTTTTTAAATTTTTTTGGTTCAAATTGTTTCTTATTTTTCAAATTAAATTAAATTATATTGATTCCGTTTCCATTTTAATCGAAAATTAAATCAAATCATATGTGTACATCCTTAAAGGTACTAATTATATCTAAAAGTGATACAGTCAAACGTGAAACGAAGAAGAGCAAAAATAGTCCACGTGAATTATATCAAGGCCAAAATACACTAAACAAAAAGCACGTACAATAAGGAAAAAAAAATCAAAAGATACATGAAATAAAGAATCAAACCCCACCCTAGGCCTCCATAGACAAAGATCTATGACTAAAATTTCATCAGCACTCTTCATAATTGTGATGATTATAGGTGCTATATATATATATATATATATATATATATATATATATCCTCCAAATCAGAGGTAGCTAGCTAGCTAGGTCTTGCAACTTCCTTGTCGCTCTGCTCAGAACTCCCTTCTTAATTAATCTAGAGTACTATAGTAAAAAAAAATCGCCATTAGAGCATCAAGAAACACACAGCATTCATTTATTGCACAAGCAGCGATTTCCAAATCAAGTGACTCATGTTCTTCATTGAGTAAACCTTCAGTTTCAACCATGAGGTCCAGATTATTCAAGCTTTTGATCATATATATCTTCCATAGCTAGAAAAACTCAGCAATGCAACATAAAACTGGCTAGAAAAGAAACATAGCCAAAACGAAAATGAGAGACAACTTTCACAAGAGATATGCCAAATGGCTTAATTTTATTGGTGTGTGTCACCATTTAAAAATGATGACTTGTGGCTCATTTATACCTAAGATTTTCTCCTTCTTTAGACACTATAATTCTTGTGATAAAATAGTTAATTTTATCAATTTTTTGCAGTCTACTATTTTATTTATATTAATATATTTTTATTGTTATTTTAATACAACTTGTTGCAAACTTCAAACGTTTAGTGACTCTAATATACATATATATAGTTACGAGATTATTAAAATATTTTGGGAGAAAATTATTTTATATAATCATATGCATATATCATAAGTTATAATATGTCTCTCAAATAATATTCATAATATTTAATTTTTTTTTTGCTATATGATATTATTTCTATATTTAATATTACTTGGTAGATGCAGAATATACTTTTTCATTTATTATTTAAAAAAATTCAAAACACATAAATTAATCACATGCATTTCAATAGTTGAATCAATAACTAATTAAACTGCTAGAATTATATAAATTAATTAAGGGACTAAATGCTTCTCCTTATTGCTTTCAGTTAAGTAAACTCTCCTTTATTCTCAAAGAAACATTTCTCTAATGTCAGTGGTACCAGATATTAGAAATTTTAACTACTTGTTATATGTAGTTTATTTTGCTATTTTCAAGATCAAAAATATCAAAAATGGTTATTTTTTAACTACTTATCGTAAAAATAATATTATAATAAAAATAATTAAAATAATATAATTTATTTTAACTAATTATTTTTCTTAAATTAAAAAATATAGTTTTCAAAATAAGTGTTTAAATGACATAATTTATAGACAAAATATCTTAAAGATTAGTTAAATTAAATCATTTAGTAACTTATATTATAAATAATATTGTTTAGTTTTTTAACTTTTAAAAATTTAATCGATAAATTATATTATTTTTATATTTTTATATTAAACTATTATTTTAAAAAATAACATTTTGATAAAAAAAATATTAAAATAATATATTTTATCTTTATACTATCAACCTCACATTTCGTTTTTTAATTAAAAATAAATTACATCATTTCAAACAAACTAAACCATATTAATAACATAATTTAAAAGAATTTGTAATATATGTTTCCCATGTTCTATTATACTATTAGATTCTTTATATTGCCTGAGTGCATGCCTAAGCTAGTCCAAAAAAAAGAAAGAAAAAAAAAACCTGCTCTCTTTTGAATACTCAGAATAGCATGTGATATATAAAGCGACAAGATATAAATTGTCAACAATGTCAAGCTCTATTATAATTAATTAACAAAGATTACGTCTCCCTAGCAAAAGTCGCAGAACTAGCATACATACATATATATATATATATATATATATATATATAGCAAAATGTAATTTTATCTAAATTTACAAAATGTGCTTTTACTGTCGTGAAAACACTTTATATATATATAAAAGAAAATTATGGATCATTTACTTATGTTTATGTTTAAAGTGACTTCTGACAAAAAAATAGTAAAAAAAAAAAAACCAATTTCAAACATAAGCACATATATCCAAAAAGGGAACCATTATATGACTAAATTAAAAGGTGACATACCCAACCCTAAGTCCTTAACTAGTAATTAGTCTTCAAAGAAAGGCTAATAATAAATCCACCGGCATATATTTTAGTAAAAAGTTTTAAAAATGAGAAGAAAAATGTTTTTTTTACTCTCTCTCTCTCTCTCTCTCTAAAAATTAGCTGTCCCTAGAAACTATATGTCAGTAAGCACAAAATATATTTTTCGAGACTTGAAAACGTTTATGATAATTTTCTATAGGAACCTAGAAACTGAAACATACATAAAGAATGTATGATCTAAAAATGCTTTTACCATATATAAAAGGCAAAAAAAACAAACATATCCTACGTATTTAGTCTTTACCTACTTGATTTGTAATGAAATTATAATAATTTAAAAGATGTTAAAGTTATTCATTAACATTTCTTATATCGATCATATACTTCTAAATGTACGTGAAAATATCATGATATAATAAGGGTATTATAAATCATGTTAATAGTCTTAAATTTAGAAGAAGCACCAAACAATAACTTAGAATATAAAGTTTGCATGAAATGTCACTATATTTAAATAAAAAAGAAGAATAAGAAAGAAATGTCATGATATACAGGCTATGTGTAGAGGCTTTAATTTATTTTTATATATTTAATAATACTTATAGTTAAAGAGTTGTAAAATTAATTAAAATGTTATCGGTTGTAACATTTCATTAAAAAAAGTTTCACATAAAATATCATAAATAAAAAAAAATTAAACAATAGGGTTAAAAAATTATCAAAACGAAATATTTTTGTAACAATTGTATTGGATATTAACTAAAAAAAAAGAGTTTACAGATAAAATTTGAACTTTAAATAAAGTCGAGGAAGGTATTACACCTTAAATATAATCCAATTTTAATAAAAATTATAAAATTTTATACATATATAAAATTACATTTTGAATCAAATAAGCAAGACATATGCACCCTAGCTAACAACTTCAAAGTTTGTTTTGACTCGGGATATAGGATTAAAACATTCATCCCTTTCAGATACATACAAATAAGGAAATAGTTACTAACCATCCTTTATAAATTTAATTAACAACTACGTTTTTTGGTCAAGAGACAAGGTGATAAACATTGATAAAGAATGTCAACAATATTATTTGCTGTGTTGTTATAGTACGGAAAATTGCAATTATATTAAGGTATAAGGAGAAAGTAATATTCTTCAGAAAATCAATGGTACAGATTAATTATTTTCTCTATTATTATTTAAATAAATTTATTATTTTTGTTGTCGCCCACCACTTTTTTTATTATAATTGTTTACACTAATAAAGAAAAAATATTTTTTATAAATAATTATTTTAATAATTTTATTATATATTTACTTTAATTTTACTCTTTTAAATAACTATTTTAATTATGTTAATGGTGATAATTATACAATACTGTATTTTTACACATATAATGAGCGAATCAGGTTAAATCAATCATTTATGATAGATTATATTTGTGTTAAATTAATTATTTTTACGAATACATCATATTATATTTCATATCAATTAAAAAATATTAAACTTATATAATTTATTTAAAAAAAAATTGTGTCTATCATGTTCATATAAAATTAAAATTTTAGATAATAATAATAATAATAAAATATTAATTAATCAAGTTCGTGTATCTTTTTATATTTTATATTTGACTTACTTATTAAATAAAATTATACAAATTTTATTCATATTTGTATTCTATTTATTATAAAATAACAATTATTGTATATATATATATATATTTTTTATTATAATAAAAAATTAATTAATTTTTATTTTAAAATATTTATGCAAATTATTTTTAAAGAATTTAAATTAATGTTTTTACTTTATTACAAAAAAACAACTTAAATTTTATATTTATTTTTTTATAAAATAAAAAAATTTAGAGTAAGAGTAATTATTATTGAATAATTAATATTATTATAAAAATAAATTTTATCATATTAATATTAATTTTACTATAATTTATAATCTTGTTACCTTTGTTTTATTGAATACCAGTTACTACTTTATTACAGGAAATTAATAGATCGACATGCAGTATCTTTATATATATATATATATATATATATATATATATATATTCCCCATGATAACTAGTTTGAAACGAAAAAATCATGACAATCTTTAATCTTATCAAATAATTGGCCTTTGACATTTTTGTAGTACAGTACAGTACAGTACAGTTCAGTTCAGTTCAGTTATCCGCCCCAATCAAGTTCACATACATTGCTTTTCATTCATGATTCATCATATGACTACCTATAATATATCATCGGGATTATCAACTCACAAAACCGAATATTAAATAGTGAATACCTATTTATATTTAATTTTATATTTAATATAATATAATTGTTTTTAAAATGTAAAAAAAAAAAAGATTTTATTTTTTAAATATTAACATAAATATATATATATATATATATCCATTATGGGCTGATTTCCCTTTCTTCATTACTCAAAAATTTAAAGCTTTTTAAATGAAATCTACTTGCAAGATTTTTGTTAATTTTATTTAAACAATCACTTAAGAATATAATTAATAATGTACACAACAATACTGCTGTGCAAGAGACATGATGATTCACATCATCTGACATGTGACGTAACAGTACATGATGATATGGGGCTAAATCGATATTGGTTCACAATAATACGGCCAATATTTCTAGCTAAGCTAGCTTAAATATCTCCTCCCATGGAGTCGTGGATACAACTATATAAAATTTTCTTCTTGTAAATCCCTAACTAGTTATTTGTATGTAAGATGATTTTGATGAAATCATGTACGCTTTTCTAGTTCCTGATTAAAACATAAAATATGTGTTTTCTTTAAAATCATTTTTGACATTAATTTTTCTTCTTCTTTTTAATAGAAATGAAAACAGAGATATTAGAGTGTTACAATTAATGATTAATTTATCCAATTAATTCTAAAAAAGATGGTATATAAATATTGTCATAATTTTATAAAAAATTTATAAAAAATAAGATTATTAAAACTTACTATACATAAAAATATTTTACATCAATAAATGTAAAATAATAAGTTAAAAAAATTAATAATTAAAATATGAGTTTTCATAAAAATAAATCTTAAAAATATTATTTTTATTATTAATGATAATTTTATATATTAACGGGTTTTTTTTTTAAATATACTAATTTTAACGGTAAGTAGTATCTTACCATCGGATACGGACAATTGTATTCCACCGTTACCGACATTTTAAATATCTGAACTCAGAATATTGTATTTTATTGTTTATTTATAATAATAAAAAAAATGGTTGTGATAATATTAGTAACAAAAGGACGCGCGGGGAAGACTAAAAGAACTTCAGTCAAGAATTCAAATGGTTTCGTTATTGAAGTTAAAAGGAAAGCCTTAGCTTATCAGTTGTTACCTTTTGCATACATACAATTTAATTGGTCCGTCCTTTTAACTTATATCTTAAGGTACTTATATTTTTCTTTTTTAGCATTATATTAATTTTAAACAAATTCATTCATTCAATTATTAAAAAAAAAATCTAAGTATACTTTTGTTTTCACAATTAATATTTAACGGTGTAAATTGAAAAATGATTTTCATAAAAAATTATTAATTAAGATATCTTATTTATTTTTAATGAAATTAAATGACATAAAATTATAATAAATCATTATTTAAAATATAAATTAATAATATATATATATATATATATATTTAAAGTTATTTTTATTATAATTACAAAAAAAATACTATATAATAAATATTTTAAAGATATTGAATGAAAGAAAATATGATATCATGAATCATATTAATTAGCTTATATTATTTCATTTGTGCAGCTAGAAAATAATAAATGTTCGTTAATTGGTAGAGTCATGCATTTATATTATTTGTCCGATTCATCTTCTGAAATGTCAATTGTCAACTGTGTCAGAAAAGTTTAAGCATATTGGGTTATATATGCTACCTAACATACCAACGATGTCACTGTTAATTTCCACAGCTTTGACGTGGGTTATTGTGGAAAGAAAGAAAGAAAGAAAGAAAGAAAGAAAAGGAGGGGAGAAGAAATAATTTATATAATACCCCATTAGTTATATTAGTTAAAATAGTTTTATTATGTTATTATTTTTATAATAATTTAATTTTTTTCAAAAAATTTATTTTTATTAAATTTGTAATCATCGTTATCTGAATGAATAAAAAATATGAGAATTTACAAAATTTTTAATAGATAATGTTTGAAGTAGAATCTACGTTTAAAATTTTAAAGATTAAATTATATAATTTTTAAAATGTTTAAAATTTGAGTAATAATGTCCGAATTTGAATATTAGTGGGGGATGATAGAGAGTTTGACCCATTTAGTTTGAGAAAACGGAGAAAGAAAGGCCTGAAATTGTGGAGGTAACGAAGATGACGTTGGAGATTAATCAGCTAGACATAGGCGTGGGAGGGAACAGATCGAAAGAGAGAGAGAGAGAGACAAAAAAAAAGTTTTATTTATTGAGACTCGTGATAAAAAGAAAATAGGGAGAAAAAAAAAGTGTAACCGGATAAATTTATTTTTATAAATTATATTTCATCAAAATATAATTTAATTACCATTCAAAAAAATGACAAAATATAATAATAAAATAACTAAATATTATAATAACATAACTAATATATTTAATTAGGAAATTAAATAACAAAGTTTCATACCATTCAAACAATATATGATACATAAAGAAAAAAATATAACACATGACAGTGACAGTGACAGTGACTGTGATAATGAGAGTCAAATGACGGTGCCAATCCATACACGCGTCTAAACCGTCTATGTAGAGTAGCCAATATTGTTATACATCATTAAATAACAATTTTATATATATATATATATAATAATTAACATATTAATTTTTTTATTATACTCAATTATATAGAATAAATGTATTTATTTGAATTATATTATTTAAGATTTATCATAAATGATTTTTTCTATCATAGAAATAAAATAGTTTTATTATAAAATTATTTTTGTTAATATCAATAAAAAAAATTTATTTTTTAAAATACATAATAATTAAATTACGAATAAAAATTTCAAATTATTCTTAAGTTAATCTTTTCTACATTAAAAATGTCGTTTTCCTAATATATTACGTATACAATAATTTTTACAATATTATTTGATATAATTATATAATTTAAGTCTATAAATAATTTTATTTATACATTAAATAAAATTATTATTATTGCACTATATATTTCTAACAATAAATAATAAATTACTTGTATCATTATTGACACCTATTCATGTGTATTAATATACAATTAATTGTGTCATTATTGGCATTTGACCTCTTTCATTTATATTATTTTTTGATAAATTTTAAAATTAATAATAAATATATTATAAAAATAATAAAATAAAAGTGTACGACAACTTTATCCCGATACAATTTATGATATCCAAATTATTTCAAATTTAAAAAAATTATATTTACCACTGTTAATGGTGTAATAAATTTGCCATCAGGACAAAATAATAATCAAGATGTTATTATAAGTGCTATGTGCCATCAATCACTCACAACTCAATGATGATCCATGTTATTACTAAATAAAAACCGTAAAGTTGGAAATAATAAAAAAAAACTTAATATTATTAATAAATATAATCAGATTTATATAATTATATTTAATAAAAAATTATTAATATGTAAAAATAATTTATATTTTATTTAAAATAAGAAATAAATAAGTGAATGAAAGATTGACATATTCCTGAAAGCGCTTTAGCTTAATTGAGTGCTTGACCAACGTGAATAATAATAATATCCAACTCCTCCTCCCAAACCAAACCCCTTCCCCCTTTTAATTATCTGAATGCGACTTCCCGGCTACTTCACTTTACTTTTTATTATTTCCCCTCCTATCATACTTTCAAGCCTTCAAATACACTCACTCATACGTGATTTATACCTTCCATATTTTCCCAAACACGTTATTATTATTATTATTATTATTATTATTATTATTATTTCTTTTTTTCATTCGTAGTTTCTATACAACTTATATACACATTGTCTTTTTTATTTATTTGTTTTTAAAACTATGATCGTAGTTTTGTTTATGTGGATATTTAAATGATCGTTTATCATTTATCATATATAAAATTTAACCTTAAATCACATTTTAATATTAAGTTAAATATTTTTGTTATTATCATAATAAGAATATATGAAATGTTAATTATATTTTAAAAAATTGAGATGTAATGTTAATGGAATTCATAGTATAATTTTTTAATTTTTTTCAAAAAAAAAAACATCATATTTTATTTTAAATAAAATAAAATAGTAATTAGATGATATTAATTAAAATATGTAATTTGTCTCTAATAAATTAGAAAAAACAAATAATTAAGAATAAAAATATATTTAAAATTATGTTCGTTAACACTATAATTTAAATAAAATAAAAATTATTATATCAAAAACTTGTTATATATAAAATATAAATGAATAAAATATAATAGAAGTTAATAAGAAATACTTTATAACTTTATATCTTAATCACTAATAATGAATTATTTATCTGTTAATAATAAAATATATTGTGTAATATCGCCACCAACATTTTATTACATTCACAATTCGAAGGTTACGACGTAAGACGTGACGTTTTCAAAGTGTTTAAACTTTTGTTTACCGTTGTTTTTATCAAACGGTGAAACATTTTACTTTTTTTTTTTTTGGTAAAGAAAAGGTGAACCATTTGCTAGGTGCATTAATTTAAGTAAATTTATCACTTTCTGTCTTATAAATAAAAACTTATTTAAGTATTAATACATGGACAAATTTGTAATTAGTTTGAGAGAATATTTTGATGTATATAGGTTTACTGTAGACTAATCACATTTTCACATGCAATGCAATGTATGTGGAAGGATTTTTATTTTTATTTTTATTTTTATTAAGTATGCCACTTTAATTACTATATATATAAACAAATAATAACAACTTAAAAAAAACTATTGATTCAGTTTCATTGTTTATTAAAAAAAACATAATAAATTAAATAAATCATAAATATTTTTTAATTAAGAATAATTAACAATACATTTCATTAATAATTATCTTATATTATTATAATGATTAAGTGTATTTATTTCGAGTCAAAGAGAACCTTAGAAATTTGATATAACTGTCCTTCAAACCCAAATAATAAGTTAAGAAATATTTATAATGTCATTTGCATTCAAAAAGATAACTACCTTATAAAACATTAAAAAAAAATAAAATCAACACTTACATCGCTAATAATTGTTCTAAAAAAATGCAATTTTTTTTTTACAATAAAATTTTTTTATAGTAACTCATTGAATTCTCTACCTTAATTAAGAAATTAAATCATTCATATCTATTATAAAAAACTTAAAACATAATAAATCCAAATCTAATAAGAATATAAATTTAGACCCCATTTGTTTTTTTTTTATGCAAATGTGATCACTTGGAAACCATTGACTCTCGGTCACCTTATTCCATGGTTTATTTCTTTTATTTTCTAACCCCTGTATTTATGTATTAGTTAAGATAATATATATGAGTACTGACCCCAAGATATTAAGCAGTTTTTTTATATTCACTTATTTCAGTGGGTGAAATTTAAAGAAGTGGAAATTTTCTCTATCTCCACTCCCTTATAAAACTGTTGAGATAAATGAACATAAAAATCATATATATTTTGGATAGAGTTCAACTTTAACGGTATCTAACTAGACGACATGTATAGTTTTTCTTTTTAGTAAAAATAAATGTATTTGATATAATGAATACTATTTTTGTGATTATAAATTTAAAAAAAATATTATAAATGTTATTTTTTTTGAAAAAGAAATCTTTGATTAATTTTAAGTAGGAATTATAAATAGTACAATACTAAATTGAAAGATTATTTATTAATTACTACAATTAAGATTACCTATAATGTAGTAATTTTGTTTAGTACAAACATTTTCTTAGAATGTGCTATTAAGTTAAAACAACTACCACCTTAATTGATTGGAATACTATATCATTCTTCTTCCTAGTAACCAATAATTTTTCAATAAGATGTATATATATTTCTCATTAATAATAATTGATAAGCATTTGATTCACAATAAATAAGAAAAATAGATGATAAGACTCACTATACTTAATTTTTAAATCACAAATTTAAATTATATCAAATTACAATAAATAAATAAAAGTCACTTTAATTAAATTTCAAAGTGTTTGAGATGTTTATATCACCAATTAAATATATTTAAAAAAATAAGTTTTTTTTTTTTTTAGTTTTGAGTAACAAGTTCAAACGTATAGAAAAATGATATTCTTACTGACCCATAGGAATCGTGATAATATATATTAATTTGATTGGTTATAATAATATAATTTATTTTTTCTCTTATTTAATAAACCTAGCTTGAATACTGTGTTAGAAACCAAACAATCGTGAATTGTCGGAAAACATTTAAATCCAGATGAACAACATAATTCAAAATATAATGTATAATTTGATTAACTATATATATATATATATAATTAAAGAAAAATGCTTAAGAAGATTCAGTCGGGACAGTCAGGTTGTGTTTTTCCCAAAACTGACTAAAGAATACAACTAAGAAAAGCCAAAATTAAGGACTAAGGCAAGTATTAATATAAAGTAGCTTATATAGCCAAAACTATCTATCTAAACTCTCTCTTTTTCTCTCTCACTTTGTCAAAACACCAAAGGCAAAGAATCTAATTAATTACACCGAAAGAAAATCTCTCCCTAAAAAAGCTCTTTGGGAAAGTGCTTTTCTTAATAATTTCAAAGCTGGAATATATAGCTTCTACTTAGATATGTCAATTAACAAAGAGGATATGCATCAAGATGATGATCCTTTCTACTACAACAACAATCAAGTAATGGTGGATGAATCCTCTCGATTCCCATTATTATTCAATGATGTTAATTCCTCATTCATCTACAATAATTACAATCTTTCTTCACCAAACCCACAAACCCTACAAACTACAGCTGCAGGAATATTATTTGATCCAAATACTTCGTACATGACGTCATTCACTGATTGCTTACATGGATCTTCTTCGGACTACAACACTCTCTCTAAAGCCTTTGATATGTCCTGTTCTAGATCTTCATCTGATATCGTTTCTCAATTCGACGAAAGCTTTAAGAAAGATCATGGAGGTGTAGGTGGAGATCAACAGCTTCCATCCACACCCAATTCTTCAATTTCTTCTTCGTCTAATGAAGCAAATGTTGTTGCTAGTACTAATGATCAAGATCTTGATTTTTCTAATGTGAAAAGAAAGAAAGATAAGGAGTTAATAATTTCAAAAGAGTTTCAAGATGGAGATGAAGACAAGTCTACTAAAGGGTATGTATGTATAGGTGTTTATTTATTTATTGTCCTTGTTGATTGATTTTACTATTAATTAATTATATTTACTTAATTTATCTATTTTTGTCTTGTTTTATATGGCTTTTAGTGGCTATTTAGATAACTAACTTATTGATAGGAATCTTAGAATAGATCTTTCTATTCCCACTACGACTTTCTTTATTTTTTAAGTTTGATTTCTATGATATAAATTAAATAATTAGTAATTTTCTAGAACCCTAAAATTGTATTACGTACACTATCATTACTGGCAATTATATACAATTTTTTTAGTAACGACTTTATTCTCATATCAGAATTTACTAATTAATACCAGAGCCATATTTTTAATAGCTTTGTGTTTTAATTTGTTCTAAAAATATCAAATCTCCTATTTCTTTTCCTTAAAAGTAATAAAATGATCTGGTGCATATATATATATATATATATGTTTAGAAAAATTAATTAGATTGTTGTAAAATGTAACATGTTTATAATTAAATATTTAAATTAAACATATTTAATATTTGACTAAAATAGATGTTGAACATTCATTAATTAATTATTCAGAAGCAAGACAAATAAGAAGAAAGAGAAACGACCAAAGGAACCAAGGTTTGCTTTCTTGACTAAAAGTGAGATCGATCATCTTGAAGATGGTTATAGATGGAGAAAATATGGACAGAAAGCTGTCAAGAATAGCCCTTATCCAAGGTAACTATACAATTAATTTTCTATTTTTTTAACCAACTATAATGATAAAATTTTACTTAATTAACATTAATTTGTATTTATTGGAGAATTTTGGATCATCTCTCATTTTGAACCTCAATGAAGCTGAAGTTCATATAAGACATGCAGGTTCTCTTCGTTATATCCCCTTAGGAATAGGTTAGACATCCTCACAAAATGTTCTTTTAATTTATATATAATCTCTGCGATAACGTTTTTTCTTGAAATCATCACCTTACAGTTTAGTTAGTTGTTTGATTGTATATAATAAAAAGATTACGATCGAATCTTACTAATTAAATAACATTAATTGTCTAATAATTATATATATATATATATATTTATTCTCATGAAGGGTTTTTTGATGTGTATAATATATATATATATATATATATATTCACTCTTAAATTGTTTCTCGATATATTATTACAGAAGTTACTACAGATGCACAACACAGAAATGTAGTGTGAAGAAGAGAGTAGAGAGATCACACCAAGATCCATCAATTGTGGTGACTACCTATGAAGGACAACACAATCATCCTTGCCCAGCTACCCTTAGAGGCCATGCTGTTGGAATGTTCTCTCCAGCTAATTCCCTTTTAGCTCCTAGACCAAGCTTCTCACATGAGTTCTTCCCTCAATTTCTTCCTATAAATTATAATAATAACATTGATCAAAGTGTGCCAGTAAGTTCATTATTATACAATCCAAATCTCACTAACCAACATCATCTACAATTTTCAGCTGGCTTGGGTTTCTTGCAGGATATAATTCCTTCTTCATTTAATCACAAACAAGGTCCTTTGAATTAGCTATTTTACCTTATATCCATGCAAGACTTTGAGTTTTACTAAATTCATGTACTATTACTCTCATTTACTCTATATATAACTTCTGTCTATGTGAAAAATATTTTATATATATATATATATATATATTGGAACTTAATTTTTTTTTAGATTAACTAGATAAATCACTGAATGCTTACTGTTGTATCTATTGTTTGTAGCTACACGTTAGCAATATTTTACATGCATGCTTCTAAAATTTGCCATATGGTGATTGATATAGCTTCTTTGAGGGCATGGTGTTTATGATCTACCTCATTTTTACAGCCTAGCTAGTAATGAAAGCATGAAAGAGAAATTCTAACTACACCTACTATTATACAAGAAATTATTTGTTACACGAGTATATAATGACGTTGTATTCAAGATAATTGAAATTTAAAATTAATGTAATTTTTTTTTTAAAATACAAGAAATCAATAAAAAGTCAAGAAAGAGAATATTCTTATTGGTAAGAAATATAATTATGTAATAATGAATAATACATTTTATTACACTTCCCAGCAAATTAATGTTGCTTTAGTCATAATTATTTGTCAATTTTTCCTATCATATTCATTATTCTTTGATTAGTGCAATAGTACTAGAAGCAATAATTATGTATTTCTAATAGTTATAAATGCATGATATATTTCTTAGAGGTACACAGCCATGCATGCCTGATTATATGTTTACGGACTAAAAGAAGTTAATGCATGTAGGTATTAACGTATGGAACAATATTTAATTAAAATTTATTATAATTAATATAGATTAAAAAAAATTAAAATATAAAAGTAAAAAGTAAAAAGTTTATAATTTAAATAAGCAGAAATAAACATAACTAAACGTAGAGCTTTTACAATTGATTGTTTGGTTGTTTAAAAAATATAAAATAATTTTATTTTATTCATTAAATTAAATTTATTAGGTGGGTGTATATATAATGGAAAATTATATGCTGTATCATATATTTGTGAAAAAATATTCAAATATATTTATAAATATTTATTAATATACTTGCGATAATTAACAATATATCTTACTATATTACTATGGAAAAAATACATAAATGAAACAATTGTTTCACTGTACAGAAATTTTAACAACTATGGATTTAAGATTTAAACTCAGGGGAGATATCATGTATATAATAAAAAATAATATTAATTACTTTTCGATTTATTAATTAGTTTTAATTGTAAAAGATTATTATATATCTCATTTTAGTGAAAATATATACAAATTATTAAGTTTATAATGAGTTATTGAGTATTAAAAGTTTAAATTTAAAATTTATGTATGATACAATTATTTTTTTTATGCATATAATTTATCTATAATTTTATAAATATTATATCTAAAATTTTTGTTATTAAAAATTAAGATATATCAACTGCCTCACCTTAATTATACTAAAGATTTTTGGTTATAGTAAGTCACTCAAATACTCAAGATTTTTTATGAATTTATTTATATAAATTGATTGGGAATTTGACTCATCTGAACAGATTAGATATTAAATTATATATTGAGAATTTTGATCTGCCAGGTATCAAAACCAGCCTATGTATGCAAAAAGCCAATAAATAGATTATTATTATTAGATTAACTTTTATCCATTTAACTTAGTATATTAACTATTTTTTCATTACATTTATTCCACTAATTTTTAATTTTTATAAATTTAATTCAAAATAAAATAAATATGTTAAATTAAAAAACATTAAAAGACTAACTCTTACGAAGAAAAAATAATTTTAATACGTTAAATTTAAATAATATAGTAAAAACAAATTCCTAATTTATATTTTTAAATTAAATTTATTAAATTTGAAAAATTAGTGATCAATTCTTTAAATAAAAAAAGATTAAATATTAAAATATAAATCAATAAAAATTAGGAGAGTAGAGGTCTCGTTCAAACTTATAATTATGTTTTTATGTATGCTAGACATACAGTTCTAGTATATCAGAATTTGAGGTACCGCCTCATCATGAACATAAAATGTTAGCAAAGGATGGTTTTTTTTTTCCCCCCTCAAAAATACCAAACTGATGAATTGAGACCTCCATTTGTATGCTTTGAAAAATAATTATAGGCCTCTATTTATATAGTAATAGCCATCATTATGTCTCCTATTTCACTTAAGCTTGTATGTAAAATCACATTTTTCTTCCTCTTTTTTCCTAAAAATTGGGGAGGCATTTTCTTCCTCTAAGATTTGTTTTATTTTTTTATTAATTGTTTTAAATAATACCATATATTTTTATTTATTCACCTAGATATTATTATATGATAATTTTTATTTTATCTTTATATTTATTTAAGATTATTTATGTCATTGTATTAAGTTTGTGTTTTGTCGTAAATCTAAATTTATTGTGAAAAATATTATAATATATTATTAAGATTTTATTTGTTTTTAAAAATTATTGATATATCACTTGAAACAATTAAATAATCTTGGAAAAAAATAAGGTTTTCTTATAATTTAAATTAATTTATTTACTTCTTACATTTTAATACTTAATAAATTTTGTTTAAGACTTATATTTTAGTGTTATATTTAGAGTTGTGATAAATTTGAAAAAATAAATTTGAGATGAAAATAGAATCATAATTCCTTAGGGGAAGAATAAATTTTAATTACTTCTCTTTTAAGAATCAAATTTAATTTATTCTCATTTGTCAATCAAATTAAACATAAAATTAGAAAGAATTAATTCTGATTCAATTTCATTCCAATCAACGAAACATGGAGTTAGTTTATTTATAACGAAAAGTAAATTTTATTCTTATACTTATTAAATAAAATAATATAAGTATAAAAAAATAACAAAATTTATTATTTTTATAAAAAATGAGAAAGTACAAGTTCACTATTTTTATAAAATAGATCTATGTAATCTTCTTTTATAAAAATAATGGGTTTATATTATCCATATGGTAATTATACATTTCAAATATAATTTTGTTATAAGTAATAGAATTGAAGAACATTAGTCTTTTTTACGTATATATTTTCATTAAGTTTACATCCCAATATATTTTTATTTGAGAATAAATTACATGATTCATAAAGGAATTAAGAAACAATATTGTCACTGCTCATTTTAGTGTATAATAATATGAAATAATTTATTTAATGATAATTCTAATAATAATAATGTTGTCATTTGAATGCATTAAATGGATGATAAAAAAATTTATTGATATCTAAGTGTATATTTAGTGCACTGTATTGAATATATAAATATAATTATATCGAATTAACTTATATTTAATTATATATAATTATTATGTATAATATTTAATGATAATATATATAATATAATCAGATAAAATTGATGAAAAATATTGTAATAAAATAATTTAAGTTTAAAATAATATATAATTTATTTAATTTAGTATTATATATATATTATAATAATTTCATTATAAATATTTATTTAAGTTGATATTTAATATTTTTTATATTTTTTTATATTTAAAAAAATATTTTTAATTTGGTATTAAAGAAAAAAATTAAAACATATAATTTTATAATTAAGATTTCAAATAAATTAAATAAAATATCTAGTACAATTTATACTTGAACCCATTGTTATTAATAAATTTTTATATAATCATATAATTTTTATTTTATAAAATATGATCTTACTTTATGAATATGACTGGATAAAAATTATATAAATGTGTTATTTAACACTATATAAAAAAAAACATATCTTAAAAGTTAACATATATTATGATTTTATTAGAATTAACATTAAATGACCTGAGATTAAACAACAAAAAAAAATTATAATAATAATAACACTCTAATTATAATGTACATGATTCTTTTGGAGAAATTATAAAATGTAAATGACAAAACAGAAAATTCCACCTCTACTTAATAAAAAATTCTTGAGAGCAATATCATTTAAGCATAATAAATTCAAAAATTATTAATATTTTAATAATTTAATTAAATGAATAAAAATCTATCAATGTAAATGGTTTTTCAACTCAGTGGTATTATACTTGATAAGGATTTGGTGAGAGAGATAGAAAAGAAAACCATTAAAATAATCCTTTAATATCAATTACGTATTATACGATATTATTTACTTATCATAAATTTAACAGTTATATATATATATATATTATATTTTAGAATAAATTACTATCACAATAATCTTTATTATTAAGGTAATAAAAATTTACAAAAAAATTATTTTATTTATATTAGTAATTATAAATATTATTATTATTAAATAAATTTATATTATAATAATATGTTACCATACAATTTAATCAATTATTAAACTGCCGTGCTCAATAGATTTACTTAAAAAAACAAAAAAAAAGTCTGACTGTTAGGTGAATGGAAGAAGAAAAGTCAAAAATTAGGCATCACAGAATTCAAACATAAGGACCTGGAAAAAGTCTTGCCGTTCATAATGATCGATCATAAGAAGCCTTGTTCCTTCTCCAGAAGGGTGCACATAATTTAAAAACACAAGAATTTATTATATTTTCTGTCATAATTATTTTAAAAATTATAAAAAAAATTTAAATAATATGAATATAATAATAACATGTATAAATTTATATTTCCTAAAGCACTTTTTAATAGCAAATAAAATAACTAATTATAAGAAAGCAGCTAATTTTTTAGATAATATTTACAAATAATAAAATCAAATTTATATTTTATAAGAAAACCATAGTCTCAAAGAAAATAATTGATCATAAGAAGCAGCAAAATAAACGGTCTACCCAATAAAAGGCTCACTTTGTCAACCAAAAAAATGCCCTAGCTATATCCTCTCTCCACTAATTCATTAATTAATTATTTGATTTCAATTTTTGTCTTCCAAAAGTTACATGTGAATGAATTGGCCAATGACCATGTCAAACTGGTCTTAATCTTACCCCAAATCTAAATTGAGAAGTTATTTATTGCTTTTAAAATATATGATCCAATATCCTTTAACACTCATTTTAACCCTGATTCAAACTTTTGTGTTGCTTGTTATTAAAAATGGTACCAAATGCGTTGTTGTATAAGTACACTTATCACACATTTTTTTTCCTGCAAGTATTTATTTTTCTTATCTTTGAATAAAATTCTTCAACTACATCACGAAAACCGCATGGATCTACCAATTTAAAACTTGAAATCTTCATCAAATTTAATGTACACGATTGACTCATTTCTGATTAAAGGTTTTGAAGTTTGTAATACCAAATTTGAGACTTGATGCTTTGTTAAAAGTTGGAAAATGGTATTACTCCGTTAAAAGTTCAAAGAGAACAAAATATATTATACATGATTAAAACTCAAACCTAATTCAACCCAATAAAATCTCATTGAGTTATTAAAACCGAGTTTCTAACTTAATATTAGAACTAGACCTGATTTAATCGGTGACTTTTGACGACCCTTAATTTAAGAAATCTTTTTGAGTTTTAACTATACATATAAAACAATTATAGTTGATAAAATGCTGTTTTTCTAATACAAAATAATCAATTAAAAAACCAGTGATCAAGTAAAGAACCAAAAAGAACAGTGATCAAGTAAAGAACCAAAAAGAAGAGTACAATCATGTTAAATGTATAGAATACAGTCCAAAAGTTACACCCTAGACATGTGGAGTCTGTACAATAGTAGGCCCCTTTTTCCCTAACTCTTCTTCCTTCTTTGGATCTCTCTCTCTCTATGAAAATACTCACTCAGTTGGGTTGGGAACACCTCTCTTGGTTTTTGAATAACCTTATCCCGAACAAGGCCAAGCCGGAACAATAGCTGATACATACAGGATGCAAATGGACTATCTAATCTACCTTAAGACATCAATCTTATAGTCAGAAAATATTTCAAAAACATAAAACTCTCCTGCCTGAGATGTTTATAAATTTCTGAGATACTGAACTTCAACTCTATCCATGAAATGTCTCAGAAGTTTGGCTCCTTGGCAATCATCCTGCTGAAACAGGCATTTCCTGTGGAGAATCAATCTCCACGTTGGTCACTCTGCTCTCTCTCCTATGTTCCTCATTAATCTTGGATTCCTGGTTCTCTGAATCTCCAAACCTGTTATCTGCTTCTACTGTACTAGAAATTTCTGTCATGGATTCCATTTCCATGCTCGTACTTCTGCTTTTCTTTTTTCTTCGATCCTGAACAACAATTTTACAAATAAGTGACATAATCTCCACAACAGTCCCGACTCTTATAAATAGAATTTAATCATTTGTCACCTCACACCAGTCTACTGCAACAAACACTGAACTAAGGAGACACCATTTAGTCAAAAAGAGGAGGAAGAAAAATATCCAAGGAAGACAACATAACAAAAAGAGTAAGCAAGGACCGTGGGATAGGTTTTTATGAACTCTTCCAGCATAAAGTCTTGTGTAAATCCACCATTTTATCAGACAATTTTAATGTTTAAACATGGTTATCATAATGATGAAAATATGCTATAATTTGTTCCTGGATCAGCAAAAGAGTACCTCGCGAAGCGGGTATTCATCAGCTTCAAGCATTCGCACAACCTGACTCATTTTTGGTCTTTTTACTGAGTCAGGATCGATGCACCTCAAAGCAACCAACAGTGCTCGTTTTAAAGCACGAGAACAGGGTTTAACTTCGAGTTTTGAATCCACAACCTCCTCGGCTCTTCTTGCTCCTACCATCATCTTTAGCCACTCAACAAGATTAACCTGCAATGAGAACAGATAAATGTAAGGTTGACATTCTTGCACAAAAAAAGTAACATCAAATCCAATAGACTGCATCTACATTGTGGGGGAGAAAAAGTGGTAAGAATAGGGGACCAAGAGAGGTAAGAATAAGGGACCTCGTTAGTAGGCCGCCCATAGTCTACAGGGTCCCTTCCGGTAACTGCTTCAAGCAAGAGAACACCAAAGCTGTAAATGTCACTCTTCTCATTTAACATGCCCGTATTGGCATACTCTGGAGCGACATAACTGAGATCACCCAAAAAAAAAAACAAATTATTAGCTTCATCGAAGCTACATCAGGAGGATAGGTACATTTGAATTGAGGAAATGGGCATTATACATACCCAAATGTTCCCATTACTCTGGTAGTAATGTGACTCTCTCCGGAATCCAAGAGTTTTGCCAATCCAAAATCTGAAACCTTGGCATTGAACTCATCATCAATCAGAATATTGCTTGATTTTATGTCTCTGTGTACAACTTTAGGTTCTATTGCTTCGTGCAAGTAAGCAAGCCTACAATTTAACATACAAATAATTTTCCTGTTAGTTATGATGTACAAAAGAATTTGGTTTTTCAACAAAGACCTAACATTTAATAAAAAATTACTTTCATGTGGAAAAGAATGGACAAATGTCAGATATATTAGATCATGCTCTCTGAAAATCGAATAATAAAGTTATGAATAAGAGCAAGAAAATTGATCACAAACCAATCTCATATAGGCAAAGATTTGTCAGGAGTCTGAACTGAAGAAATTAATCCAGAAGTAGTTCGAGAGATGACTAGTAATGAAAAAATTTGGTGTCTAATCAATTCTTTAAATAGATTATCTTAAAAACCACGTGACAATATCTATATGAATCATTTGCCCCAACAATATAAATTTGGAAATGAATCACACCGGACAGTAATGAACTTACGCTTTAGCAGTACCAAGAAGAACCTTCATACGAGCCTCCCAAGTAAGGGTGCCATGATGGCACATGGCCCCATGCAACCACTGCTCAAGGTTCCCATTGTTCACATACTCATACACCAGCATCCTATGGGGAAAATATAGTCAAAGATTATTATTTCCTTCAGAAATTGGTAAGCAAAACAACTTCATAAAGCAACATTATGAATATAGCAGAAAACAAAAATAAAGTTAACTTAATGGGAGTAGATTGCTCAGTAGAAAATAAATGAATTTCACCTGTGAACTCCTTCTATACAGTAGCCGAGGAGCCGCACAAGATTTTTGTGCCTAACATGGCCTATGGCCTCCACCTCAACCCTAAATTCTTTCTCTGCCTGTCCCCTATTTGCAAGATGAGAAATTGTCATAAAGCAACATTCATGAAACATGGTTTAGGCATATATAGCACTTCAAAGTTTAGTCTTACAAATTATTAAGTAGTTTCTTCACAGCCACTTCAGTTCCATTTATCAGCCTACCCTTGTAAACAACCCCATATCCACCCTCACCAAGAACATTATCTGCAGTGAAGCGATTAGTTGCAAATTCCAGATCTCTAAGAGTGAACCAGTGGCCCCATCCAAGTTGTGAAACTTCGGGCAACCCAATTAGGGGGGAGGCAGTCACAAGCCCTCCATATGGCTTACGACCAGTCCCAGAGCTTCCTTCTTCTCCTGATTGTGAACTACATACTCTTTCATGATGATAAACAGAGCTACACTGACTGACATTATCAGGATCACTTGTTTTAGACATGCCTAGATGAGCCATGATCTTCTCCGGATTCTTATCACTTGTTTTATTATTTACTGTCAGAAATAAACTCTCAGGGCAATCATGGGTGCCCTGAGCTCCAACCCTATCAACCTTAATATCCTTTGAGACATTAGGGATTTGAGTGAGGCAGAACTTTTCTAAAGGTCTTCTAGATTTTCTTCGAAATGTGACCCATATAGATAGGAAACAAAGAATCAAAATAATAAATGCACCAACAGAAATACCAATCACAACCCATAATTTTAAACCCAAAACCGATGTCTTCTTCGATAATTCGGCATTCAATGAACTCTGTGATGGCATTGCTGGAATTGAAGATGTTATAGTCCAGTCCAGGGTCGCTTAGTACTCTGTATTCCAGTTCCAACAATTTAAGACTCTTCCACCTATAAATAATCTGATTTTTCAAAATTTTCAGATGTAATTTTGCATAAAACTATGGCACACTGTAAGTATTTCAAAAATCAGACTAATTTATCGTACTCAACCATTGTCCCAACACTCAAGTTCCAGAATAAAAACAACCTGACTAAGTTTAATTTGAAAATATCATACTCTTGACTTAATTTGACAAATAGAAACATCAGCGCCAAAAGCAAGAAGCAAGGAAGTAAGACAATCATATATAACAACAAACAAAGGTAACTTTGATAAAATTAGCAATGAAAATATGCATTGAATTGATAATGTACTGTAGTTACTTCAACCATTTTTCTTCTAAATCAAACACAGTTAAAAGCAACATCATATCCTTGAATAATCGAGACAAAAATTAAGTTTCATATTTTATAATGAAAATAAGCCAATCTTGGAGAGCATCACTTACGATCCAAGCAAGAAACCCATAAAGGGAAAAGTCAGTTTTGCACACACACAAAAATAAAATAAAATAAATAAAAATAAAACAGAGAGAGACTGTTTTCAAAGAAGAAAGCACTTACCTTTATATTGATCTAAACCGAACCCCCTTGATCTTTTTCCCGAGCAATCTGAGAAGCAAAGGAAGGGATACCTCTCGAACCAACAGAGACTTAATAAGCATTGATAGGCCAATGTAGACCTGAAATATAAAAAACCCACCAAAACCAAGATGCCCCAAAAGGAAGAACCGAACAAGAGTAGTTTACAAGTAGGCGATTGTGGCCACCACTGAACTAAAAAAAAAATCAGAGAATGATGATAAGTGAGAGAGAGTAAGGCCAGACAAAAATTCAATCTTTTTAAAGAAAATGTAGTGAGAGAGAGAGAGAGAAGAAGAGTTTATATGTGTTAATCCATATGTAGATGTGAGTATTTGGTGCATGTGAACCAGAGAGGGACCTCAGTAAGCTGGGAAGGAAGCTTGGTTTGCAATGGAGGAAACCAGAGAGAGAGAGAGAGAGAGCAGTAAAGGAAACTTGGAAATAAGGTGAATAAAGCATTTATAGCTCGGTAAAAAAATTAGATAAATTATTATGATTTAATTCACTTCAATTGTCAATTAGAATTGATTACTAATGTTAATGTAATATAATCAATTTAAAGAGAAGGAATGAGATTCTCCGTACCTTTGAAATGATATTACATTTTCATCTTCTTCTTCTCCTCCTTTTTTCCAACTCCTAATATAAACCATAGATATTAAAAATAAATCCTATATCATATATCTTATATATCAAATCCTAAACGATAATCTAAAAAATAATAATTTTAATTCTAAATTTTAACCAACAAATATAATCCTAAATTCTATTTAAAATAATAATAAATATAATCCTAAACCCTAAACATTATTCCTTATACTCTATACCTTAAATCATAAATCTTATTTAAAAATAATAATTTTAACCTTAAACCTTAGAATATAACCATAGACCATAAATATTTAACCAAGTGTAAATCCCAAACCTAAACTTTAAATTTTAAACTCCAAACCTTAAAACCCTAAATTTTATTTAGAAAAATAATAATTTTAATAATATATTTTAATTTCAAGTAATAATTATTTAAAAAAAAATTAATAATGTATTTTATCTTACGAAAAAATAAAAATTAAATGATATTATTTTAATTTTACTGAATATAAGAATATTAAGGTAATATATCGTGTTTTTTATTCTTTATAATACTAATTCCTTCTTTAATTCCAATGATCAAACCAAACAATATTATTTTTTTAAGTTTCATTTTATTTACATTCTTATTTCTTATTTCTTATTCTCATTTTATTTTGTGAATAAAACGTGACCTTAGTGTATAAAAACTTAACTTTATTGTAAAACAATTCACATATATTCGTGAAATTAAAATTTAACTAATTTCATTTGTAAAAAAAATTAACCAATTATAAAAAGAAAAATAAATATTCATAAATAGTTATTTTTGATAGTAATAAATTAAATTGAAAAAAGAGAGTTAATTAATCAGCAAAAGTTAAGTGAAAAAAGAAGAAGGCTGAGTCAACCTAGGGCAAAATATAGGGATGTAAATGAGACGAACGGGTGGGATAATAAGGCTCTTTTCATTCTTTATTTAAATATTAAGACGGACAGGGTCTAGATTCTCGAAAAAAAATTGAATTTCTTTTTAATAAATATTAAGATTTTTTATTAATAAATAAAATATAATAAATTTAAACTTGAAATATAAATTATAAATATAATTTAATTAATTATATTATATAATTATTATAATAATTTACATTTCATATATAATAAAATAATTTAATAATATTTATTTTATTTAACTATAAAATTTTATAAATATACAATATATTTTAAAATAAACCATAAGAAAAGAATAGATGCATGGGATGTGAAGATAATTTCCAACCTCTTGAAGCATTCTCAAGATGTTAAAATCAAAATTTACCCATAAATTTTAATTCATGCGAGCCATATTAACATCACTTACCGAGTCTAAGCTTTGCCACGAGGTTAACACTATTTACCAAACTATCCCATATGTCCTATAGAAATTTCCTTTAAATTTTTAATTTTTGGAGCACGATTCCCTTTGATTTTTTTTTTAACAATACAATAATACTTATCCAAATATAAGTATAATTAATTAATAACTTTGGAATTCATCTATAATGAGAAAGATACAAGTTGGAGAGGAGGGGTTGGAATCCTAATAAAGTAGTAACAATCTAATCTTTAAATTATGAAAATTTTGATTTGTTACTTTATTAGTATCAGAGTTCTAATATGTAATACTTATATATTTAAAAAATTACGCAGGCATCTTCTTAAGTTAAGAATAAAATAAATAGTTTTCATATTACTAAAAACTCTTCATATGTCAAAAATTTCTCTAGCTATTTAATAGTCACTTTTCAAATATTGGTGTTGATGGCAACAATACACTTTTGCTATATTCTAAGCACAAAGGGTAATCAACCATTTATTCTTTAATAAATAATTGCATGCTCTTTTTGTAATGGGACTTCTCATGCTACTCGCCCAAAAGATTACTTATAAATTAATCACAAAATTTAATTTTTAATGATAAGATACTATACATTTTTTTAATAAGAAATCTCTTATATTTATTAGTATAATAAAACTACATAGAAAGTATCCAAAAAGATTAATTTTTTAAATAATAAAAAAATACATTATTTCTTGGTAATTAAGCTTCAAAGGATGAGATGGTCACGGGCTTTCTTAATATATATTCTTACAAAAAAAATAAAATAAAAAGGATATTTTTCTAATGTAATTTTTATAAATAGTTAGATTGAAAAATTATTTGTAACAAAAAAAGAGAAAAATGTAAATTGTATAATCATGAAAGAAGAGTTTTTTTTTAAAAAAACCATTATATAAGTGTAATTAATCCATCATCTATATCACTACTGTAATACATATATTTAGTCTCGGGAATTATGGTCTCGGTTTTTTTAAAAACCGAGGGTTTTAGTCTTTCTTATTTAAAAACTGAGGCAATAAACATACTCTTTACCTTTTACACCATATATCAAATTTTTTTATTTTTTTCTTCTAATTTTTTCTTTTTCTTTTTTCCTCTTTTTTTCTTTTCTTTTTTCCTCCCTGATCTCTTTTCTTTTCCTTTTTTTTCTTTCTGCCTTTATCCCTCCCCCTCTCTCATTTTCTTTTCTTTTTCCCAACTTGTTGTGATGTTTTGCAACACACAAAAATCGTGCAAGTATACACGGTCACAAGTAATAAAGATTTGTAAGTAGAGTATCGTTCCCACGAGGATTTGTTACTATAGTTTATTGAGTACTAAAATTGTATCTCTCTGATTTTATCCAAAACAATCGTTGATTTAACAAAAAGGTTTAAAAATAAAATAAGAGAACTCTAGAATTGCAATTTTTCACCAAACTACTCCACTCCAATCATATTATTTTCTTTGGATTTATATTTTTTAGTACATTTAATTTGTCAACCGAAAACTTCTTTTTTTTATTCATACATCTCTTCCGAAATTGCATAAACACACCTCATTAAATTAATTCACTATATCTCTACGAATTAAATTCACCAAGATTCATTAAGTTCTAAGTTTTCAAATGGCCACACATACAATTAGGGTATATTCCTATCCTTCATCATACATGTCATTTTATTTACGAGCAATATACACAAAAATGTCTTTCTCAAGTTTATTTTTATGCCACAAATCGTTTTGATAAAATTCGTAAATAATCAAAAAGCATTAAGCACAAAATAGAACGAACAAATCGAACGTCTTATAAATCTATCAAAAATAATTAAAATAAAAATTTCATAAATTTAGATCAAATGCAACCCTAGAAAAATTAAATTACTTCATTAAATTAAAATAAAAATTACAACATATGCATAAAAATTAGAAGAACAAGAAGGAAAATTAAAACATCACATACGAAAATATTTGGCACACGCAGAACACAACAAAAGCCAAAAAATGGCTTCTGCGTGTTCTGCCGTCCAAAACCGAGCAACACAGAAATTATAAACCAAAAAAAAACTGTTTAACTCTATCATAATATCACCTATTTATATCCAAAAAATACATCAAAAATATTAAAATATCATAAACGCGTTAAAATTTGTATCGAACATAAAACCCCGACATTCCCCTTAAAATCCGCGGTCACGCGAAAATCAAAAACATATTTTAATTCACGTGAGACAAGGAGCCGTTTCTGCATTTTTTTTATTCATCAGGCGTACACGTGTCAAAAATCGATTCTACCGCAAGATTCCCTAAGGTCACGTGGCAAAGATATCATCGGGTGAACAAACCGACCGCACGCAGAACGACGCACCGGGATCGGGCGCCAAAAAGTGAGGCAACTACCGGAAATCTGGCGTGATCCAACGGCCGCGCGCATTGTAAAATACCACGTGTCATAATATTGTCGCTTCAAAATAAAGGAGACACGTGGCTACTTCTTATTCAAGAGACCTCGATAAAGGCACGTAGTCTGGATGAACCGCGTTGCACACGATTTTTAGACAAACGGCTCGTGCGACAAACTGTTCCACGCTGGGCTCAACTGGGACCGTTCATCCGATCCAACGATGACACGATGCGCCGGAGAATTTCTCACAGCCGACACGCGGGTCCCACTACGCACGCCGGCACGCGGCGCAGTGGGCCCCATTCTGCGTGCCGAGTCATGTGAGAATTCTACACGCGATTTTGCCTCGTCTGGTTGTACTCACAACTGGACCGTTGAATTGATGATCGAATCCGGTGAAGTGATGGACGCGTTGAATGATGCGAGTGGAATTCTTCTCTCCGCGTTAAAATTCAATTTTTATTAATTACATTTTCACCCACAAATATATTTCAAATTAGATTTTAATCTTTCTTAAATTACAATCAAGCCCAAATTTATTTTTAATTGTATTTTTGAGTTTTAAAAATTGCAATTAAGCACTATATTATTTGAAATTATATTTGTGGACAAAAAAATATGAAATTAAGTACATTTTCAATATAAATTATTTAATTTTATTAAAAATGTATTTTTAGCACATAAAAGGAAAATATTAATTTATTTAACAAAAATTAACTAAATATTAAAAAAACATAGTAATTATCATTACTAAAATTGATGAAAATAACTATATAAAATATAGTTATCACAACTCCCTCCCCAAATCAATATTAATTAATTCCTTTTCTTTTCTCTCTTCCCAGGCTAACACGAACCATTTCTTTACACGACCGAACTCTGACCGTTGTTCACCCTCTCTATCGTTCTGCGTGTTTCGCCGTCAACGGCGAAATAGTATTGACATCCAAAAATACAGTGGAGATTCTCGAGCTACTAACCCTAAAGTAGCTCGTGCGTGCTCTCTTTCGAATTTGTTGTGAGCTGTTGTCGAAGAAGTCGTAAAGAACAGAGGTTCAGGAAAGTTTGAAGGTATAGTCTGGAAATAGAGATCAATCATCGCGTTAAGGATCATACGATTTCATTAGGTTTATGGGATAAAATTGGGAGAAAAGAGCGAGAGGAGTTTTGGGTCATAATGTTTTGGTTTAAATTAATTTACAAGAACAGACTCGCTAATTCCTTATCTCCAGAGCCAAGTCTATTCTCTTTGCCTGCTCCATTGCCTAACTGCCCTGAAGGTATTTGAATTTCTTTTGGGTGCTAAGGTTTCTTTTGGGATGCACGATTGATGCATATATCCATTCTTAATTCTTAAAGATTTTTAAGTCAAAAGTTTGAAAATATTAGCATGCATCTGGATGAAAATGTTAGCATGCTTAAGAATTCTGACGCACTTAGACGTCACTTTTAGCTTTGTATTATCCTTTTCATTATTTGTTTAAGTTCTAAATAATGTTGTTGTAGCTATTGATGATTTTATAGGAGATCATTTGGAGATAAATAAGAGGTCTTGAATCAAATTTATGGTAACATGGCTAATTGATCATCTTGATCTATTTGGCTCAGTTTCTCCTCTACATTGTTGAGCTTAACACTGAGCCATGGAAAATATATATATATATATATATATATTATGAGAATGTTTTGTTGTTTTTTAATTGTTTTAATTATTTATTTATTTATAAATTCTTACTATATATTAGCAAATATCATCTTTTTTTATGTAAAAGTTGAATTTGAAGAGCTTATGGGAAAGACCATGAGCGAGCTAGTGACAACATCAAATGAAGGTCCAATTGGTGGTAAAATATTTGTAACAAAGGAGCCATGTCTCATCTTCTTTATTTCATAAAAATCCTAATTCAAACCATTCAACCCAAAAATTCAATTTGTTGTCACAACTAAGCATAAATAAGTGAGTCCGTGTAAAATTTCCTTGTTACCACTATATATTATTTTTTGCTCTAACTTCTTCCAAAATTCATGCATTTCAATATTTTATGTAACCTCATAACCATCAACAGATACTGCTCTAATGTCTCACCACTATTTTTTCTGAAAACAAACATTTGTGTCATGGAGAAACACATGCATCTCCAAATACAGCTTAATAATACACAAATTTTTATTTAGCCAACTTATCTCCTAAATGTAGTTTCACTATGGTCTTTATTCTTATTTGGTGTTGAGTATCTTTGGTGTTAGAGGTGCGTTAGTCTTGGTGTTGTCTTATTTGGTGTTGGTGTTGGTGCGTTACGTTAGTATTGGTGTTGGTGCACTGATCCATGGTGTTTGGTGCTTGGTACTGATGTTGATACAGGTATTAACTAGTGGATAATTTTTTATCTGCATTACAAGAAGAAATAATGCTTTTTATTTGGCTATCAAGGTAAGAAGTTAAGCTTTAAATTACTTCCAAACTATGATAGTTTTCTTAACAATTTTCATGTTCCAAACTGTGACAATTATTTGCTCAAACGATGATACTTTATTTGCTGAAATTGTTATGATTTTCATGCTGAAACTGTTATGATTTTCATGATGAAGCTGGGATAAAATTTTGGCCAAAATTGTGATAGTTTTCGAGTAAAAATATGATAAAAATGTTGATTTTTTTTGGGCTTGGAACTGAAATTGTTTCTGTTAAAAAAACTATAATAACAAACTATGATAATTTTTGTGCTAAATTTCAGGTGTAACCTATCATAATTTGTAGGAATATCCAATTACATAATTGCCACTTGGTATTGGTGCGTTGCGCTGGTCCTACTCTTACTACTGGTACTACTGCTGCTACTAGTACTACTGTTGCTATTGATGCTGCTGCTGCTACTGATGGTGTTGTTGCTGCGCTAATGTTGGTGCTGCTGCACGGCTTTGGTGCTGGTGCTACTGTGTGGTGCTAGCTCTGGTGTTGGTGTTGGTGTTACTGTGTGGTGCTAGCTCTGGTATTGGTGCTGGTGCTAGTACGCTGTGTTGATGTGCTGCGCTGGTGTTGGTGCTGGTGCACTAGCACTACTGGCGCTATTGTACTCCTACTGTTGGTTGATTTCAAAATACACTTATAAATGCTTATAATTAATAGTAAAAAGTCAGTTTGTAATAGTAAGTTTTTTTATGTTTTAGTCTATAATAAACTCCCAAATGTAATCATACTTTTAATTTTAATATAATATGATTTTTAATATTGTAATTACTAATTGTATTTTATTTATTTATGCATACTCTATGGCATCGGTTATTGAAAAACCAAGGCCATAGATATATCCTAAGGTCTCGGTTATTGAAAAAAAATGAGGCCATAGACATGTCCTATAGCCTTGGTCTTTCAATAACCGAGACCATAGGTAACAATCTATAGTCTCTCTCACTTAGGCCTTGGTTCTTATAACCGTGGCCATATGCCTACGGTCACGGTTAAAAACTGAGGCCATATATATGTTTTTTTACCTTTCTAACATTTTAATAGACAATTTTAGAGTTTTATGATTTTAAACCATATGATTAACCCTTATTCAATATTTTTCATAGGTGCTCTACATTAGTGTTTTAGACATTATAATCGATCCTATTTCAATTGTTTTTCATGGGCACTTTATTTTGGTGTTTAAATGATGTGATCAGTTAAAATTCGTATTTGTTTGGAGAGTTAAGATAAAACTACTTCTTACACAAGTAAGTCTATTTTTGGACATTATACCTGAATAATTGTATCAAGTGATAAGAGATGGTCTATTATGGGATTTTCTAGATAATCCGCATTATCTCATCAAGCCTACATCTTGTTATGGGTTTTTAAAGATAAAGCTACATTTCTCTAAACAAGGACAAAAAAAAATCTAATCTAGAAAATCGGTGGACCTTTGGTCCTCACAACATAGCTTTCTGATGAGATGGGTCATCGTTGGACCTTATTATCACCTCTTTAGTTTGGGCCATTCGAGTGTTATCTCACTAAACCTGCATCTTGCTTGGAAGATCTAAGATAAAACTACATATCTTTCTCCAAGCAAGGACATTAATAGGCTCGAACCTTCTACTTAGGTATTTAAATTGTGGTGTTCAATCCATTATACCTAAGCATGGACGCTTTACCTGGATGTTTAGACTAAGATAATCAATCCATTCTACCTCTTTTCTCTCTATTTTTTTCCTAGATGTATGTCTTCTTTACTTCAAATCTTTTCCATTATAGTGCAAACTTTTGTGTAATAGGTGCTCTACCTTTTAGTTAAGCGGAGTTGATCCACCCATTACTAAAGTTTTTGGCTTATAACATATTTTTAGAATATTCACGTAAACTTTTAAAGGATTATATTTCAAAACATATACCTTTTCAAGTATTTTGCATTTCAACTGTAACCATTTTTCATTTATCAACTCAATTAATAAATATGATCCCTGATTCCTTCAATTTGATAAGGACCTTCCCAAATTGCATCGAGCTTCCATTCATTAACTTCTCTCCAGTCTTAGAATACTCCTTTCAATACCCAATCTCTTATGTTAAAAATCTTGAACCATATAAACTTATTGTAAGAGGATCCTACTTTTTGCTTCTTATATTGGACCCAAGCAAAAACATTGTCTTTTTTTCTTTGAAGAATACTAAATAAGCTTTTCTTTCATGTTCATTATCTTCCTTAGACAAGTTAGATATGGATGTAAGCTACATGACTTCTATAGGAAGAAATGCTTATATTCCCTAAGTTAAAGAGAATGGAGTTTTTTCTATCACGCCATAAGATGTGGTTTGAATTATCTAAAGAATGTGGATCATTCTTCAACCCAATTTCCTTTGTCTATCCCTAACTTTTTCTTAAGTAAATCCAACACTAATTCATTTGATGACTTTGCTTGTCCATTGGCTTATGGATAGTAAGGGTTGAGTAGCATAGCTTGATTGCATACTCTTCTACAAAGGCAACCAATATTTCCCTAGTAAATTGTTTCCCGTTATCTGTTGTTAATTCTTTTGGTAAACTAAACTCACACATGCATGATACTTTTTGAAATGAATCTCATCATTAACTTTTCTCTGATACATACTAAAGCTCCAGCTTCAATCCGCTTTGTGAAAGAATCGATTGCCACGACCATAAACTTTCTTTATTCTAGAGCTTGAGTTATCAATCCTACAATATCTATACCTCATTTTAAGAATGATTACTGACTAACTATTCTAATCATGGGCTGAATAAAGGAGATGAAACACTAAGGAATACCTTTGATATTTGTCACACACTTTATAATATTTGGTGCAATCAACCAACATGGTCGATCAATAGTATCCTTATTGCATGATTCTTAAAGACAACTTGCTTCGTTTGTAGTAAGAGTCATAGTCCCCATCATGTGTCTCCTTTACAATCCATGTTGCGACCTTAGTTTATACGTATATTTTAACTCAGCCTAATTAGCCTTCTTTATATAATTTATTTCTTTAGTCTATGAGTTAATGGATTAAACATATTCAACTTAAAAGAAATAAGGTTGATTAATCATTATTGAAGAGTTAAAAAATACTACGAATGTTATGATTAATTTGTGATACACATTATAATTAATAAGACTATCTTTCTCTCATTTTTAATCTAGGCACTGATATTTAACTTTAAATGAAATGTTTGGGTGAGACCCAATAAATTTATTTACTTCACTACTACAAAATGTAGTATTTAAATCGATATGTAAAATCAATTTTTAGATAAAACTAACGTATAATCAATTTATAGTCAGTTCGGTGAAAAATCGACGCTACATGTAGTGTCGGTTGATGGAAGCATGTTACAACTATTTTTCACTAAATTCTCGTGAAAAAGAAAAACTATTTTACCCTTAATTGCTATTTGTCATGAAAGTTATAGTTTTTTAAAAAGAATTTACATAAAATAATACTTTTAAAACTTACAACAATAAAAATAACATCTTAATAATATTAAACAATTTAAAATTAGATAAAATTCAATATTAAACAATTATAAATATTCGTAATTCAAAGCATTTAATATAAATTATAACTTGAACTTTTTCGATATTAAAAATATATGAATATGATACAAGTAAGATTATTTTTTTGATTACAAGTTTTAAGTTATGATATTTTTATTATTTTTATAAAAAATTTAAAAAATATCTTTTTTGCCCAGCCTTTTTCCCAATTAAATAAAGTCTTTCTTCAAAAAAGTAAATGATTTCAAACCAACACTTGAAAGAAAAATGAAACAAATTGTTTTTTTAAGTAAATGAATATTTGGCCAAAATTATATCTCCTAGTTAGTGATGATGGAGGGCGTCTATATCTTATTTGTATTTTTCCAACTTTGGTGTATGTCTATGATGCATATTTAATTCCATTGCAGTTATTCTTTGAAAAGAAGAAGTTATATTTACAGTTGCGTATCTTCCTATCAACCGTATATTATCAAATATAATAAATGTATGTGATTATTTTAGGGTAAACTTTCATGTAGTTTTTTTTCCCTCAATAAACTTTCATGTAGTTATATACTTTCATTATATTATATAAAAAAAATTTAATATATATAATTTATTATTTTTACTATTGAATATCTTTAATCAACTTTTAAAATTAAAAATTAATCAATTTAATTAAAATTTTAAACCATCTATGTGATATGCAAACTTAGAATTATACCATGAATAAAATAATAGAATTATAATTTTATGTGCCGTGCAAGTGAGTTAAATTTTCAAGTTAAATTTGTAACTTTTTGTCTATTGTTGATTAAAATATTTTATTAAAAAAATATTTAAATAATAAAATATTCAATTGAAATAGAAAATATTAAATAAGAAATTTAACTTTTTTATATAATATTAATAACTAAATCAACTTTTACTCTATGTTTTAAAGGTGATGATAGTGTAATAATTCAAATTGTATTATCATACAAAACATTTATTAATAATAATTTTATTAAATATTAATGATAATAAAATATAATTAATTATAAGAATAAAATAAATAATTTATACAATTTTTTATTATGAAAATAAGAGATTACAATTTTCCTACCTTCAATGAACAATAAAAGTTTGACCATATATTTTATATTATTCAAAAAACTTTGTTCCAACGGTTCTCAAGGGCAAATTAGTCTATATAAATTCATTAAAAATAATTAGTCCATATAAATTTATCAAACCTAACATTCTGAACACTAACGTTAGAAATAATGAGCTTTTTAGTAAACAAATTGCCTTTTAATTTTATTTATTTTTAATATAATCATAGCTCGGGACTTGGGAGACATGTAAAGCCACCAACAGAGGAAAGGGCTATGAGGCTTTATTTTGAAGCATATAACTTTTGATTAAAGTGTGTCCCCTCAAATTTCAATATATATATATATAAAGATTTTCACACTAATTAAAAAGTGTGATAATTTAATAATGTTACCAAAAAAGTATTCAATTAGAGTCATCTCATGGACCCTTCTTCTATTAGGGTCGTAAATAAGATAGCATCCTAACTTTACTTCCATAAATTAAGGGAAATCCAATTATCGGAAAATATTTTATTAATATTAGGATAATATTTTTAATTTTATAATTTTGAATGTAAAAATTATGAGATAAAATATTTAATTATTTTAATATTAATGATTTTTGCTCTAAAATTTCCTAGAATAAATGTATTAATAACATTTTTTAAAATTAATATATTTTAATCATCTTAATATTTTTGTAAATTTTAGATTTTTGAATTTTTTTAGTTAAAAAAGTTAAGTTAATAAATGTTTAAAGAATAAAATATCTCAAAAATAAGAAAAAATAAAATAATTAATATTATTAAAATTGATCTAACACGATTAAAATATTTATAAATATGATAATAAGTTGATTAAAATATACAATTTTAAAACAAATTTACTAATATATTTAATTTATAAAAATAAAGGGTTAAAATGAAACATTTTTTATTAACAGATAACATTTAAATATGAGTTGAGATGCGAATACCGATAATCCATTTGTTATCTATTTCTTTTTAAAATCAGACTATTCTTTTTTTAGTTAAGAAATGTTACCCACGTGATTACCAGGATTCGACCCAATAACTTTAAAACCACGTTAATAATAAATATTATATGAGTTATTAGCTAAAACGGTTAAAACAAGTATGATCATTGGTTCGAAATAGTAAGTTTTAGTTCAATTCGAATTCGATCTGATTCAAATTAAATTATAAATTATTCAATCTGAATTCGATCCGTTGTACATATCAATTCGAATAAATCTAAAACTGTTAATTTTAAATCAATCTGAATCCGATCCGATCTGAAACTGCTAATTTTAAATCAATCTGAATCCGATCCGATCCGAAAATTATTCAATCCGAAAATTATTCAATCCGAATCCGCTTTAAATATCAATCTGAATCCGCTTTAAATATCAATCCGAATACGATCTGTTGTACATACCAATCCGAACAAATCCAAATCCACCAATTTTAAATCAATCTGAATCCGCTTTAAATTCCAATCCGATCGATAGGGTCAAAATTTTAATTTAAATATATTAAAAAAATTACATAAATAAGCAAATTATGAAATATCAATCTGATCCGAACCGCTATAAATATCAATCCGAACAAATCCAAATATGATATAATTTCAACATATAAAATGAAAAATTACATAAAATAAAAAAATCTAAAATAAAAATATTTTTCATACAAATTAAAAAGTAGACAACATAATTAAAAATAATTCAACAAAAATAATCAAAAAGAAAAAAATTCAACATCAATCATAATTTAACTCCAAAAAATTAAATATCAGCAGCAGTAGTGGCAGGGAGCAGGAGCAGCAGCGGCAGGGAGCAGGAGCAGCAGCGGCATGGAGCAGTGACCAGCGAGCAACAACGAGCATAGAAGCAGAGATGAAGGAGTAGTAGAGAATCACAAGCAGTAGCAGCAGAGAAGCAGAGAGTAGCAGCAGTAGAGAAGCAGAGAATCCTTCAAGTCTGAAACTAGCAATGGAGGAAGGGGGAGAAAGAGAGATGAAGGCATGGAGGGAGAAAGAGAGATGGAGACAGCTGGGAAAATAGATTAGGGCATTAGGTTAAGAATAAGATATACGGAGGTTAGGTTAGGTTAGAATAATAATTAGGTTTAGTAATTATTATATATATTTTTAAATAATATATTAAATATATCAGATCAAATCGGATTATACGGATTTAAATATTTTTAATCCGAATCTGAATCCGATCCGACTTCGGATCGAAACCACTCATTTTTATCGGATTTTTCGGATTGATCGGATATTTTGCTCACTCCTAGTTCAAACTATAAGTAAAAAATTAGAGTTAGTTCATCGTCAAAGTAGTCTCAAATCCATTTTTGAGTCGATTGTGGGTTGGACTGATATTGAATTAGAGTGGATTTTGTTGAGGATACTTTGCCTTCTTCTAAGGCTTGACATGTGTGAATTCAATTAGACCTTAATTCTAGGAGATTTCCTTATATATACTTTTCATTTTATTCACACATATGTAATTAACTCATATGATATGTATATTACTATAAATAAGACATTACTTACCACTTCAAAGTGTGGTGGTTTTCTTCAAACATTCTCATGGTATTAGAGCAGTCTCTGGTTTAACAGCCATCGCTCCACTTTTTTTTATCAATGGCTTTCGATCCTAATCTCCTTCCTTTCAAAACTTTAATCCACATGATCACCATTAAGCTTTCTTCCTCAAACTACCTTCTATGGAAAAGCCAACTCCTTCCACTTATTGAAAGTCAAGAACTATTGAAATATGTTGATTGAACCCTTATACCGCCAACTCGTTTTGAACCTACCAACTCTACCACACCTAATACCAAATACCTGGCGTGAAAAGTTATAGATCAATGTTTACTTAGTTTCTTACTTTCCTCCATCACCGAAGAAGCTATAGTTGAGGTTGTTGGTCTTTCCACTGCACGTGATGTCTGGCTCACTTTGGAGAACACTTTCAGCCATCGATCGAAGGCGTGTGAACTACGTCTTAAGGATGGGTTACAATTGATGAAATGCGACTCCAAACCAGTTGTAGAATATGTCCGAGCCTTCAAGGCCTTGTGTGAGCAACTTCACCCCATCGGATAGTCCATTAACGACATCGAAAAAGTCCACTAGTTCCTTCGCGGCTGATGAGTGCTTAAAAAGCACTAAAATAACCATGATTTTATGCACATTAATTGATTAAAAATATATATATTTATATGTTTTATCATATATTTATATAAATTTATCTTTTTCGGAATCACGGGTATTTTTATTGTTTTTCAGGAATTTTGGCCTAAAAACGCAATGTAAAGACTCAAAGAAGAATACTTGAAGCAATACATCACAAATAAATTAATAAATAAGTGGAAAAAGGTCAACAAACATGGAAAAATTGGACAAAATGGGTCGAAAAGGTCAAAAATGTCAAAAGACGGAAAATCGCAGCGCAGCCATTGGCCCACACATCGGCCAGAGTCGGCATCACAAGGTTGATGCATGCTTCATACAAGGCTGCAGCATGGCATCGTTTCACGCGCTGCTATAAGCGGCCTGTACCAATAGCGCCCAACGTTTTTGACCCATTTTTCACGTGCAGCCGCCCCATGACGTCACGCCGACGTCATTGATGACCTCACAGGTCCAAAACACGTTTTTTTATTTTTTTAATATTTTTTTTAACATTTTTTTAATCATTTTTTCTCTCCATCCTCACCTATAAATACCCCCCTTCCATTCACCTCAAAACCACACTTCTCTCTTCTTTCTTTCTCTCCATTTCTTAGTTTTTAGTTTTTTTTTAAGTTTTTCTTATGTTTTAGCTAGTTTCTCTTAGTTTTAGAGTTCTTCCTTCTTTGGGAAGAACTAGTTATGTTTTTGTAATATTTTAGCTTTTTGATTCAATAAATGGAAGTGCAAATTCCGCTTGGAGGTTTTCTAGCAACGGGAATAGCGTCAAGATCGTAAGGATTTTATTTTCTTTACGCTTATTTTTATGCTTTATTCTTACATGTTATATTTAATTTGTCCGTGATTAAATTTAAGCGTGCTAGTAAGCTTGTAAAAATGATATAATAATAACGTTGTTATGCTTGCGAAATATTAAATAGGTAAAAATCTCTAAAATGAATTGATTTTATTTTTATTCAAGATTTTATATTAAGGATGTTAGAGAGAAATATATTATTTTTCATTACAAACTTAAATCTGAAAATTAGATTTTAAGGTTTAGTTATCCTATTCGATTTAGAGTAGTCTTTCTTTTATTTGATGGTACAATCGCCTCTAGTTAGAGTGAAGCTCTATTTCAAAAGTTTTTATAAGAATTATTATTTGAAAATGTATTGACAATATGTTTTCAATAGTAGTTTTAAAACTTGAAAGTTAGTACTCGAATAATTAAATTTTTAGGTTTAATTTGAACACCTCGAATAAAGTTTAAATTGTCTAACCCCACCAAAGGTGGCATTTAAATAGTTCATTTTCAATCTCTTAGAAAAATGAATTAATTTAATTAATCAAATTAGTTATCAACCACACCCATAAGTGTTAATTGATTTGTTTAGTTAACAAAGAATATCTAACCCACCAAAGCGCCAGATTCATACAAAAAAGCGAGAATCAATAAATATCAATTCATATCTTTAATAACCTAGATAATACGAAGAAGATAATTAACTTAGTTATTATATCCATAAATACTCCACTATTTATAAAAGATAAAATTTGCATGAATGTTTATTGAATCTATGTTTAATTTTCTGTTATTAGATTAAAAACACAAAACCCCAAAATATCGTGACAGGATGTTTAGGATTTAATTTCGTTTTTAAAATTTTGAATAATAAATTAAAAACCACATATATTCCTTCCTTAGATCGACTCGAGTATACTTATCATTTTCTACTTAAATGATTCGCACTCATGAGAGTTTTACAAATATTAAAACCAAAGTATTTGCGAGAATGGCGATCTGGGTTTTACCATCAAGTTTTTAGCCGTAGTTCTTGTGAAGGAATAGCGTTTTTAATTTATTTATCAAAATTTTAAAAATATTTTTGTCAGAATAATTGTGATTTTTATTTTGTAAAAAAAATAAAAAATAAAAAATTTAATCAAATTTTAAATTTCATAAGAAATAATAAAAAAATAAAAAAATAAAATTTTTTTTTAATAAATTTTAAATAAAAATAAAAAAAATAAAAAAAAATAAATAAAAAATAAATAAAAAAAAATAAAAAATAAAATAAAAAATAAAATAAAAAAAATAAAAAAAATAAAAAAAATAAAAAAAATAAAAAAAATAAAAAAAATAAAAAAAAAATAAAAAAAAAATAAAAATAAATAAAAATAAAAATAAAAAAATTTAAAAATAAAAAAATAAAAAAAAAATAAAAAAAAACCAAAATTTTAATTTTTTTTTTGAGTTTAATTTTTACTATTTTTTTTATTTTAAATCATAATTTTATTTTTTTTATTTTCTTTTACCTTTTTCAATTTTATTTTATTATTTTTTTTATTTTTCTTTCTTTAGCTATTTTTTTTCTTCTTGATTTTTATTTAACTTACTTAACTTAGTTTTTTTTAACTAACTTAATTAACTTAGATTTTTTTTACTTCACTTAGCTTAATTAACTTTTTACTAACTTAATTAACTTAGATTTTTTTTAACTTAACTTAATTAACTTAGATTTTTTTTAACTTAACTTAATTAACTTAGATTTTTTTAACTTAACTTAATTAACTTAGATTTTTTAATTCACTTAACTTAATTAACCTTTTCTTTAAACTTAATTAACTTAGATTTTCATTAACTTAAAGTTTTATTTAACTTAACTTAATAACATGAAAAGTAAAGATCTAAGGGAGTTCTGTCTAGGAGACTAGTTCTTGGAAGCCTTTGTGCCACTAGTCTTTCCCTAACGCGTTGTTATCTGGAGGATGGTTTTTAAGGAGCCTTTGCACCACCATTCTTTCCCCGGGAGCACTCTTGGTTAATACCGATTATGTTATTTAAAAAAACAAAAAAAAAAAAAACAAAATTTTTGAACTATCTCCAAAATTTTAAAGTTTTAATTACAATCTAAGCGAGCTAGTTGCTTTGTTTAATCTAGGTACAATTGTGTTTTTATGCCTTAATTATTTGATTTGTACCTAGATGTGGGTTATCTAAAACTCAAAATATGCCTCTAGTTTTAAGTACGTAAAGAAATCAAAATCAAAAGTGGCATGATCAAAAGTATAGGTAGACAACCTTGTCTTACCTGGCAGGTTTGATTGACTCAACGATGATGAGGGACATTGAGTTTACTTAAAACGCACTCCCCAAGTTACGTCTTGCTAAGACGTTAAACTAAGCCCTGGATGGCACCCAACCCATCATTTTCGCTAATTTTCTTTTATTTCTTTTATTTACACGTGAATAATTTTTAAATTGTTAAAACTAAAAATATTTGTTGAGATGTTAGAAGTTCACAAATGACCGTCTGTATACACTTTAATGATGAATATGATGGATGCACCTGCATTTTCCATTACTACTTGCACTTTCTCAAGAAATAGGTAATCTTTCTTCTCTTTTCTCTTTATCTTTAATTTACAGTTGTTACATTGAGGACAATGTAAGTTCTAGGTTGGGGGTGGTGAAAAGTTACCATGCTTAATTAAAAAAAAAAAAGTATTAACAATTTAAAAATAAAAAAAAAAAAATTTTAAAAATAAAAAAAATATACTTTTTCATTTTTTGTGTGTTTGGTTTTATTTCTATTTTGTGTGATTTAGTAATTTTTGAAAAAAAAAAAAACTTTTCTCACAAAAATTTATCATTTCTTGAAATCAAATTTAAGTAAATAGTTAAGTCTTTTGTACTGTTAGATTAATTTTTGAAAACACATCATGAAATATTTTGTAATTATTTTTGATAATTAGTTAGTTTTTGTCATAATTAGTATTTCTTGATAAGATGTAGAAATTATATTAAACCCAAAATCGGTGTTTATGAGTTTTTTTTAGTGGAGACTACCTTTGTGAGATATAATTTGAGCCTAATTTCCTTTATTCAGAGTGAAATATATATTTTTTCTACTCCAAACACATTTCTTATTTCTTCAAATTTTTAGATGATCTCTATAGGTATTAGCATTGAATGTATGAATTTTTTTCATCTTAATAGAGTATCATATATTTTTGATTATTATTTTTGCTTAGATTAAATGATTTGAGTAGAAATTGATAGTATATGCTTATATCTCATTTATGCATGACTACTACAAAAACAAAAAGACATATCTGGGGTTACCTAAACCAAGATCAAACAAAAAAGCCACAAAATTAACCACTCACCAAAATCCAAAAAAAATGTACAATCTGTACATGGGTTGACTCTCTAAGAAATACACATATTGAAAAATATCTACAGAAAAAAAAAAGAGAGAGATAAAAATAGTATCATCTACATACTATAACCCGCATTGCCTACAAAGTTGTGAGTAAAGGCTAATTACAAAAGAAAGATATAAGAAGTAATTCCCCAAAAAGTCATTGCAATTTCTTCATTTGTAAAAGGCATATATCTTGAAATTCTTTCTTAAGGAGTTTGATTTATGCATGAAAATAATTTTTATATATGATATCTTTATAATTTATACATTTGATTCCTTTCATGAGATCAATGTTAAAATAACACTTTGAGCCTTTATTCTTTATACATATGCGAACATATTAGTTCATTTCTATACATCAACTCTTTCGCATATAAATTAGTATGAGTGTTTGAACCCATAGGATTCAGTGTTTTGAGAGTATTGACTTGTGAGGAATAGAGTCGAAGCGAATTCTGATTCATGACACTGAAATTGGGTGAAATTAAATTGATACATTTTTGATATGAAATATGAAAATGATTTTCGACTAATTATTATAATAAATCATGATTGTTTAAAGAGATTAAAATAACTTATGCTTGAGATTTTAATTATGATCTTAAAGGAGATTAAAAAGTATGAGACATTTTTGTGAGATGTTGATAATTTGTGATTTTGTTGTAAATTAATTTTTTTGTTTTTATTGTTTCTTTTGTTTTTACATTTAGTACAATGTTTGTGGGTATCATTACTGAAAACCCTCACGAGACTCAAACTCGTCCACTAGGGCAACCTAGGGGTTTAAAGGCTTGTTGCATAGGCTAAATGCAACCGTGTCAATCCACGGAAGTGATTTAGGATAGTTTAATTTTAGTTTTATCGCTTCTCTTGCTAAGGGACTAGCAAGAAGTTCGGTTGGGGTTGTGATGAGTGCTTAAAAAGCACTAAAATAACCATGATTTTATGCACATTAATTGATTAAAAATATATATATTTATATGTTTTATCATATATTTATATAAATTTGTCTTTTTCGAATCACGGGTATTTTTATTGTTTTTCGTGAATTTTGGCCTAAAAACGCAATGTAAAGACTCAAAGAAGAATACTTGAAGCAATACATCACAAATAAATTAATAAATAAGTGGAAAAAGGTCAACAAACATGGAAAAATTGGACAAAATGGGTCGAAAAGGTCAAAAATGTCAAAAGATCGGAAAATCGCTACACAGGCCGAAATTTCAATACCAGAGTCACAGCATACCGCAAGGTTGATGCATGCTTCCGCGGCTGCGGCACGCGTTTCACGCAGCGAAGGCGCTGCGTCAGCCGCAATGGCTACTAACGCGTTTTTGACCCATTTTTCACGTCGGCCGCCCACGACGTCATCGCCGACGTCATTGATGACCTCAACAGGTCCAAAACACGTTTTTATTTTTTTAATATTTTTTTTAACATTTTTTTAATCATTTTTTCTCTCCATCCTCACCTATAAATACCCCTTCCATTCACCTCAAAACCACACTTCTCTCTCTTCTTTCTTTCTCTCCATTTCTTAGTTTTTAGTTTTTTTTTTAAGTTTTTCTTATGTTTTAGCTAGTTTCTCTTAGTTTTAGAGTTCTTCCTTCTTTGGGAAGAACTAGTTATGTTTTTGTAATATTTTAGCTTTTTGATTCAATAAATGGAAGTGCAAATTCGCTTTGAGGTTTTCTAGCAAACTTAATAGCGTCAAGTCTTGTAAGGATTTTATTTTCTTTACGCTATTTTTATGCTTTATTCTTACATGTTATATTTAATTTGTCCGTGATTAAATTTAACTGTGCTAGTTGCTTGTAAAAATGATATAATAATAACGTTGTTATGCTTGCCATAAATATTAAATAGGTAAAAATCTCTAAAATGAATTGATTTTATTTTTATTCAAGATTTTATATTAAGGATGTTAGAGAGAAATATATTATTTTTCATTACAAACTTAAATCGAAAATTAGATTTTAAGGTTTAGTTATCCTATTCTGATTTAGAGTAGTGCTCTTTTATTTGATGGTACAATCGCCTTAGGTAGTTAGAGTGAAGCTCTATTTCAAAAGTTTTTATAAGAATTATTATCTGAAAATGTATTGACAACATGTTTTCAAGTAGTTTTAAAACTTGAAAGTTAGTACTTGGATAACTAAATTCTTAGGTTTAATTTGGACACCTCAATAAAGTTTAAATCGTCTAACCCCACCAAAGCAAGATTTAAATGGTTCATTTTCAATCTCTTAGAAAAAGGAATTAATTTAATTAACCAAATTAGTTATCAACCCCACCCATAGGTGTTAATTGATTTGTTTAGTTAACAAAGAATATCTAACTCACCAAAGGTGGTATTCATACAAAAAAGGAGAATCAATAAATATCAATTCATATCTTTAATAACCTAGATAATACGAGCAAGATAATTAACTTAGTTATTATATCCATAAATACTCCACTATTTATAAAAGATAAAATTTGCATTTAATGTTTATTCAATCTATGTTTAATTTTCTCGTTATTAGATTAAAAACACAAAACCCCAAAATATCGTGACGGATGTTTAGGATTTAATTTCGCTTTTAAAATTTTGAATAATAAATTAAAAACCACATATATTCCTTCCTTAGATCGACTCGTGAGTATACTTATCATTTTCTACGAAATGATTCGTGCACTTCATGAGAGTTTTACAAATATTAAAACCAAAGTATTTTTGCGAGAATGATCTATTACCATCAAGTTTTCGCCGGATTCTTGAAGGAATAGCGTTTTTAATTTATTTATCAAAATTTTAAAAATATTTTTGTGCTGTAAATAATTGTGATTTTTATTTTGTAAAAAAAAAATAAAAAATAAAAAATTTAATCAAATTTTAAATTTCATAAGAAATAATAAAAAATAAAAAAATAAAATTTTTTTTAATAAATTTTAAATAAAAATAAAAAAAATAAAAATAAAAATAAATAAAAAAAATAAAAAAAAATAAAAAAAATAAAAAAAAAAAAAAAAATAAAAATAAAATAAAAAAAATAAAAAAAATAAAAAAAATAAAAAAAAATAAAAAAAAATAAAAAAAATAAAAAAAAATAAAAAAGATAAAAAAAAAAATAAAAAAAAAAACCAAAATTTTAATTTTTTTTTAGTTTAATTTTTACTATTTTTTTTATTTTAAATCATAATTTTATTTTTTTTTTTTTTTTTTATTTTTCTTTCTTTAGCTATTTTTTTTTCTTCTTGATTTTTATTTAACTTACTTAACTTAGTTTTTTTTAACTAACTTAATTAACTTAGATTTTTTTTACTTCACTTAGCTTAATTAACTTTTTACTAACTTAATTAACTTAGATTTTTTTAACTTAACTTAATTAACTTAGATTTTTTTAACTTAACTTAATTAACTTAGATTTTTTTTAACTTAACTTAATTAACTTAGATTTTTAATTCACTTAACTTAATTAACCTTTTCTTTAAACTTAATTAACTTAGATTTTCATTAACTTAAAGTTTTATTTAACTTAACTTAATAACATGAAAAGTAAAGATCTAAGGAGTTCCGTCAGGAGACTAGTTCTTGGAAGCCTTTGTGCCACTAGTCTTTCCCGGGAACGTTGTTCGCTCTGGAGGATGGTTTTTAAGCGAGCCTTTGCACCACCATTCTTTCCTGGGAGCACTCTTGGTTAATACCGATTATGTTATTTAAAAAAAAAAAAAAAAAAACAAAATTTTTGAACTATCTCCAAAATTTTAAAGTTTTAATTACAATCTAAGCGAGCTAGTTGCTTTGTTTAATCTAGGTACAATTGTGTTTTTATGCCTTAATTATTTGATTTGTACCTAGATGTGGGTTATCTAAAACTCAAAATATGCCTCTAGTTTTAAGTACGTAAAGAAATCAAAATCAAAAGCGGCATGACCGAAAAAGTATAGGTAGACAACCTTGTCTTACCTGGCAGGTTTGATTGACTCAATGATGAGGGGACATTGAGTTTACTTAAAATGCAATCCCCAAGTTATGTCTTGCTAAGACGTTAAACTAAGCTACTGGATGGAAGGCAACCCATCATTTTAGGTAATTTTCTTTTATTTCTTTTATTTACATGTGAATAATTTTTAAATTGTTAAAACTAAAAATATTTGTTGAGATGTTAGAAGTTCACAAATGGACCGTCTGTATACACTTTAATGATGAATATGATGGATGCACCGCATTTTCCATTACTACTTGCACTTTCTCAACAAATAGGTAATCTTTCTTCTCTTTTCTCTTTATCTTTAATTTACACTTGTTACATTGAGCACAATGTAAGTTCTAGGACGGGGCTGGTGAAAAGTTACCATGCTTAATTAAAAAAAAAAGTTTTAACAATTTAAAAATAAAAAAAAAATAAAAAATTTAAAAAATAAAAAATATACTTTTTCATTTTTTGTGTGTTTGGTTTTATTTCTATTTTGTGTGATTTAGTAATTTTTGAAAAAAAAAAAAAAATTTCTCACAAAAATTTATCATTTCTTTAAATCAAATTTAAGTAAATAGTTAAGTCTTTTGTACTGTTAGATTAATTTTTGAAAACATATCATGAAATATTTTGTAATTATTTTTGATAATTAGTTAGTTTTTGTCATAATTAGTATTTCTTGATAAGATGTAGAAATTATATTAAACCCAAAATCGGTGTTTATGAGTTTTTTTAGTGGAGACTACCTTTGTGAGATATAATTTGAGCCTAATTTCCTTTATTCAGAGTGAAATATATATTTTTTCTACTCCAAACACATTTCTTATTTCTTCAAATTTTTAGATGATCTCTATAGGTATTAGCATTGAATGTATGAATTTTTTTCATCTTAATAGAGTATCATATATTTTTGATTATTATTTTTGCTTAGATTAAATGATTTGAGTAGAAATTGATAGTATATGCTTATATCTCATTTATGCATGACTACTACAAAAACAAAAAGACATATCTGGGGTTACCTAAACCAAGATCAAACAAAAAAAAGCCACAAAATTAACCACTCACCAAAATCCAAAAAAAAATATGTACAATCTGTACATGGGTTGACTCTCTAAGAAATACACATATTGAAAAATATCTACAGAAAAAAAAAGAGAGAGATAAAAATAGTATCATCTACATACTATAACCCGCATTGCCTACAAAGTTGTGAGTAAAGGCTAATTACAAAAGAAAGATATAAGAAGTAATTCCCCAAAAAGTCATTGCAATTTCTTCATTTGTAAAAGGCATATATCTTGAAATTCTTTCTTAAGGAGTTTGATTTATGCATGAAAATAATTTTTATATATGATATCTTTATAATTTATACATTTGATTCCTTTCATGAGATCAATGTTAAAATAACACTTTGAGCCTTTATTCTTTATACATATGCGAACATATTAGTTCATTTCTATACATCAACTCTTTCGCATATAAATTAGTATGAGTGTTTGAACCCATAGGATTCAGGGGTTTGAGAGGATTGACTTGTGAGGAAAAGAGTCGAAGCGAATCGATTCATGACACCGAAATTGGGTGAAATTAAATTGATACATTTTTGATATGAAATATGAAAATGATTTTCGACTAATTATTATAATAAATCATGATTGTTTAAAGAGATTAAAATAACTTATGCTTGAGATTTTAATTATGATCTTAAAGGAGATTAAAAAGTATGAGACATTTTTGTGAGATGTTGATAATTTGTGATTTTGTTGTAAATTTAATTTTTAAGTTGTTTGTTTTTATTGTTTCTTTTGTTTTTACATTTAGTACAATGTTTGTGGGTATCATTACTGAAAACCCCCACGAGACTCAAACTCGTCCACTAGGGCAACCTAGGGGTTTAAAGGCTTGTTGCATAGGCTAAATGCAACCGTGTCAATCCACGGAAGTGATTTAGGATAGTTTAATTTTAAGTTTTTATCGCTTCTCTTGCTAAGGGACTAGCAAGAAGGCAGTTGAGGTTGTGATGAGTGCTTAAAAAGCACTAAAATAACCATGATTTTATGCACATTAATTGATTAAAAATATATATATTTATATGTTTTATCATATATTTATATAAATTTGTCTTTTTCGGAATCACGGGTATTTTTATTGTTTTTCAGGAATTTTGGCCTAAAAACGCAATGTAAAGACTCAAAGAAGAATACTTGAAGCAATACATCACAAATAAATTAATAAATAAGTGGAAAAAGGTCAACAAACATGGAAAAATTGGACAAAATGGGTCGAAAAGGTCAAAAATGTCAAAAGACGGAAAATCGCGCGCCAGCGCCCAGAGCCGCGCGCGCCCGCGCGCGTTGATGCCTGCTTCCGCGCGCGCCGCAGCGCGCGGGCACTGTTCACGCGCTGCCAGAGGCTGCGCCCAGCGCAACGCGTTTTTGACCCATTTTTCACGTGTACCGCCCCATGACGTCATGCGGCGTCATTGATGACCTCAGCAGGTCCAAAACACGTTTTTTTATTTTTTTAATATTTTTTTTAACATTTTTTTAATCATTTTTTCTCTCCATCCTCACCTATAAATACCCCCCTTCCATTCACCTCAAAACCACACTTCTCTCTTCTTTCTTTCTCTCCATTTCTTAGTTTTTAGTTTTTTTTTAAGTTTTTCTTATGTTTTAGCTAGTTTCTCTTAGTTTTAGAGTTCTTCCTTCTTTGGGAAGAACTAGTTATGTTTTTGTAATATTTTAGCTTTTTGATTCAATAAGTGCCTTAGTTTGGGTTCCATCATTCGTACCGTGAATGTTGCCTTATCCAATGGGGGATATAACTACTGTGCTCCCATCAAGAGTGACTTACATAATACACAGGGTGTTGTTTCTCTTTCCATCAACTATCAAGATGGCAATGACAGCCTTATCTGTGAAAGACATATACAAGTGTAACACCTCGCCTACAATAGGATTGGTAAAAAGAGGTGTTCTCCCCAAATAGTCTTTAATGGATTGAAAGGCTTGTTCATAATTGTTATCCCAAACATACTCCTTGTTCTTCTTCAATAATTGAAAAAATTTCAAACACTTTTCGGTACATTTAGAGATAAAACCACTAAGTACAGCTATACAACTCTTCAATTGTTGGATTTCCTTAAGGCAACTTAGGGACCTCATATTTACCATGGTCAAAAGTTTGTTTGGATTGGTCTTTATTCCCCTAGATGATACCAAATATCTTATGAGTGCTTAAAAAGCACTAAAATTACCATGATTTAATGTACTTTAATTTATTAAATAAATTTATGTTTGTATAATTTTATCATATATTTTATATCAATTTTTTTTTCGGAATCACAAGTATTTTTATTGTTTTTTTAAGTATTTTCATTCAAAAATAACTTAAAGACTCAAAGAAAAATACTAGAGGCTATACATAACAAATATATTGAGAAATGAAATGAAGAAAAGTCAAAAAGATGGCAAAATTGAACAAAATAGGTCAAAACGATCAAAAAAGTAAAAAGGCCGAGTGTAGCCGCCCATCTGTGCTAAGTTCTACGTACATGCCCAACACATATCATGTCGATTCCCGCATGCACCAACATATGCCCACGTTGTGCTCCGCGTGCGCCAGTAAACACCCGCACCCACCTGATCTCACCAAACACCCATCTGCCATAATTTTTATGCCCCACACACTTTCCAGCCTGTCCAAACGCACCCCAAATCAATTTTTAAAATATTTTCTCACCTTTTTTGGCCTCTTCCTCACCTATAAAAGGACCCTCTTATCCCATTTTAAAACACACAATTTTATCTACTCTTTCTTTCTATAGAAAGTTTTTTTTTAGTTTTTAGTTTTAAAGTTCTCTTTTTTAGAAGAACTAGCTATGTTTTTATAGATTTTTAGTTTTTGATCCAATAAAAGGAAATGCAAATTCGTTTGGAGATTTTTCAGCAACATAATTAGTATTAAAGTTCTGTAAGGATTCTTTTCAGATATAATTTTAAAATGAATTATTTACAGTTATTTTTTTATGTTTTATTCTTATATGTTATGTTTAATTTATTTGTGATTAAATTTAACATGACTAGTTGCTTATAAATATGATATAATAATAATAATGTTGTTATGCTTGCAAAATATTAATATATAAAACATTTTCATAAAATAAATTGATTTTGTTTTTATTCAAGATTTTATATTAAGGATGTTAGAGAGAAATTTTTTATTTTACATTACAAACTTAATTCTAAAAATTAGATTCTAAAGTTTAATTATCTAGTTTGATTTAAAATAGTGCTATTTTATTTGTTAGTATAATCGCTTAGTAGTTAAAGTGAAACTCTATTTCAAAAGTTTTTTATAAGAATTATTATTCGAAAATGTATTATTGACCACATATTTTTTCATTAATGGTTTTAAAACTTGAAAGTTAAGACTCGGATAATTAAATTCTTAGGTTTAATTTGAACATTTTGAATAAAGTCTAATTAACTGACTTCATCTAAAACTGTGATTAGATGGTTTGCTATTTTATTAGAAATAAAACTTAAATTTAGTATTTAATTAATTAATAGGCCAGGCCTAAGGATATTAGTTAATTAATATTAAACAAAAAAGTTTGTGCTCATCTAAGGAAACTTTCATACCAAAAAAAGAAAATAAACAAATATCAATTTATATATTTATTAACCTAAATAATATGAACAAACATAATTAACTTAATTATTATATCCATAAATACTCCATAGTTATGAATGATAAAAATTTGCATTATTTTTTATTGAATCATATCTATTTTTATTTTTATTTTTATTATTTCATTAGATTAAAACACACAAACCAAAATATCGTGACAAGATGTTTAGGATTTAATTTTGTTTTTATGATTTTGAATAATAAATTAAAAACCACATATACTTCTTTCTTAGATCGACCTTGGGGGTATGCTTATTATTTGCTATAAAATGATATGTACACTTGCTAGAGTTTTATAAATATAAAATCAAAGTATGTACAAGATTGATATTGTTATGACGGTCTTGTATCATCAAGTTTTTGGTGCCGTTGTCATGAAAGAATAACATTTTTAAATTATTTAACAAAATTTTGAAATTTTTTTGTGCTGTAAATAATTGTGATTTTATTTATTTATTTTGAGTTCAAAGGAAAAAAACATTACATTTTTTTTATAAAAATTAAAAAAAAAATTATTTAAATAATGAGCTCTTAAAAATAAATAAACAAATAAAAACTAATTAACTTAGATTTTAATAGCATGAAAAGTAATGATCTAAGAGAATTATGTTTAGGAGACTAGTTATTGGAAGCCTTTGTGTCACTAGTCTTTCTTGGGAACGTTACCACACCATTCTTTCCTAGGAGCACTTTTAGGTGGCATTTGGTTCGTAGAATGGAATCGAAATCGGAATGGGAATAAAATGGAATGGAAAGGAAAAAATTTTGTTGGTTTGGCCACTAGAATCAAGCTCGGAATTAGGATTATAGTATTTGGTTTGCCACTGGAATGGAATGAAAAAAACTATAAATTACCTTAAAAGCCCTACATCCAGTAAAGTTCAAATAATGTCATTTAATTACTATTTTTCATCATACAAAATATATTATTGAAATCATTATTTTTCTAAATAATAATTACTTAATTAAAAAGAAAATATATTATTTTTCTAAATAGAGTTTAGGGTTTTAAGGTTTGGGATTTGGGATTTAGGGTTTAGGGATTTAGGATTTGGGGTTTAGGGTTTAGGACTATATTTGTGGGTTAAGGTTTAGGGTTAAAATTATTATTTTTTCTAAAAAAGGTTTAAGGTTTTAGAATTTGGGATTTTGGATTTAGGGTTTATGGTTTAGTGTTTTAGGATTTGGAATTTGGGGTTTAGGGTTTATGATTTATGGTTTAGGGTTTACGATTTTGGGATTTAGGATTTAGGGTTTTGGGATTTAGGTTTTAGGGTTTAGGATTTTAGGGAATAGGGTTTAGGGTTTAGTGTTTAGTGTTTTGGGATTTATGGTTTATGGTTTAGGGTTTTAGGTTTTGGAATTTGGGGTTTAAGGTTTAGGGTTTTGGGGTTTGGGTTTTAAGGTTTTAAGATTTAGGGTTTAGGATTTAGGAATTTAGGGTTTAGGATTTAGGGATTTGAGGTTTTGGGATTTTGGGTTTAGGGTTTTAGGATTTAGATTTAGAGTTTTGGGTTTTGGATTTGGGGATTTGAGATTTGAGTTTAGGGTTATATTTGGGGTGAGGGTAAAATTGGAAAAAAAATTGAGATGGGAATGGAATCATGATTCCTAAAGGAATGAGAAAAAATTGTAATTCCTTTTCCTTTAGTAATCGATTCCATTCCATACCCTCCATTTAGCCCAACCAAACACACAAATGGAAGGAACCAATCCTGATTCCTTTTTATTCCCTCCTACCAAACATCACCTTAGTTAATACTAATTATGTAATTTAACTTAGATGTTAACTTAACTTGTTTGTTTAGTATTTTTGTATTAAATACTATGTATATTTTTAAATTTTTTTTAATAGTTATTAATATTTTCCTTTTTAATTGATAGGTGTTTTAAATTAATGCTTTCACTAATCTATGCATGGTATGATATCTTTAGGAAACCCTGTTACACCATACATAGATAATATTCATAAATTTAAACAATTGTCCACAAGGTTGGATTCTAACAATCAGCCTATTTTTGAGCCAAATACAAAACCAAGCCTTAATCCTCTACCGAAACCAATAAAAATGGGAGAAAACTCACATGTTTGGAAACCACCATGAGGGAGTTTACACAGACAATAAGTGGCACGGAAAATGGCTCTATCTAGTTGGGTGAGGCTGCTTAGAATTATGACTTGAAAAACATTTATTTTTTCATGCTTCCTTCATTCAATGGGCTATCTTATAAAGATTCTCTTTCTTTCATTAGGGACTTCTATTCCATAGTCCAAACTTTCCCCCTCACTATTATAAATGAGGATCAACTTATAATGAGGTGTTTTATCTATCCCTTGAAGGACAAGGCCAAAGCTTGATTGATATCACTCCCTCCAAGTTCTCTAATGACCTGGGAGGACTTTAACAACAAATTCATGGGAAAATTATATTTTCACCAAAAAACATTAGAGTTGAGAGAAAAGATTGCCACTTTCTCTGAGATGAAAGGAGAACCATTCCATAAAGGCTGGGATAGGTTCAAATTTTTCGTCACTCAATGCCCCCATCACAGCTTTCCCCTATAGTTGCAGAACCAATTCTTTTATGATGGACTTACATAGCAATGCCAGTTTATTGTTGACAATGCTACCGAATGAGCTATGAGAGAAAAGATAGCCTCAGAGATGTATAACCTCTTTGAGATGTTGGGTGTGAATTCCCAACAAAAAATCTCACAAGTGAGAAGAGGTGAGGTTCATGAAATTGATCCCAACAATGAAGTTTAATAACAACTTGTTCAATTGACCAAGTAAGTTGCCCTTCTTACTAAGTAAACCAACACGAACAATGAACATTGTGGTTTGTGTAGAAACATAGAACATTGTACTGAAGCCTGTCTATATCAAGGAGAAACACCAGTTGGACCTTAATAGATTAATGTTTTGGAAGCATATCAATAGAGAGGCCAAGATTTGACCCCAATTCAAATACTTACAATCTTGGGTGGAAAAATCGTCCCAACTTCTCCTAGAGGCAAAACAACCCTCCTTTTACCCAAAGTTTAAACCAACTAAGCTAGTAATTCCACCAGCCCATTCCAAGAAGCCTTCCCAGTAAACCGACCTTGGAGGATAACTTGAATTCTTTTATTCAAGTCTGTAGAGATAATCAATCTAAAACCAATCAACGATTGGACTCTAAGGAAGCTTCTATAAAAAAGGTGGAAGTCCAAGTGAAATAATTAGTTGAGCATTTGTAAAGACAAAGAAAAGACGAACTGAATGGTCAAATTAGATCAAATAAATTCAATGAAAATGATACATTGAGTTTATCATTCTAAAATCTCTAAGCAACATCTTACTAGAAGATGATAAATTTTAGTCCTAAGTGGGAGGTCACCCATTATTGTATTTTCCTTTCTTTTAGTTTAGTTTGTTTTGTTTTTATTTTAAGAATGTGTGTAATAAAATTCAAATGAAATAATATATATTAATTTGTTTCAAAAATTGTGTTCATTCTTTAAATTTTGAATTAAAAAGACTTAATTTATTAATTTAATTAACTTAGATTCTCACTTTACATATTTAACCTAGATTTTTAATAAAAATAAAAATAAAAATTTAGGTTCCCTGCGTCTTTCGTCTTCTTTAAGCCTATATATTTTGTTAAGTGATAAATTTTTCTTAGAGAAGTCTACTATTTTTCAATTTAGGAGCTAGATACGCAAGAAGAGGAGGACCGATTTCAACTACAAGTAGCCATGGGAAATGTTGAAGATAGGCAGAAAATGATGAAAGACTATGCAATGCCAATCATTGGCAATGCAACTTTCGACATACAATTGCAAGAGGTCGCAAGGAACTATGAGTTGAAAAAGATTCATTATTCTTTGTTGTCTTCCTTTTATGGTATCCCTAAAGAAGACCCTTTACATTTCACACTACTACAAAATGGGGTATTTAAGTCACTGTGTAGAATCGACGCTATCCACGTTGGACGTAGCGTCGATTGACGTGGCGAACCGACACTACCCATGTGGATAGCGTCGGCTCTACACGTCAACCGACGCTATGTCCTATTTTTTAAATTAAATATAATTAAAATTAATTATTATTTTATTTGACTCTTTAAAGTTTAAGTTTGATAAAAATAATACAATTTTTCCTTTTTTTAGACAATTAGTTTTAAAAATTATATAATTTTGTTTATTTGTTTGCATATTTAAATTTATATATGTACCTACAATATATCTTTATTTAATTGTGTATATATTTTAATTAAATATTATTCTAAAGTAATTATTTTTTGTATTTCTATGTATATACATTGTCTAAATAAAATAATAATTGACAAAAAAAAATAATTTTAAATTGCGTGGAGAGCGTCGATTGATGTGGCGAACCAACGCTACTCACGTAGATAGCGTCGGTTGATGTTGCGAATCGATGCTACCCATGTAGATAGCGTCGGTTCACGTGAATAACCGACGCTATCCATATAATATATCCAAATTCGGGTCATTTTTTACGCATAATCCATTTTCTTCCTCTCTCTCCTCCATTTTCTCTCAAAATCTACATTGCGTGTGCCACCTTCTTTCTAAATTTCCGACCACCTCCGACCACCATTTGCAACATCGTTTTGTAAGTTATATTTCTCTTATCATTATCTTTCAGATCTATTATTTTTTTGAGTGAAATATTAAAAAATATTTATACCTATTTTATGTATAAATTTTTGATTTAAGTATGTTTTTTATTTTGTTTGTTATTATGTTTAACTTATTTTATGTGGAAATAATATCTGAAATGTTGTGGGGTTTGATAGATTATATATATTTACTATGCGTGGATAAATTTATTTATATATTATAAATAATTATATTTTATTAAGTAGAATTTTGCAGCTTATTATTCAGTTTGTTTTATATATATGTTGTATAAATTTTTGATTTAGGTATATTTTTTATTTTTCTTATTATTATGTTTGATTTATTTTATGTGAAAATAATATCTGAAATGTTGTGGGTTTGATAGATTATATATATTTACTGTGTGTGGATAAATTTATTTATATATTATAAATAATTATATTTTATTAAGTAGAATTTTACAGCTTATTATTCAATTTGTTTTATATGTTGTATAAATTTTTTATTTAGGTATGTTTTTTATTTTGTTTGTTATTATGTTTGATTTATTTTATGTGGAAATAATATCTGAAATGTTGTGGTTTTGATGGATTATATATATTTACTGTGCGTGGATAAATTTATTTATAATAAATAATTATATTTTATTAAGTAGAATTTTGCAGCTTATTATTCAGTTTGTTTTATATTTTGTATAAATTTTTGATTTAGGTATGTTTTTTATTTTGCTTGTTATTATATTTGACTTATTTTATGTGGAAATAATATCTGAAATGTTGTGAGTTTACTGTGCGTGGATAAATTTATTTATATATAAATAATTATATTTTATTAAGTAGTGAATAGAGGAAAAATAATGTTTTTTTAAAATTTGTAAGAAATTATATTGGTATAAAAGTTATATGTCCTATCTATTGACTCTTAAAAAAATTATAAATATATATTTATAAACTCAATAATTTAAATAATATATAAATATATATTTATAACCAATATTAGTAATTTCTCAAATAAATTGCCTAATGTATGTGATGATCTAATTGATGATGATGATTCTTCGTCATGGGCTCGAAGTGATTGTGAAGGAATATATGTATACGATCAACAACCTAATTAAACATAACGTATGTTCTATATTGTTGTAATAACTCTTATATATATATATATATATATGTTCCTAAAATTGTCAATTAATTTATATTTCTTCATTGTTTGCAGATATTTCATGGATATTTGGATAACAGAGCTTGTAAATCCAAATGATCCATTGGAGTATTTGAAAAGAAGGGGTTTGGCGAATATACCTGATGCTCCACTTAACCCAGATGATAGAATACATGTTCTATTTGATGCTATTAGTAATCCAATAGGAAAAAATGGTCAACAATTGAAATCCTCAATTGGTCGACTTGCAAAGTCCAATATACCAATCAATATAAATGATTGGTCTGAGGATGACGATGCAGAAAAGTTCAAAATATGGATAACCATTTGTGTAAGTCTCTTATAGTTTATAATCAATATATATTATATTACGTGTATTATATCTAATCTTTGGTATTGTGTTCTTACAGAATCGTTACAAAGTCGATGACAGTTGGAAGGACAAGTGTTATAAGATTGCAAATAAGGCGTGAAAGGAATACAAGACTTCTAGATTCGCAAGAAATTATGTGTTTCCATATTTGGAAACACTTGATGAGAATGAGATCTACAAGATCCCTAAAGGACATCCCTGGATTACACCTCAAGTTTGGAAAGACTTTGTGGATTATAGACATTCAGATGAATTTCAAATTATTAGGGAAGATCATCAAAATGTACAAATGCATAATATTCTTCCAAACCATACTGGGAGGTCTTCAAATCCTGAAGTTAGATATAGAATGATACTATTAATTTGTCTTAATTTATAAATATTTTTATATTTATTTTCCTCAATTTAATTTCATGTCATTATTAATAAAATTTTCATAATTTATGTAGGAAGTTGAATTGGGTAGACCTGTTACCCGAACTGAATTGTACATAGAAACAAAGACTCCCAAAACGAAGAATTCAAGACCGATGACTCAGTGAGTAGAAGAACAATTAAATAAGTTGGTTAGTAATTTCGGTTGATAAAAAGTCTTAATGATATTTAATAATTGATGTAATAATGAATGATACGTTTGTGTGCTTTATTATTTGTAGAGAGTTGTTCAAGAAAAAATATCCAGGGGTGAAATAATCGAAAAGCCTAGGAGAGATGCTTTATATCATGTATTCTGATGCGAACATCCTGGTCGTGTTAGGGGAGGTAGCCAATATGATGGTTCTATGGAGTATTTTAATATTCCAAAACAAAAAGCCTCAAACGGTAAATAAGGAGAAGTACACTAAAATTGAAGAAGAATTCAACTCCTTTAAGGCCCCAGTGATAAGTGAGATTGCCACTTTAAAAGAACATCAATCATAACAAACGTTAGCCATGGCATCATGCTACAACCAGGGCATGCCATATTGGCCAAGCATGCAACCATCCATGCCAGGCATACCACCATCCATGCCAGGCATGCCACAATCCATGCCAAGCATGCCACCATACATGATAGGCAGGCCACCATCCATGCCATGCATGCCACCCAAGCAATCTCATTGTGCTCAAACTACATCCAGTATGGGATATAGCCATCCTATTAGTCCTCACTATATGCCAGGAATGCATATGCAATCAAGTAGTGGTTCATTTTCTCCAATGCAATCTGCACATTCTTACCATAAATCAAACCACGATGAACGTTTTGGTGAGAATGTACATCCAATAGCTACCCCACATGAGAGTCCTCTTCTATTTGATGAATCATATGTGGTAAGATTTTAATTTCTGGTGTATATAATGTATTATTTTTAAATTCTTATATTATATGTTTTATTTTTTATATATAACACTTAAATTTTTTACAGAATATGAAATGTTTGTTGAAACATCCTTCGTCAACGGACTATGTTGCTATTGGAACGGTACAACAATTGAGCGATGATCGGATGATTCATAATCAATATTTGCCTAATCATTGGCAAATAGTAATTGATCAATCATTGTTTCATGATTGTCCACTACCTATGCTTTCTGATACTACCATAGTCCAAGAGGCGGTTGGACAGTATGTGGCTTGGCCGTCGATTCAAGTTGTTCTAAATTTTGACGTGGTACTATTTTTTAATTTAAAAGATAACACTTGTTTACTACTATTATTTTATTATATCTTATATTGTTACTAAAGAATACATATATAATACTTTTTTTTAGTCTATTATACCAGAACTCTTAAATGTGGCACATTTAAGAGATACGAAGCAAGTATCTCGTGCTATATCTCTGTCTAGTAGCCAATCATCGCGCACTAAGTCATTCAAGAAGAAGCCTTGGAAAAAGTATAGTCATAATTATATGTTAAACTTCAGCGGAAATCTTGGCACTTTGATGACTATTGTTAGGAAGGTATCTAGCATAAATGATGGATGGACTGTGCCACTTCCTATAGAAATTTCTGGTGTAGACCTCGGCCAAACTTATATATCGATCGAGTGCTTATTGCAACTATTTGAATATCAAATGATCGATTTAAGTATAATTCAAGTGTGGACAAGGTGAGTCCTCAATCTATTTATTTTTCTTTTATATATGTAGAACATATATAATTATATTTATATTATCTAATTATATATATATATATATATATATATATATATATCTTTTATATAAGGTGTGCTATTATTGACTTCAACATAATCACTCATCACATTTAGCAATGTTCTATGATTCTTCATATGTCAATCAATATCAAGAGAAAGATGTTAGCATCAGAGCTAAACATATCTTTTATATAAGGTGTGCTATTATCAACTTCAACATAATCACTCATCACATTTAGCAATGTTCTATGATTCTTCATATGTCAATCAATATCAAGAGAAAGATGTTAGCATCAGAGCTAAACAATTATGTGATAGAGCATTAACGCTTAACAGAAATCAAAAGTTGATAATCCCTTGGCCATTAAGGTTTGACTTAGCTTCCATAGAATTGAGTAAAGATACAAAAGCAGTTGTTGAAATGTAAGAGTTATAGCTACATATTAGTTTCTTATATTATTTTTGTAATATGTAATAAAAACTAACCGTTTTAAACCTTGATAGGGCATGAAAGTTATGGAACAAGTTTAAGGGCATTGCCCTTAAAAAATTTCATAAGCTTATATGGACAAAAGTTATGGTATGTAAAGTCAATATTAATAATTTTATTAATTTTACAATTGAATAATAAAGATGTTCAAATATGAAATCACATGTACACTTTCTTTTGTAGGTTCCACAACAAAATAATGGAGTCATGTGTGGTTATTATGTCATGAAGTTTTTGAGCGAAATTATCACAAATATCAAAATTCTAATTGATGATGTGGTAATATCTTTCACCCATATACATAAAAGTTTTTAACATATTTGAGTTTGTTTTTGTAAATAAATGAAATTATATTCTTATTTTGATTTTAAATACATGTAGTTCTTCGGTTGGAACAAGACGGGCTACGACTAGCAAATTTTTGATGATTTACGAGAGGAATGGGCAGAACACATGGTTCAAATTATATCATTACAAGAAGAATCAGGAGAAGATTCTGATGATCTTGAATAGCATTTGACAACATAACAATAAATTTTTTAATGGATGATCTGAAATCACTTGTTTGATGGATGATTATATGCTCATGTATTTAGGGGAATGCATTGTTTTATGGACCTAATTTTGGACCAAACTACATCTCATCTCTCTTTCCTACTTTCCTTACGAACTCATATTAACACAGAGATTCCAGATAACTTCATATTTATAGACAAATGATTAATAAGTGCTAATATGAGTTCGTTGAATGTCGTTGTACGTGATAATCTCTTTTTGATGGTAATATTTATAATGATTTAATTTCTTCATTCATATATCTGTAGTTTAGACTGCTTGTTTGATGGATGTTTTACGTGCTCATGTATGTAGGAGAATATGAATTGTTATTTTTTTTGTCTAGTTTTCTTGTCATAATGCTTGTGAAGGCCAATCAAGATTCTAAGCCAACCAAGCTTACTCGATCGCATCCAATTACACTTTTACGATATTATTTTATTTGTAATTTAAGTTAACTATATGTATTATATATACATTATTTGTTTTTGTAATAAATTTAATTATCAAGTAATTAAATATATTTAAATTTTTAATTATTTGTATTATTATTTATATTTTAGTTTTTTAATGTTATATATATATATATTGAATAATACAAAAAATGAGAATAAAAAAAATCATAAAATGTACGAGTAAAGTCGGTTCACGCGATGAACCGACTTTACATTTTAAGTCGCTAAATTTAAGGATAAAGCTTGGCCATGGTTCATTACTCTACAACCTGGTTCTCTAACAACTTGGGAGGCAGTCTATAAAAATTTTTTAGGTAGGTTCTATTCCCATCAAAGGAATACTAATCTAAGGACGAAGATAGCAACATTTTCTCAAATGGATGAAAAGCCTTTTCATAAAGCTTAGGAAATATTCAAGCTCCTTTTCATTCAATGTCATTATCATATCTTTCCATTACAGCTACAAAACCAATTCTTTTATGATGGATTGACACTACAGGGTCAATATATGGTTGATAATATTGCTGGAGGAGCTGTTGGAGAAAAGACTGTAGAGGAAACCTATAGTCTCTATGAGCTGTTGGGTTCTAATTCTCAACAAAGAAGTACTAGAAAAAGGAGATCAAGAGTCAATGAAGTTGGCTCCAATAATGAAATGACCTTGCAACTTGCTGAATTGACTAAGCAAGTGAAACTTCTCACTACCACCAAATTCCAAACTAAGAGGTGTGTGAAGTGAGTTTTTCAATTGGGTATGATGCTAGTAATTGTTCATATACTTGTGATTCTAGTGTGGATGCCATAGAGGAAGTCAATTCCTTTCAAAGGTATCATCCAAACACTAATAATCACCCTAACCATCATTGGACACCAAACAATTACCAAGCCTACACCCAATGTCAAACACTAAGGCCATATAAAAACCACCCTTATCCACCAAATCAATCTTTTAAGCCAACCTTAGAGGATAGCTTGAATGCTTTTATTCAAGTTAGTCACGACAACCAATTGATGAATAATCAATGATTGAGCACCATAGAGGTTTCAGTTAAAAGGATTGAGACTAAAGTTGGGTAGCTAGCAGAACAAATGCAAAGGCAAGAACCAAGAAAATTTCCTAGTCAACCCGAACAAGAGAAGGATGTAAGGACCCTTCGAAGTGGTAAGGTAGTCAATACTAGTTTACCTAAAATCTCTAAAGATCTACCTTGTAGTTCAAGTGACAAAAAAGGTGAAATTCTAGTCTCGCAAAAAGTAGAGACAAGTGCTAAACTTGATAAACCTTCGGAAAAACTCATTGGGGAGTCATCTGACATCCCCAAAATTCAAAGGACAACAGAACCACCCCAGCTGCAAGTACCTTTTCCACACCGACTAAAAGAATCCAAACAAGATAAGCAATTCTATGATCTTTTTAATATGCTTTCTAAAGTACATATCAATTTACCATTATTAGAAGTGATCATTAATGTGCCCTCTTATGCACAATTTTTCAACGAGTTGAACACTAAGAAAATGAGGCATGAACTTAATGAGCGATTAGTAGTATCATAAATTTCTAGTATTGTATTTCAGCACTAACCTCCCCCTATGTTGAAAGACCTTAGAAGTTTAATCATAAACATAGTTATAGGGGATAGAAAGTTCACTAAAGTAATGCTTGATTTGGGTGCTAGTATAAACTTGATGCCCTACTCTATATTTTTATAGCTTGATTTAGGAGATTTAAAACCCACAACTATCACTTCAACTTGCAAATAGATCTCTTAAGTATCCAAAGGGAGTAGTTAAGGATGTGCTGGTACACGTAGACAAACTGATAATACCTGTTGACTTTGTGGTTCTTGATATGCAAGAAAATCCAGTCGTGGACATAGAGCACACAATACTGCTTGGTAGACTATTTATGGCAACTACTAAGACTATTTTTTTGTCTAAGATGAAAATTTGACAATGACAATCTTAGGAGAGACTATTCATTTTAAAGTTTTTGATTCTTCACCTTTTCCCTCTATTTCTGCCATTGATGAAATATTCAATTTTAACCCTTTGGATAACCTTATCCAAAGCACCTTTTCCCAAACTAGAATAGAAGACAAGCTTGAAATTGTTCTGACACTTGAAGAGGTTGAAGAAGATTTAGATGAGGAAACTAAGGGGTACCTTGAACAACTAGATAGTGATGAACTAATGACAAAATCTAGTACACTCTTAAATCTACCCAGTTCCCCATCTTGTAAAAAAGTCAATCCACCTAAACTTGAACTTAAATACTTACCTAAGCACTTACAATATGTGTTTTTGGGAGAAGGATAAACTTATCCAATGATAATTTCATCAACATTGACCAAAACCCAAGAAAAAGAACTTATAAAAGTTCTTAAGAAGTTTAAGAAAGCCATAGGTTGGAGTATCAGGGATATAAGAGGCATTAGTCCTACCATATGTATGCATAAGATCAACTTGGAGGATGGTGCTAAACCCGTATGAGAGGCCCAAAGAATACTAAACCCAAACATGCAAGAGGTAGTTAAGAAAGAAATTATTAAATTGTTAGAAGAAAGGATTATCTACCCTATTGCCGATAGTAAGTGGGTTAGTCCAATTCATGTGGTACTTAAGAAATCTGGGATAACAGTTGTTAAAAATGAAAAAAGTGAATTAGTGCCCACTAGAATATTCATTGGATGAAGGTTGTGTATAGATTCCAGGAAACTGAATTTCTATACTAAAAAGGATCATTTTCCTCTTCCATTCATTAATCAAATGTTGGAAAGATTAGCTAGGCACGAATTTTATTTTTTTCAAGATGGATTTTTCAGATATTATCAAGTACCCATAGTACCTGAAGATCAAGAAAAGACCACATTTACATGTCCTTTTAGGACATTTTCTTTTTGAAGAATGCAATTTGGGTTATGCAATGCCCCCGCCACGTTCCAGAGATGTATGATGTCTATCTTCTCGGTCATGGTGGAAAAATTCATTGAGGTTTTCATGGAGGATTTCTATATCTTTGGAAAATTATTTGATGATTGTTTACATAAATTGACTTTGGTTTTAGAAAGATGCATTGAATGCAATCTAACCCTTGGTTGAGAGAAAAGTCATTTTATGGTCAACAAGGGATATTGTTAGGATGTATCATTTCAAACAAAGGTATTGAAGTTGATAAGGCAAAAGTTGAACTAATTTCCAAATTACCTCCCCTACATCTGTTAAGGGGATAAGAAGCTTCTTAGGACATGTAAGGTTTTACAAACGATTTAATAAAGATTTCTCTAAAATAAGTTGTCCCTTATGTAACCTGTTATCAAAAGATGTTTATTTTGATTTCAATGATGACTACCTTATTGCCTTTATTACCTTGAAAGAGAAACTAACATCTGCCCCTGTTATTATGACACTAAACTGGTGTTTACCCTTTGAAATAATGTATGCTGCTTCTGATTATGCTATTAGAGAAGTAATGGGACAGAGAGTGGATAAACATTTGCATGTCATCTACTATGCTAATAAAACAATCAATGATGCCCATATGAATTATAGCACCATTGAAAAGAAATTCTTGGATATAGTGTTTTCTTTAGAAACATTCATGTCTTATTTAGTAGGATATAAAGTGATTGTGCATTCTAATCATGCTGCTTTAAGATACCTATTAAGTAAACCAAATTCCAAGCCAAGATTAATTAGGTGGATCTTACTCTTACAATAATTTGACCTAGAAATCAAGGATAAGAAAGGTAGTAAAAACTTAGTAGCTGACCATTTGTCTAGGTTGAGTTCTAACTTCAATTCTCTTAAAGGTGAGAGTAATGAAGATATATGTGAAACATTTCCTGATGAACATTTATTTTCAATAGGTCCAAACCCATGGTATGCTGATATTGTAAACTATCTTTCCATTGGTGTTTTGAGACCTTAACACTTTATATCAACACAAGAAAAGGTTTTTTAAAACTATCGAGGACTATTTTTAGGATGACCCTTTTTTATACAAGATTGGTCTAGATTAAGTCATTAGGAGATGTGTACCTGAAGAAGAACATAAGAGCATTCTAACTTTTTGTCATGAACTTCATTATGGGGGGGTCATTTTGGTGGTGAAAAGACAACCTGTAAGGTATTATAGTCTGGATTCTTTTGACCCACTCTTTTTAAAGATGCTCATATGTTTTGTGCACAATGTGATAGATGTCAAAGAACATGAAACATAAGCAAAAGAGATGAAATGCCTTTGAAATCTAATTTAGTTGTTGAACTCTTTGTTGTATGGGGGGATTGACGTTATGGGTCCTTTTCCCCCATCCAATGGTTTTCAATATATTTTGGTTGCTATGGATTATGTATCCAAGTGGGTGGAAGCTATCCCTACTAAAAACAATGATGCTAATGTTGTTGTAAAATTCTTGAAGGATTCAATATTTAGCAGGTTTAAAACACCTTGAGTTATTTTTTAACAAAATCTTTGATGGAGTACTGAAAAAGTACAACATCACACATAAAGTAGCTACTCCATATCATTCTCAAATTTCCAATTTAGTGGAAGTAAGTAATAGGAAAATCAAGGGAATTTTGGAACGCACCGTGCGTCCTTCAAGAAAGGACTGTGAAATCAAGTTGAATGATGCCTTATAAGCATACCGTACAACTTACAAAACACCAATTGGGATGAGCCCTTACCAATTAATCTTTGAAAAAGTGGCCATCTTCCTGTTGAACTCGAACATAAGGCTTATTGGGAAATTAAAGAGCTAAACATGGATTTAGATAAAGTAGGAGAAAAATTGTTGCTCCATCTTAATGAGTTGGAAGAGATTAGGGATGAGGCCTATGAAAATGCAAAATTATAAAAAGAGCATACTAAACACTATCATGACAAGAGGCTAGTTCCTAAGTCCTTTATTCCTAGAATGAAAGTTCTTTTATTTAACTCCCATTTGAAATTATTTCTAGGAAAATTGAGATCAAGATGGGATGGACCTTACACAATTGTCCAAGTTTTTTCACATAGAGAAATAGAGTTATTGAAACCAAAGACACAAATAACTTTCAAAGTCAATGGGCACCGTGTAAAGCCTTATTTAGAAGGAGAAAAAAACATAGCTGACGTTGATTCCATATTGATATATTGATCCTCAGCACCATGATGATGTGTCTTGCTAAGATGTTATGTTAAGTGTTGGATGGGAGGCAACCCATCCTTTTAGATAATTTTTTTTATTTCTTTTGTTTATTTTATTTTAGTTTAATTGCATGTGCATTTTTTTGGGTTTACCCATATCTTATAACTCCTGATTATAGCAAAGACTTCCTCGATATCAAAAATGTGGTTCTTTGCACACTTGGTTTTTACCATCATGTCGTCAACATAGACCTTCATGTTTCTGCCAATTTGTTCTTCGAATATTTTATTGACCATCCTTTGGTAAGTAGCCCTTGCATTTTTCAAGTCAAAAGGCATCCTAGTATAATAATAGGTGCCTTCTTCTGTGATGAATGCTGTTTTTTCTTCATCTCTAGGGTACATTCAGATTTAATGGTAACCCGAGTAAGTGTTCATAAAACTCATCAATTCAAAACCAACCATGTCATCGATTGATTGATAAATATTAGGCAATGGGAAACAATCTTTTGGTGTTTCCTTGTTCAAGTCTGTGAAATAAACACACATTCGATGTTCTCCCCTAGTTTATTCACTAACATCACATTTGACAACCAATTTAGGTATGTGACCTTGCGAACCCAGCACACATGTTTCAAAGAATTAACTTTCTTTTTTTATGACATCACTTTATCTCGGGCAAACTTATGTTTTCTTTGTTGAACCGGTTTTTAGTTTGGTTGACACATAATTCGTGAGAAATAATATCAAGATTGACGCTAGGTATGTCTTTAGGCTTTCATGCAAAGAGATCAGTGTTATCGAGAGTTTAACTTGTATTTTAAAATTTTCATTTTCTTTTAGTTTGAAAAAACAGATCTTTTACAATTATAATCCACAAAATTCTTTATGATTAATTTTTTTATGCATGAATTATATTAATAGAGCCACGTTTATCATTTGATATAAAAAAATTAATAATCTATTATACTTATTTTTATTGAAAGTTATATTTGTTATACATATCATTTATATTCATTATAAATTTCTATGAAAAGCTTTATACTCATATTTTATTTAAATTAAATTATATATATTCATTTTAATTCTATCATATTAATCATATTATTTTTCTTTGTTTATAACAAATATTATTGATTTAATTATTTATTAAGTTTCACTAATGATTATTTTCTCAATATATTGAAAATTAAATTACTTTATACTTCAGGAGATATACTTCTGGAGATAGTTGGATTCTTGATTCAGGTTACACTTATCATATTAGCCTTAATAGACACTAGTTTGTTTCTTATCAATCTATTGATATAGGTGTTACTTCGATGGAAAACAATGTCTTGTAAGGTTGTTGATATTGGTACTATTCGAATTAAGATGCATAATGATATTTTTAGGACTCTGAAAGATGTTTGTTATGTTTCAGATTTAAAAAAGAATATTATATCTTTGGGTACTCTTGATTTACAAGACTATAGGTATATATTTAAAGGTAGAGTTTTAAGAAATAGTGAGGGTGTTGTAGTTGTTGTTAAAAGGCAATTATCATGTGGCCTTTATGTGTTTCAGGGTAACATTGTCATTGGCAGTGTTTCAGTTTCATCATCGTTATATCAAGATCTAGATACTACTTGCTTATGGCATATGTGGTTAAGGCATATAAGTGACACAAGGATGTCTACCTTTAGTAAGCGACTTGCTTTGTGGTAAAAAAACTAGGAAGCTTAATTTCTGTGAGCATTGTGTCTATCGAAAGCATCATAAAGTCAAGTTCAGTACAACCATCTATAAAATAAAAAGTACTATTGATTATATTCATTCAAATTTTGGGGGTCTTTTTTGTGTTAAGTCTAAGGATGATGCTTGGTATATGTTGACTTTTATTAATGACTTATCTCGTCATGTGTGGGTGTATTTTTTGAAAAACAAGAATGATGTGTTCTCAAAATTTATAAAGTTTAACTCTTGTATAAAAAATCAAACTAGCAATATGATCAAGAGCTTGAGGATTGAAAATTGGTAGAAATTTTGTATGGGTAAGTTTAATGAGTTATGCTAAAGATATGGCATAGTGAGATACCACACCGTGCGTAATACACCACAGTAAAATGGAGTTACAGAATGTATGAATCAGAGTCTTTTGGAAAGAGCTTTTGTATGCTCTTTCAAGCTTGTTTGGATAAATCCTTTTGGACTGAAGCTTGTAACCATGCTTGCTATTTGCTTAATCAATCTCTATCAAATGCAATTGAATTAACGACTCCATTTAAGGTATTCTCTTTTACTCTTGCTAATTATTTTGATTTGAAGGTTTTTGTTTGTCCTTCTTATGCTCATGTTAATGATAGTAAGCTTGAGCCTAGGACATTGAAATGCATATTTTTGGAGTATATTTCAGGTGTGCAATTATGGTGTATTAAACCCAAGTTACCTAAATTTTTTATTAGTAGAGATGTTAAATTTGTTGAGTTTTCCATGTTGGAAAAAAATGAGTCTGTTGTTACAGGTAAAGACCTGGTGTTAGTAAGCATGTAGAGCTTGAGAGCCGAGCTCCTAATCAAGTGAAAATAGGGCACATCAGTTTAATCATTTGTGGGTGAGAGAGATGATTTTACTCATGATGTAGTAGAGGAGAAAATGAGCAACCATATAGTATCACTAAGGGTAAAGGAACAAGAAAGATTTGATACCCTTAGAGGTATGCAGATGTAGACTTAGTTTCTTTTTCACTATTTATGGAAAATTTTATTGAGGTGCATGAACATTCTAGTTATCATAAAGTTGTCACTTGTAAGGAGTCTGCTCAATGGTTGGTTGCTATGAATGAAGAGATTGAGTCACTTCACAAGAATCATACTTAGGAATTGGTGAAGTCGCCTAAGGGCAAGAAGATTGTTAGAAATAAATGGGTTTTCAAGAAAAAAAAGGTATACTTAAGGTTAAAGTAGTTAGGTTCAAGGCACATGTTGTTGCAAAGGGCTATTGTTAAAAGAGGGGTACTAACTTCAATGAATTATTTTCACCGGTCATGAAATATAACTATATTTGTATTACTTTCCATGGTTGTATGATTTGACAAGAAATTAGAATAGCTTGATGTCAAGATAGCTTTCTTACATGGTGAGCTTGAGGAAAAAATATATATGCATAAGCCAAAGGGGTTTGTCATTCTAGGTAAAGATGACCATGTTTTCTTATTGAAAAATCCTTTATATGAGTTGCGCAATGTTTATATGAGATTTGATGCCTTCAGAGGTATGGAGATGCAAACTTAGTTTATTTTACGTTATATATGGACGAGTCTATTAAAATTCTAGTTATCATGAAGTTGTGACTTGTGATGATTATGCTCAATAGTTGGTTGCTATGAATGAAGAAATCGAGTCACTTCACAAGAACCATACTTGGGAATTGGTGAAGCCGTCTAAGGGCCAGAAGATGGTTGGAAATAAATGGGTCTTCAAGAAAAGGAAGGTATTCTTGAGGTTAAAGTAGCTAGGTTCAAGGCACATGTTGTTGCAAAAGGCTACTGTGAGAAGAAAGATATTGACTTTAATTAAGTATTTTCACCTGTTGCGAAACAAAGCTCTATTTATATGTTGCTTGCCATGGTTGCACGATTTGACATGGAACTAGAATAGCTTGATGTCAAGACAACTTTTTTACATGGTGAGCTTGAGGGAAAAAATATGCATCAACCAGAGGGTTTTGTTGTTCCAGGTAAGCAAGACCATGTTTGTTTATTGAAAAAGTTTTTATATAGGCTGAAGCAATCTCCTAGCAGTGGTATAAGTAGTTTGATTCTTTTATGATTGATCATGGCTATTCTAGGAGTGATTATGATAGTTGTATATATCATAAAAATTCCATGATAGTTTATTTGTATATTTGTTTCTATATGTTGATGACGTGCTTATTGCTTCTAAGAGCAAGTTTGAGATTGAGAAATTAAAGCCTCAATTTAATGGTGAGTTTTATATCAAAGATTTAGGTGCAGCGAATAAAATTTTGGGCATGAAAATTATAGGAATAGAGAAGTAGGCAAGATTTATTTGTCTTAGAAAAGTTATATTGCAAAAGTTTTTGAACGCTTTGGTATGAAATAGTCTAAACTTGTGAATACGTCATTAGTTGCACATTTTAGGCTTTCTTTGGATTTGTTACCATAGTTAGAAGAAGAATAGAAGTACATGTCTCAGGTTTCATATGCTAGTGTCATTGATAGTTTGATGTATGCTATGTTTGTAATCATCCAAAAGTTTCACACACAATTAGTGTTGTTAGTAGATATATAGATAATCATAATATTTGAGAGATACTTCTAATTTTGGTTTGCTATATGATGAGAGTTCTAATACTGGTTGTAATGTTATTGGCTATGTGAACTCCAATTATATTGGTGACTTGGATAGAACAATATCTTTGACATGCTTTGTCTTCACTCTTCTTATTGTTGCCATTAGTTAAAATGATACTTTATAATCCATAATTGCTTTGTCTATCATAAAGGCAGAGTATATAGTAGTAGTAGAAGCGATGTAAAAAGTCATTTAGGTTAAGGGTTTTGTTTGTGATTTGAATTTATAGTAGGATGTTTTTGTTGTATTTTCTGATAATTATAGTATAATACATTTGATTAATAATATTATGTATAATGAGAGATTAAATATATTGATGTTGAATATTATTTGGTTTGTAACATTGTATCTAATAATGTTATTATTTTAAATAAGATAATGACTATATTATTTTAAATAAGATAATGGATATAGAGAATTTATTTGATACGTTGAATAAGTCATTTTCATTAATATATCCCATGTATCAATCTCTTATTTGGGTTTAAGGCACGCAATCCTAGGTTGAAAACATATACATATATTGGTTTTCCATCAGCTGCAGGTGTGTTGAAGAAAAAAATCTAAAAGAATTAAATTGAAGCCACCTTCTTTATTTGTAAAGTCAATGTAGACTAAGTCCCCCACTATTGATAAGGTTTTTTAGATTTCTTCAAATACTCTTTTTTGTTTGTTGTGTTGGAAGGTGAAGCCGTGAGATTCCTTTTTCAATTATGATGTTTTTTGTGGAATCTGATAACAGCGTTGGGCCTCTTTTGATTATTATCGATAATCAGATTAAGTTTCTTATCTGTAAGATTTATTGATACCGTTTGATAGATATTGCGCGTATAGGGATTTGGTTTTTTATGGATATTTTTTATTATTGGTATTTGTATTGTTTATTTAAATTTTAAAAGTGAATTTATTATGTGTACTCAGTAGATTAAACTTTTTAGCAGATTACACTTTTTAAAAGTTAAATCATTTAAATATTATTTATTTATTTTAATTATTATTTTTTATTATAATTATTATTTATTTATGTAATTAAAATTTTACTTGAAATTGAAGAGATAAGAGATAAGAGAGAGAAAGAGAATGTTTGAGAGAAATAAAAGTTGGAGAAGAGAGGGAAGAGAAAAAATATTAACAAAAAATATCCAATAAAAATATAAGTATGTGTCAAAAAATTTAATTTGAATTTCATTTTTGTACTAAATTGAGACAATTTTTTAAAAATAGGTATTCATGAATTATCGATGAATAATAAAAATAAAAAAAGGTACTAAAAATAAAATAAAATTATTATTAAAATAACAAATTCGTTTTATTTTTATGAATTAGATAGATTAATTACTTTATTTGTATATGATACACTTTAATCAATTTGTTATATTTGTAGATATTTTATAACAATTTTTATTATTTTAATAATTTTATTTTTTAATTTCTTTAAAAAATTTGATTTTTTTTATTCAAACATTTACCGGTATATTGCTAACAAGTTTTAATTCGATTCTACTTAAATTTTTTTAACCAAAAAAATACAAGTAAAATAATTAAAATGTTTAAAAATATAATAATAAAATAAAAAATATATATGAGTTTTAAAAAATAATTAATTTATTTAATTTATAAAAATAAAATAACCATATTTCTCCTTAAAAGTTCATCCTTATCCGTACTTTTCAAAAATAAATTAAATATTTTATATATAAGGAGACTGAGTTACAAGCTATCATTAAACTGCTAAAAATAAAAAAAATTATAATATAATTTGGGATGTCGGGAAGACTTTTTTTTTTAAAGAAAGAAATTAATTTTATAACGAGACTTATATTTAAAAATTAATTCTTTTCTGGAAGATTAATTGATTACTTTTATTTTTAACAAATTATTGTAGAATGTGATAATTATGTATTAATTAAGATAATTGAACCCCATTTTCTTAACTTATTATTATGTTACGTATAATGAGAATAAAGTGCTAATGTTGAAGTATGCATCAATCTCCAATGCCAATCAAAAGAGAGAATATCAAAGCAAACAAACTAAATGTGAGATCATTTATAAACGGAAAATGCAGGAAGCGAATTAAACCAAATTGAAGTTTCCACTCCAGAGTTAGATTAAATATTCAAAAAAATATTTAGTCACAATAGAAAACATTATAAGACAAGAATAACAAACACATCATAACTCAGCAGTCTGCTCCTAGACGAAGAGAGGTTTCATGTCTCCATTGTTAGGTCTGTTGATGACTTGAATATCCGAAGAAGCAATCTTTTCTCTCTCTTTCCGAGTTTGTTTGCACCATAGTTGCGCATAACACCAAGTTTAAGTGATTCCCGCCCTTCTTCCACAATTCTTTTCCTCACAGCCATCAATAAACCTGTTCCTTCTGTACCAATGTTTTTCTCTACTTCATTTTCGTGTTTCGCTTGGTGCTCTATTCTTGAGCTGCCATCTTCATTGGAAGCTTCATCTGTCCCTCCATCATATTGGTTTTTTTCAACTCCCTCAGAGCGGCTGCTTCCCCACCATTTATTTGACACAGTTGATAAGCCATCAGAAGGAAATCCATATTTAAACTCATCTGATGTCGTTACTCCTTTCGATAAGCTGGTGCTAGGCATAGAATGAGGACGTCCAATCTGAACATTCTTGCCTCCTTGCTGCTGTGAATTGGGTGTGAACGTGGGACTCTGTGATTTTGACATTTCATTATTTGGCTGTTGGGACTTGCTGCTTTCAAGAATGGCAAGAATGCAAGTCAAAGAATGAAGACAACTAAAGCTCTCCCTTTACATATTCATGAAATCATAAATGTCACATCAATTTCCAGGCTAGGATGTAACATATAAGCAATAGGGTTGAGTTACTTTATACAAGGCATGGCATGCCATGCCATGCTTGGGAAAAAGAAGGAATGGAAATCTCAACTTTCACCCCAATACAAAAAAAACATGTTATGAGCCACTCACATTATGAAATAAACGTTTCAATAACCAAGAATACAAATTCAGGAAGCTCTACATGTCTTAAAAATGCTCCTCTGAACGTAATAGAAAGCTATTCAAAATAACTACAAATGCAATTAAGGTTATGATCAGTTTTTTGGAGGTTTTGTTTTTACTTCTGGAGAAAAGGAAGCATGAATTTCTGTTTCATTTTCCATTCTTGTAACGCTGGCAAAAAATAAAAAAAGCTTGATCTTTAAATACTGTATTATTTTCATTATGTTATGATATTGATTGTCTATTATTGATGTATTTTTTTTCATTAGGTTATGATATTGATTGTCTATTACTGATGGTGGCAGAAGAGGCAACATATACGGCAGCGACTATTTTTGAAATGTTGTCTGGGAAAATGGCAACTTCAAAGACAAAAGCAATCTTTCGTGCATAGGAAAAGGGATCAGAACAGAAGAGGGAAAAACAATGGATTGTTTTTTTCTTCTTTTTGGGGTCATGGATTGTATTGCTCAATAACGATACATAAGAAAACCGTTATCAGTTAACACTACCTACATTTATGATTCAGTCACTACTTTATAAAGTATAAACATTGAAGCATGATGTCTAAGGCCTTCTCTGTATATCCTTACAAGTGATAACATCGTACTTTCTCAATCAATTTTTTAATATAAAGCATCCCCCAACACACACACAAACAAAAGAGTATTCTAGCAGCAACCTTTTAACTTTACCGTGCTTTTCCCACAATGAAACTTGATCACATTTGAAAATAGTACTATAATTTTAAAAGGAACAAGTGAAATGACAAAAGCTTCTAGATCTGATTGTAGTTATATGGAAAAACTGAACAGAAAAATCACTTGCGTTTAGCACACATTTGCAGACGAGGGATAAGGCTGAAGAAAAGGAAGGAAGCTAACAATCTTATCTATCCTTCCGCTGATAGCTTGGAGAAAAGTAAACAATTTTAAACAGTATAGACAGAAAAAAATTGAAACAGGACGTCAAACAAAAAGAACTGTTTTCCACCCAAATAGAAAACAAAAAGAAAATATTGTAATCGTATTTAAAATAACTACATATACATCCTAAAAGCATACCTTCCAATGTGACCACCAATAGAAACTATATTCATGATCAATTTTCTTCAGAACACCTGTAAAGAAACTGTTGCATGAAGATTGAGACCATCAGAAATACCAGAAAGCAGGGCATGATTCAAAGCAAACAAAATGCCTTAAGCTTTTCTATCATAATTTATTAAAAACTTGGTGACAACAGACTAACTTCATTATCTCTGTTAGGGTTCAATAAATTTGTTTATTTCGAAAGGAATAAGTCATGACTCTGACTCAGAGATACAGTGTATATTCAACACAAGAAAACTGAAGAAAATTAAAGATGTTAGATAACACCAATTAAAATCACGATGCAATCTGTTGGAACAAGTATGTGAAAAACAATATTACCGATATATTGAAATGTACCGTTTCGGTTGAGTCACGGACTAGGTCGTTCTCTTTAAGATGTTTTGTGGCTCTGTTCAAAATTGTGCAAACAAACACAACCTCATCGTCCTCAGGATAAAACAACTCAAAATCTTGGTTTTTTGACTCGAAACTTTACTGTATTGATGAAGTCCGGAATGCTACACCTCTAAAGTTGATGTTGTGCTTGGAAAACTCAAAAAATAATTTAGTATCTTCTTCTTTGATCTGTAAGAGATATTTCCAATATGATCTGTTTAAACTAAGAGCTAAGTGTCACGTCCCGCCAAACTGCCCCTAAAAATCCAAATGATGGCTGCCTAAAGGATCTAGACACATGGAAAGTTCTAGAGTTGCCTAGGAAAGTCTACAAAGGGCTAGAGTTGGACGGACTCAACTCAAGCTTGAAGACCCTAGAATGTTCCAGAGCACACTGGAGGGTGCTAGAATGGGTTGGAACGTTCTAGAATGCGCCGGATGGTTCGGGAAGGATGTGTCACCGCCGGAAGCTCTGAGAACATCCCGAAAGGTGCACGAAGGAGCTAGACAAAACCTGTAGACTCTGAGTCACAGAAGGTCCTGAGCCTTGCGGGCACACGTATGTACATAAATCTAGAACTCCCTTGTACATTCTAGACTAGGAAGACTCTAGAAAGTGGTGGCATGCTCTTAAGCTTAGAACCACACTATAAATAGACCACTTGGTCTTCATTTGCATTCATCTTGGAAATTCCTAACATCCTTGGAGATCCTTGGGAATTCTTAGCATTTGTATCATAAACTCTCTCTAAAGCAATACAAAGCATTCTTTGCAAACTCTCTCTATTCTCTTTGGAGTTACATTTTCGGATTCAAAGGCAGGCTTAGTGCAACGGACGGTGCTAAGTGCCGCACGATCGCTACTTGAGAAATTAAGGTCGTGACAGTTGGTATCAGAGCCTTAGGTTGAAGCAATCTTACTCTTGGCATAATGAAGAACGTTGGTCCATCTACTCCAAGCATTGATGTTCTACCAATGGAACGTGGACGTGAGGAAACCCGTAAACCATCAAAGGAATCTCGAGCCAAGTCGAAAGACATACTGTCTAGCTTGGAGGCACGAGTTGGGAGTCTGTGAGAATGGCTTGAGGGGAGCCGTTTGACCGAGTGGACAACTTAGAAGAGCGTTGCAATGGCTTGGAGGCCGAGGACGCGAGATCTACGGCAATGTGTTAAGATGTCACTCAACGAGCTGTGATGGGGCGGCTAAGGCAAGAGATTGACGTGGTTGAAAATTTGAACTTGCCAAGGTAAGAGATCTCGTCTAAAGAGAACTCGCAAATGTCTTCGCTTAGAGTTGAGGATACGGGTGGTGATCTCGCGCTCTTTCGTAGCCATGGCCGCGGGAACTAGCACAACCACTTTAATTGGGAGGCTAAGAGGGTGGATGTTCCCAAACCCAAGACCTTCAACGGTGTTAGGGAACGCCAGGGAAGTGGAGAACTTCCTACGGGCTAGAACAATACTTTGAGGGCTACCGCATAACGGACTACGCCAAAGAAGATCCGAACCGGCCGCCATGTACTTGACCGACACCGCCATGGTTGCGAGAAGAGAAGAGACATGGAGATGTGCAACGAGTGGGTTTGCACAATTGACACCTTTCAAGATTTCAAGGGAGTTCAAAACGTAGTTCTTCCCCGTAAATGCCGAGGAGAGGCAAGCGGGTCAGTTGCGACGATTCAAGCAAACGGGTGGCATGGGGACTACGTGGAAGGAGTTCACAACCTTGTTGCTAGAAGTCCCCGACACAACTGACAAGGATGCCCTATTCTTATTCATGGATGGTCTCCAATCATGGGCTAATTTGGAGCTTAAGCGACGTGGTGTCCAAGAATTGTCTTCGGCCATCGCAACTGCGGAAAGTTTTATCGACTACTCTACAAACAAAGAGAGTCCAAAGGCCTCAGATAAAAAGTTTGGTGGAGAGAAGAGTAATGGAGACCATGCCAAAAGTCAGGGTTCCAAAAGTCATAAAGGTAGCTCCTCGTTCAAGCCACGGGATAAGGGGAAGGAGAAGGAGGATCGGAATGCCTCAAAGCCCCGTGTAACGTGCTTCATTTGCGACGGACCGCATTGGGCACGTGAATGTCCGAAGAGGAAGGCCTTGAGTGCCTTAGTTGCTTCCACTCGCGAGTGATGGCGATTGAGCGAGTCGGACGCGAGTGCGAAGACGGGTTCTTTCGCGCCTACTTGCGCAACGCAGCGCCCCAAAGACCACTCCCAAAGGTTTGACGTGCGTGGATGCCACCATCAACGGGTCACCAAAGCATTGGTCGACACAAGAGCATCTCACAACTTTGTTTCAGCGATGAGGAAGCAGCAGACTCGACATAAAGGTTGTCATGGAGGGGTTCTCTCAAAGAAGAACTCGGCAGAAGACTACATTATACTCGAGTCGCCGAGGAGTTAAGGTCGTTTTTGGTGCATGGGTACGGATCGCTGCTGACTCATCACCATAGATGACTACTCGACGGTATTCGGCACGAGTTTCGACCGGTAAGAGCTTTCTTGGTGCCATACTCAACCATGCGTGCATCGCTGGATGGTTCGAAAGGTTTGCGTGGTACCGACGGGACAGGCCACCAAACGCACAACCAAGCTTTCTCGACACTTCAACCGGTCAAAGGGATTGAAGAGGGACGGCGAGAGTTACTCCACCATCTCAAAAGAGTACAACGAGAGAGTCGCCAGCGAGCTTGCTTGAACGGAAGGCGGCAAGCTTGTCTTAGATAAGTCCCACAAGCGTGATGTTCTGAGGCGCCACTAAAGTCGCTTGCCAATCCGAAGTGCAAGCTACTCCCAGAATAAATCCCCATGAGGTGATGTTTAAGGCATCACCAGTCAAGCTTGCCAACCAAGTGCAAGCTAAACCAGACAAGTCCTGCTGGCGATGCGTACGAGGCCTCGCTCAACGTTACCTCGAGGAAGGAGGTGGACCGTGAAGTCGAGTGGAACTCGACACAAGACCACTACCAACAATGAGCCCCCGATAAGGTGGAAAAATCGAGAGCGCGCAACGGAAGCGTATGGTTCACCGCTGGCTGCTGGAAAGACTAACTAGCAAGCGTTAAAGCCCGAAGTAGTCCTTTGTTAGAAAGGATCAAAGAAGCGGTTAGGCATGATGCCCTTGCTCAAAACCTCCTTTGCCTCATCAAGGGCGGAAGACGATACGATTTTGGGCCGGAAAGTGATTTAACTACTACTACGCCAAGCAGAGTCGTATCTTCGTGCCAAAGCGGAGCTTAAGGAAAGAGCTTATCAAGGAATGCCATGCATTCCTAGCGGGCCGGACACGGGAACGAGCGCGCACCTTGCTTTGATCAAATCCACCTACTATGGCGCCTCAACTTCGGATGATGTCGAAGCTTACGTGAAGACTGGCCTTGTACGCCAACAAGACAAGATAGAGCACGCACCCTGAGGATTGCTGTAACTGCCGCCTATTCCGGAGAGACCGAGGAGCTGTCTCTATGGACTTCACATTCTATCTGCCAAAATCGTAGGCTTTGGCAAGATAATCAAGTATCAACCGCCAGAAGTATGCAACATTCATACCTGCCTCAATGGATTGCACGCATCACGGATTTACACACGTTTGTTCCTTAAACACGTTGTGAAGCGGGGATTCCATCCAATATAGTAAGTGACCGAGACCCACGATTCACAGGGAAATTTTGGACGAATTGTTCAAGCTTATCGGGATCGACTTGAACTTCTACAAGCTTTCATCCTCAAAGTGATGGACGACGGAGCGCATACCTATCGCCGAGTTGTATCTTAGGCACTTTGGAGTGCCAATCAACGAGATCATGGGCGAAGCCGGCTGTTGGACGTGGGCCCAATTTTCGTATAATCCGAAAGTGAAGTCCACCACAAAGAGTCCTTCGAAATTGTCACGCGGCAAACACTTCACGACCCTCACGCCTCGGCCACGAGTTACGAAGGAAAGAGCCAGAATTTCCGCTTTCAAGTTTCGGCTGCCCAGTACAATGTCGGAGTTGGCCCGAGCCTATTTGCATAAGGCGCCAAGATGAAGAAACGGGTCGACAAGAAGAGGAGGATGGTAGAAGTTTCGGAAGGAGACTTGGTCCCTGGTGAAACTATTGCCCCAACAATCTGCGTCCTTACAAGGTTCATAAGCGGGTTAGCGCGGAAATACGAAGGACCATTTCCGTCCTCAAGAAAGTTGATAAGGTGTCGTCTAAGCTACAACTCCTCCTAAGCTTAAAATATATCCCGTTTTGTAAGCGTACGCTAAAACCTTACCATGGAGCATTTGGTGATGTTTTACATAAGTCGAGTATCAGAGAGTGCCTACCGCAGCAATAACCTCCTTTGACAGGAAGGACTCAATTTTTGGCGGACCGCTGATCCGACGAAAGGGTGTACCAAGTTATAAGGAATACTTGGTCAAATGGAAAAACGCCCCGAAGAAGAGACAAGTCGGGAACCCGAGGATTCTCAGGCAATTCCAGGAGATGCTATGTAGAGGTTTCAACTTGAAGGCACGACGAGGGCGTCGCAACTTGAATGTGGGAGGGTGTCACGTCCCACCCAAATCGCCCTAAAAATCCAAATGATGGGCCGCCAGCGATCTAGACACAGTGGAAAGTTCAGAGCCGCCAGAAAGTCTAGATTGGCCAGAAATGTCGACGGACTCAACCTCGAGCCAAGACTTAGAATGTCTGCAGCACACCTGAGGTGCTGTAACGGGCCGAACGTTCTAGGAATGCGCCGGATGGTTCGGGAAGGATGTAGGCCGCTGCTCACAACATCCCGAAGGTGCACATGAGCTAGACAAACCTGTAAGACTCTAGCAGTTGGCTAGAAGGTCCTGTGCAGAGCCTTCAGGCACATCAGACATAAATCTAGAACTCCTCAGACATTCTAGACTAGGAAGACTACGAAAGTGGTGGCATGCTCTTAAGCAGAGCCACACTATAAATAGACCACTGGCCTTCATTTGCATTCATCTTGGAAATTCCTAACATCCTCGGGGAGATCCTTGGGAATTCTTAGCATTTGTATCATAAACTCTCTAAAGCAATACAAAGCGTTCTTTTTCAAACTCTCTATTCTCTTCGTGAGTTACATTTTCGGATTCAAAGGCGTGCTTAAAGGCAACGGACGGTCTTGAACATTGCACGATCGCTACTTGAGAAATTAAGGTCGTGACATAAGACTCTCTATTTATAGTTTGAGAAAATGTGTGACAATTATGATAAATAACAGTCACATCTAGGTGAAAAAATAATGGTTATATCTGGTGGAAAAAAATTTTAATAAAAAAAAATTAAAAAAAATAAAATGCCACCTCACACACACACGCATTCGAACTCGGAATTAACTCGATACGACTGATCGGTTAGATGGATGATGGCGGTGGCGCTGGCATGTGGAATCACATTTGCCTAAGTCTTCTCCCCTTCCACAAAAGTGGCTGGCCCTTAAGGCCCAAACCCAATTGTCAATCATTCTCTATTTAAACATCTCTTAAGTGATGTAAACTAGCAATGTTGAACAAAATTTTAAGAGACTAAAATTTGGCACTTATTCTCATCATATGTTTTTATTGAAATTCATTCCAATACTATTCATAGCATATCCTACGAACACACATTCGTATACTCTATTAGCAAGTTTATTTCTTTTAGGATAAGGGATCCTAATATAAACTAAACAACCCCAAGTTTTAAAAAAAGTTAAGTTAGGTTTCTTATTTTTCGAAATTTCATATGGTGAAATATTACTGGTAAATTTAGGCACTCTATTTAGCACATAACAAACAGTTAATAAAATCCCCCCCCTCCCCCCCACCAATGGGAAAAAGCATCAGAGTTTAATAAAATTGCAATAACTGATTTAATAAAAATTCTATTTTTTCTTTCAGCTTTGCCATTCATTCAAGGAGAATAAGGTGCAATTTTTTCATGAATGATTCCATGAATTTTCTAAAAATCATTGAAAATATTGAAATCATATTCAACGCCTCTATCACTTCAAAACCTTTTTATTTTGCTGTTAAGTTGATTTTCAATTTCAGTCATAAATATTTTAAACATGTCAAACGCTTCACTTTTATTTTTCATTAGATATATACATAAGTATAATCTAAACAGTCATCAATAAAAGTTATAAAATAGCGTTTTTCATTTCTTGTTAAAATACCATCAAGTTCACATATGTCAGAGTGTATTAAGTCTAAAGGTTCAGATTCTCTAACTACTGACTTATGTGAAGTTTTGGTTTGCAAAAGTCACATTTTTCAAAATCATTCAAAGATAGTTTAGGAATTAGTTCTAAGGTACTCATGTTCTTGATTATGCGTTTATTAACATGACAAAGTCTAGCATGACAAATATTGAACGAACTCAACATATAGGCATAAGAAGAAGCTTTATTAATTTCAACATTCAATTTAAACATGCTATCAGTGGTGTACCATTTCCCAACAAAAATATTATTTTTAGTTATTGTATATAAATCAGCCCCCATAGTTTCAGTAAACCCAACTTTGTTAAGAAGATAACCCGAAACTAAGTTCATTCTCATCTCTAAAATATGCAAGACATCCTTCAAGATGACAGTCTTTCCAGAGGTAAACTTCAATTCCACCTTACCAGTACCAACAACTTTAGTGGAGTGGGAGTCATCCAATAACACTTTCTTATCCTTAGACACAGAATAGGACTTGAATATGTCTCGATTGTAGCAAACATGACGAGAAACACCAGTGTCCACCCACCACTCCTCAGATCTACCAACAAAATTGATTTCAGATATCATAACAATAAACTGATCTTTCGTAAGGTTTGTCTGCGGGGTAGGACGATTTCTGTTTCGATAGTTCCTGACCAAGTGGCCAAGTTTGTTACAATTATAACACATGAATGTGTTATTTATTGAGGGGGGTTAAGGTCCATTCTGGGGAGAATAATTTCTGTTTCTATTTTGGTGGTTACGTTCTGGTTATTATTGCAGAAGAGGATTTCTTATTGGTAGTTTGAGACAACGAGTACTTCATCTTTTTTATCTTGTTTTCGGGCTTTTTCTTCTATTCTTAAACGGGTTATGAGACTTTATAAAGAAAATTCCTTAATTTTATGTCTAAGTGCATTCTTAAAATCTTTCCATATAAGGGGTAATTTATCTATAATAACAGCAACTTGAAATTGTTCATCTAAAGTCATATCTTCAAAAGTTATTTCATGTGCTATTTTCTGCAGTTCACGTGATTGAGCTTCCACAAATTTTCCATCAATCATTTGGTACTTCATGTAACGACATACTTCTTTGTTACAGCTTTCTCATAGTCGTATTTCTTTTGAAGTGCATCCCAAATTTTCTTAACAAATTTATCAGAATTATAATAGTCATACAAGTCATCAGCTGAACCATTAAGAATAAATTTTTTGCATAGAAAATCATTTTCCATCCAGGTGTCTAAATCCTTTGTTGTAGCTTCAGTAGGAGGATTAGGCAGTGTTGGTTTTTAAGTAGTAAGAACAGAAGCGACCTTTTTCATGGTTAAGAAAATAGCATTTTTTGTCTTCATCTTTTAAAGTGCAGTCTCTCGAAACGAAACGGTGTATTGAGATTAGCAGTTAACATTTCAGTAGACATGACAAATAGAAATTTTCTTAAAATTGTTGGAACAAGTATGTGAAAAATGATGTAAGAACAATATTATCGATATACTTAAATGTACTGCTTGGGTTGAGTCGTAGACTAGGTTGCTCTCTTTAAGACGTTTCGTGACTCTCTCTAAACTTGTGCAAGCAAACATAGCCTCATCGTTCTCAGGATAAAACAACCCAGAATCTTTGTTTTCTGTCTCAAAACTTCACTGCACTGATGAAGTCTGAAACACCACAACTCTAAAGTTTATGTTTCTTAGAAAACTCAAAAAATAATTCAGTATCTTCTTCTTTGATCTGTAAGAGCTATTTCCAAAATGATCTGTTTAAACTAAGAGCTAAATCCCTCTATTTATAGTTTGAGAAAATATGTGACAGTTGTGATAAATAACGGTTACATCTAGGTGGAAAAAAACGATCACATCTTAGTGAAAAAATAACGGTCATATCTGAGTAGAAAAGTAACGATCATATCTGGATAGAAGAGTAACATTTATATCTGGGTAAAAGAGTAACGGTTATATCTGAGTGGAAAAATAATTTTAATAACAAAAAAAATTATTTTATTTTTTTCAAAAATAAAATGCCATCTCACCTCACACGCACTCAGACTCGGTCTACCGATCAAACGACGGCGTGCATGGAATTACATTTGCCTAGATCCTTTCTCTTTCTACAAAAGTGGGTGTCCCTTGGGACACAAACCCAATTGTCAATCCTTCTCTATTTAAACATCTCTTAAGTGATGTAAACTAACAATGTGAGACAAAATTTTAAGAGATTAAAATTTGGCATTTATTCTCATCATTTGTTTTTATTGAAATTCATTTTCAACACAATCTAAAATTCTAAAAGTTGACAATATATAATTTAAATTGGCCAAAAAAAAACCTTCTCAAATAAACCTCAAAATATACAATCATGGATTCAGATATGGAAAATACCACAAGCATGAATGCCAGTAAAATGATGTTAGATTGTCGTGAGGAGAACTATGAAATTCGTTCCCATGTGAGCCACAAAAGTTCTAAAAAGTTTTGCAAGCCATTAAAGATGAGATAACACTCGTGAGAATCAAGAGAACCAATTTTCTAAACAGTAATTTTGATTAACGCCCAATTCTGTTTCTGCCTATAGGATATTATAAATTTTTCTGCTACCATAACATGGACTGCTAAAATGCCAATATGTATAATAGAATAAAGAAAAGTCTGCTTCAGTAAGTGTTTTAGTATCGAGATCAAAGCAATCTTCAATTTCAATTGCATTGGATAGATTATACAAAAAGTTCCCATGAATATAAAAATACCTATCAGAGAAACCTTATGTAATATGGCAGGGACATAATAGAAAGGAACAATTTATCCGGTGAATCCTATCAACACATATACCAAGGTAAAGCTGTATCTAACAGCAGATTTTTTTTATTTTTTAAATAAATGTTTACATGCCACTGACAAATCCATGCCGTTGGCAGATTCCAACTCATGCAGCTTAAACGTGGAGCACATGTCATTATCTTACAAGCCAATTGAAAGTGTTTAGCAGCACAGTTAATCACGACAACAAGTTCATCATTTTATTTTTTTTTAAGCAAGTAGTTCTTACCTTTTGACCGCAAAATTTCAAAGGAATAGAAAAAATTGCTTGAAAGAAAATTCTAACCAAGAAAATGACAGAATAAGATCTGATATACATGAACAAAATTGAAAATTAACAAAAACCCATTAAAGTTGAGGGTTTAAAAATCTATCATAGCGAGAAAATACAAGTTTTATAACAAAATAAAATAAAAACCTTCAAAGCGTTTATTATGGTTATCAGAAGGTAAACCTAGTGATGTTTATATCTGTACCACCATATAATCCAGCAGACCAATAAGTGAGACTATAAAAGCACAGTGAAGCGACGAAAAGTGAGTGAACAAGTCAACTATACACACCTCTTCACTCGATAGAGCTCCAGTTTGTTTCAGGTGAAATTTGACAAGCAAAACAAGTTTACACGATATGATCTGTGTAGTCAAAAAGAGAAATTTCCATCCAGTGGGGCGGGCGCTTAATTCGAAAATTACTAGTCTTCGTAATCTTCTCAACAGAAAAGGAAACAAAGAGTAAGATAACGTGTAAACCACAAACGACGCGCCGTAAATCGCATTGGCTCTACAGCGTTCCTCATGATGGCCGCCAACGACATTTATGGACATGTCGTGCACATAATTAATAATTAGAAAAGCGCTAGGACATCACAAAATATCATGATTAAAATAATATAAAATTAAGAAAATAAATTAACTTAACCTATTTTTACTATTTTCATTTTAAATTAATTTCTTCAGAGTACAAATAAAATGTCAATATTAAAATAAGATTAATAATATAATGTTATATTAGATTATTTTTCAAAAAAAAATATATTCTCTTAGACAAAAACATATAATAATAATTTTTTTTCTATTTTATCAAAAAATAATTTGTTTTCAAAAACAATATTTAATTAACTATCTCTGTTATATATTCCGATCGTTTATTGAGATTTGGTTAAGACTTGATGGTCGTACAAAATAAAGTCATTTTATTATGCAATTAACACTTTCATGTGATATTGAACTTAATAATTTAACATTACAATAGCAATAATTATATTTTAATAATTGTTGAATAATTTTTATTAATAAATAAAAATAAATCATATACTTAATATTTTATATGTTTGAAATTCCAATACAATCAACAAAAAAAAAATTAATATCAAAAATGATTAAAACTTATCAATTCATAATACAAAAATTACTTTTTGTTATTTGGTAGAGAAAAGAAAAGAAAATTATGTATTTTTTTCTATTTTTTGTTATAACTTTTTCTTTTTAGTGTCTTATTTTATCTTTTACAAATTATATAAGTAAATGACTTATTTGTAAAGTATTATGCACCCGTTATAATTCTTCGATAAGTTGTGATTTTTATAAAAATTATGTCTTTTTGAAACCAAAGTAATTGCTTATAAACAATTATAATCCATCTAAAAGTCATGTCTCTTTACAAATGGCCACAATAAAATGAATCATAGTATTTAACTTTCAAAAATTGTTACTCTTTAACATGTATTTTATTAAGAGATACATACTAAAATCATTATATTTTTCATCCAAATATTATGAGTTGAGTCGGGTACACCCATGGGCAACTCGTTTGAATCCAAGTTCAAAATCTAACATCTCTTACTCGCATATGGAGTACATGATGCTATGTCATTTCTTCACGTATCTACCACACTCACAAAATAGTTTATACAAGCTAATGATCATACGATCGTTAAAAATACTTGCATGCTGGAGCTTTATACTACTAACTCAATTATGAGTCAGCATAGAGACATCAACATATATCAATATAAACAAGAACGTTAGTGTATATACAATTTTTCTAAATACCCTAAATTCATCTAATCACATTAGGTTCAAGTAACTCTGATCCCTCGTAAAAGAATTATACGTAATCTTTTCAGAGTTTAATTTAATATTCATACATATATATTATCTCAATTGATGCAATACAAGTTATTGACAAGGAATATAAAATACATATATGATCTCAGATAAACTTTTCATTATCCTTTTGTCACTTTGCTTAGAATTGACAACTTTTCCAACAAAGTTTCATAAAGTCGAATCAAGCATGATCGTAGGTAACCTACTAAAGTAGCTTAACACCAATTCCTTATTCTGTGAAATAGTCAAAGGTAACAAAAGGCACAATGATCATTTATAATGATTTATACAACTAACATGATGACGAAGTAGGAATTCATCCACTCAACTCCTTATATGTTCAGAAGCACATGCAAAATAAAATACATGCTATAGTAGAATAATCATACTAATATAGGATCATGTGAAGACTCAAAACATTGTATAGATATTGATTTATCGCTTTCATAACATATAATCTGAGTTTCCAAATATACCATCATAGCGACAAATTCCTTTGGAACTCACATCCAGTAATAGGTACAAGTTAAATAGGTATCCATTATTGATCATTTCTAAATATATCTTATCTAGGTCTCAATGTAAAAATCAAGGCAGTACTTTTACTCAATTAGCTATTATCACAATAATAGCTTAATGTGTCTCATCTTTCCTCGCTCCCACTTATGCATCAAAAGGTGATTGTTTATGTGAGAGAGCCGATCTAATATGTTGGCATGCTTCTCTAACATACATATATATATGTGTGTGTGTGTGAGAGAGAGAGAGAGGGGGGGGGGGCGCACGCACATGTACTATACCATTTTTTAAAAAAACATGTCAGTTTTGATTTGTCTTACTTTTTGCCACTTCTCTTCCATCTCATGTGCTTGGGTTTATCTCCATTTGGAACATATATACTATCACATCCTCTCTTTTTCATTATGCATCTCTAGCTTTCTTACATTTGGACCCAGATGTCTCGCGCGAGTTAGAATCAGCAACCAAAGCAGAGCTATCAATATGACTAGTCTCTAGGAGGTATTCTTCAAGCTCTAAGTAATGTGAAATGTCATTGAATTTTTTTAATGCTTTCATGTTGCATCATGTTTTATTTCATTCCCTCCCAAGTAGGTGGAAGAGAACGAATTACAACTTGAACTTATTGTTTATCGGTAAGATGATGGCTAGCAACAACAAGATCAAAGATCATACTTGACATTATTCTTAAATATTGCTTAATTGTATGATTAGGTTTTTTCTTATAAGAATCAAACTTCATAGCCAAGATCTATAATCAATTCAATGAAGTGATACAAACCTTTGTTTGATGGCCAATCACATCTCATGAGCAGTTTCTCAATACTCAAATTCATCAAGAAGATCGTTTTGCATGTTACTTTATATGATATAATGTGCACTACGATCTTTGTCAAACCATGCCTTATATGCATCAGCCTTCCTCAGGCCTTTTACGAACACTTTGTTCATTGAGGAAATATTGGATATTATGACACAAAATATCATAGTTGTTGCAACCAATTTCTCACCTTTTGTGACATCTATCACAATATTTTTAGAATCCATATCTTTTATATAAAAAAATATGCATATGCAATATTTATATTAGTATTACATATATATAATTTTATTGTATAAATCTAAATAGTCACTGAAAAATAAATCATAAGTCACAAGATCAAAAATTCACTATGCTTATAATCATCCTTTGCACCCAAATTACAATTTTTTATTAATTATTTAATTTATACTCATAAAACTTGTGTAAGGAAAAAATAAGTTTTTAACAAAAATAATTCTCACTTAACATAACATGTTATGTATAATTTCATGATATATTATAACTATGTGTTCATAAAATAATTGCATAAATAAATATATTTTGCAAATATTTACAATAAAAATTAATATGAATAATCACTAAATATTCATGAAATATATGTATATAAGAAAATACAATTAATTCCAAATATTAATCACATTTTTCACCTAGAGTCACGTCTTTCATCAAAAGTCACGACCATTCACAAAGACTCATAATTTTTTACCGAGACTTAATGCCATCATCAACAGTCACAACTTTTCAAAAGTCATAACCCTTCACCAAGAGTCATGACCTTTCACTAACAGTCACGACTCTTCATACAGGGTCACAACCTAGTCATGATTTTTCATCAATGGTCAAAATGTAACATTTGTCATTAATGTTCATTATATTTTACCAAAGATTGTGAATTCAATAATAGTCATGATAATCTCTACATACTTGTTATATGTATACTTAAAAGTTTATAAAATACAAACTTAATTAACCTAGTGGAAGTGAATAGGTTATTTTCAATTTTTATTAATTTATAATTTAATAACCTAAAAAATTGGCTAGGCATGCAATCATGTGTAAAAATAAAGTGTGAAAATGAAATAATAACACACGATATTTTTAGGTGAAAATAACTCATGTCACAACCATGACCTAAGAAGAAAACCACCGGTCCACCGAACCATCTAACTTTTTACTATAAAAACTAAATATTCAAGTACAAACTAGTTTTTATGCTACCATCCCTAGGATACTACCCCAATTTACCTTACTTATGAGCCCCTACTTTATTTTCGCAGTTTTTAATATTAGTGTGAGTAGTTTCCAGACCAACATTCTAATAAGCTACCCGCCAATCAGATACGTTCACAAATCAATTGCAAAAAAGTTAGCACAAAAATCCAAGTGCCCGTGTGTGTTATGGAACAGATTTAATAATGAATGATCTAAACTATATGATTCAAAACATATGTCACTTAAATCAAATTAACTAGTAATTCTAGAGCAAAAAGATTAAGCACAAGTTTAATAAAAATAGTTCCTTTGAAATTGATAATCAAACCAAATAATTATGATATGACACACACAATTATTTGATCTAACAATTCAAGAACAAAAATAAATAAGTTATAAGAACATATGATCAAAATTTCATAAATTAATTAGGTTTATTAATCAATCAAATATAACCACCAATGCTTGATAGGTTAACCAAGTAAAGAAGCCTAAAGAATTACGATCTTATCTTTGCAAAACAAAAGAAAGAGAAAGAAGAAGAGAATAATGTTATTGTGTGGTTGATTGAAACAATAAGCAATGAGTTTTATTTATAAGAAAAATTAAAACCCTTAATCCTAAGTAATTGATAAATATCTTTTTTATTACAAATATGATTAGTAATACTCGTTAATCAAGAAGATTCATATTTAAAGAATAATTCTTTTAAAATATACTCATTTAATCAAGAAGACTCATATTTAAAGAATATTTCTTTTTAAAATATACTCATTTAATCAAGAAGACTCATATTTAAAGAAGAATATTTTTAAGGTAGACCCATTAATCAAAAAGACTCTTATTTAAAGAAGAGTTATTTTAAAGTATATTTTAGGCTATCTTTTACGCTAACATTTAACCTATAATTTAGGCTATATCTTATTTAATATTATAACATATACCTTATTTTATATTTTAGCATAAATATTTTAGTAGCAAAAAAATTTCAGATTTATAAATATGTGTTATTAAATGCGTGAGTGCAATCTTATTAAATGTGTTATAACGTATTTACTTGAAATACAACTATTTGAAATTATGACGTTATTTTTTACTTTATTTGATAAACTTGGTAACGAGCTTAAAAATAAGTTTATATACAAATATTTTGTCTACAAAAATAACCAATACTTATAATCCTTATAATACTAATAATCAATTATAATATAAAATAATTACATTATAATTATGATAAATTTAACTTGGTTTGATTCCATGCATGGATTCAAATACTTATGTTTTAATATTCAATATCAAGTTATACATCAAATAACATATATGCATATTTTAAATTGAAATCTATATACATAAAAGAAACCAATAATATAAGAATATTATGAAAATTTATTCATGAAGACTTTCCTATTCATAACCATGCTTCGTTTACTATTCATGCTTCAAAGAAAAATTTCAAATAATATACCCTTAGAAAGCTTATGAAATGTAGATTCTAATGTTATAATTTTCGTTCAAAAATTCTTTAAAAATAGAACAACCCATTTAATTAGAGAAACTTTTTTTAAAAAAAATCTTCATATTTCATGCATTCAAAATATATACAAACATGAAAACACTCATAATAGCTCTAATACCAATGTAAATTAATTTAACAATATAATAACAATAATTATATTTGAGTGTTTGATGAATGCATTTAATCAATAAATAAAAACGAATCGTATAAATAATATTTTACGTGCTTGAAATCCTAATATGGTGATAGAAAAAAATTCTAGTATTGAAAATTATTAAAACTTATCAATTTATAATCCAAAAATCTTTTTGTTTTTTGTATTTATTAGAGAAAAGAAAATAATATATTTTATCTTTTTTTTGTCGTATTCTCGTCTTTCACAAATGCCATAAATAAATAATCTATTTATAATAAGTTATGTAACCATCTAACTTAATTAACTCTTTGATAAGTTATGATTTCTATAAAAATTATGTCTCTTTTGAACTAAAATATTTATTCATAAACAATCACAAGCTATTCAAAAGTCATATCTCTTTATAAAATATCACAACATTTCAATATAAATAATAACATTTAAACCATAGTAATTTTTTATATAAATATTATGAGTGAAATCAGATACACTCGTGACAATGAAACCCAAATCCAAAATTCAACATTGACAAAGAGAAGGATCTGCTAAGTACACTTGCACTTTTTTGATTGACATGCGGCATCACATTGTGCTATGATTTCATTCATGCATGCCTCATCTACTTTGTGTGTTCTTTATTTCCTTTAATTTATAATACAAATTATTACTGTTGTATATGACTAAAAGTTATCTTCCTCTCTATTTCAGTAAAAGTAAATAAATAAAAAAAGATGGTGCATAAAACACCACATTGAACTGAAGAATGAAATATGTAAATTGTTTTCAAGCTCATATCATATCTTTGTAAGGATGACTTATCTCAGATTGGGACAACTGTTCAAATGGGATTATTTACTCGAGTCTGGAGGATATTCTCATTTCATAAATTAGTAGTTGAACCTCACAGCTGGGAGCCACAAGCAGTGACTTTTCTCAAGGCAGTTGCTGCCTTCGAACCAGATTGTCGTCCTAAGTGCTTGCAGATGAATTCCCCAGCCAAAAATTGCTTTACAAGATCCACATTGGTTTTTATACCAAGTCCGTTGAGCTTGTATACAACGTCCTCTGTTGCAACATTGCGAGAAGCCCCTTTAGCATATGGGCAACCCCCAAGACCGGAGACCGAACAACCCACTGCTGCAATGCATAGCTGCAATTAAAATAGGCAATTTTTTATCAAAACTAATGCTGTAAAAAGCTGTGAGAGAAGCTGATCACGGTAGTATGGAATTCAAATAAATGTTTCAGAAATTTGGCAAGATACTGTAGAGGAAATCTGATGATGACGAACCATCAATAATTAAACGAACCATATAAATTATAATAAAATTGGCTCAATGAGCAAAACAATCAAAAGAACCAAGCAGGTGTGGGCCAAAAGTGGAATGAAAACGGCACAGAGCACTGCCCTAATGTCCGCCTCATAATATTCAATATGGATGGCACTAAAATGAGACAGCTTTTAATCATATTACATGATTTCTTATGCAGTCCTTTAATCCAAGCATACATTATTAAGATAAATTGATAACTTGCTGCATGATAGGAGAGAAAATTCAGTACTTTAATGATTCATTCTCATGACAAATTTGAATAATTATGTCGTCCTGCCTAGAGGGAAACCAAAATATCAACCAAAAAAAAAAAAAATACCAAAACAATTATTCAATAAAAAAGTGTAATAATAATTACGTCGTTCTAGAACAGTGGTTCCTTTGAATTCTATCTTCCTTGCTTCACATCACAAAAACCTAATCTTTATCCAAATTGTTTAAACCTTTCATGATGAACCAACAAACATAGAAAAGATGCTCCTTTCCTTGCATGTCTATCATCGATGTCATATTAGAGGTGTTAAAGAGACTGGGTTGAGCAAGCACGACACGCAATCCAACCTGTTAATTAGCATGCTATGATAGCCTGTGGCTTATTAACTAGCAGGCCATATCATGCCTCTATTCTTAGCCTGTAAGCTTTATCGTATCGTGTATAGGCCGTTGGGCTATGCTTAACGGGACGACATGACCCATTGCCTGTTTAACCCATTATTGAGAAAAAAATGCTAGTATTGGGAGTCAAACTCCTTATCTCCCTTGTACCAATGTTAATTATATTAATTGGACTATATCCACGTTAACATATGGATATATTTATATATTTAATATTAATTTATGTAGAATTTAGTTTATGTGCCGACATGACCCAATCGTTTTGGGCTATGAGCCACAGGTCATGCCTTCTTACTTTTTTTTCTTTGCTCACATGTTGTGTCGTGTTGTGCCGGTCCGTTTGACACCCCCATCAACCATATGAAGAGATCAACTGACATGCAATATAGGTGCATCCGTTACACTAGATTTAGTGTTCACATTAGAATAAACACAATTACCTGGACTGATGCCAATTTATTTGAAAGGGCTTCCTCATAAGTATCATGGAAAAGAACAACAATTTTTTCAATGGGGATGACGTCAATGATTGCTTCAAGCATTGGGATGATAGTTCCTACAAAGACATACTACACTCAAGTAATATTAAACCTCAAAAAATTAAAAATATTACACTTGATAACAAACTGAAGCGCACCAAATGTGCAATAACAGGTGAATTTGTAGCTATTAAAAATTAAATTTTTTTGTACCCTCGAATAGGTATAGTTTTTCTTCAGACAATTCTATTTCAATTCTTACTATTACATTATCCAATTTTGATATTCTCACATGCTACTCACATGTTGTCAAGTATGACTGTTGGTGACAAGCTATGCAAGAAGCAATTGCTGCTTTAGAGACCAATCACACTTGGGACATTGAGTCTTATCCTTCCACTATAGTTCCTTTGGGTTGCAAATGAGTTTACTTAGTCAAAGTTCATTCTGATGAAAGTTTGGATTGTTATAAAACTTGGTTTATTTTCTTTGGGAAAAATCAAGAATATGGTGTTAATTATGAGGAGACATTTGCTTCTGTTTCTAAGTGATTACTGTTCGAACTATTCTAGCTCTTATTGCTACCAATGATTGGCCACTACATCAGATTGATGTTAAGAATGCTTTTCTTTACATAGATCTTAAAGAATGCATTTACATGAAACCACCTCCAAGATTGTTTTTCTCTCCGACCTTCAATGTGTGTAAACTTAATTGTTTTCTTTATGGTCTCAAACAAGCTCCATAGGCTTGGTTTAAAAAATTTTGAACCACTTTATTACAATTTTCTTTTACGCAAAGCACATATGAAACTTCATTGTTTCTTCGAAAATCAAATATGAGTATTGTTGTCCTTTTGGTTTATGTTGATATTGTGATCATTAGTTCTGATTCTACTTTACTTATCCAGCTCAAGACTCATCTCTCAAAATCCTTTCATATGAAAGATCTTAGGTCTCTTACGTATTTTCTTGGTCTTGGGGTGCATCGTAGTCCCTCTGATATTTCACTAAATCAACACAAGTATGCTAGTGATTTGGTGATTATAGCTAAACTACAAGACGCTACCTCTGTCGATACTCTCATGAAATTAAATGTCAAGCTCTGCATAAAGGAGGGTGACTTACTTGTTGATCCTAGTTTATATCAAAAATTGGTAGGTAACCTTGTCTATCTCACAATCACTAGACCATATATTTCTTTTGTTGTATAGCAAGTTAGCCAATTTTTTCGAACTCCTCGTTATCTTCATTTGGTTGTTGTCCGTCAGATCATACACTATGTTCAATGCACTTTTTCCAGTGGCTTATTCTTTCCTTTAGGAGATTCTCTTCGTCTTGTTGCTTATAATGATGTTGATTGGATTGGTTGTACTGATACACGTTGCTCCATCACTGGTTGGTACGTGTTCTTAGGTGATGCATTGATCTTTTGGAAAAGTAAGAAGTAAGACAAAGTTTCTAAGTCATCTAAAGAATTTGAATACCAAGCAATGTCTCTTGCTTGTTCTGAAATTATTTAGCTTCGAGGTTTGCTTGTTGAGTTAGAATTCTCTAAAATCGATCCTACACCTTTACATGCTGATAATACAAGTGTTATTCAGATCATGACCAATCATGTCTATCATAAGCGCACAAAGCATATTGAATTCGACTGTCACTCTATCCGTGAAGCCTTTGAATCTTGTGTTATCATTTTTCCACATATTTTCACTGAACTACAAATTGCTAATATCTTCACTAAAACTCTCACTCGTCATCAACATTGTTTCCTAAGTCGTAAATTGATGCTTGTTGATCAATCTGCATCAATTTAAAGGGGGTTGTCAACGAAAAGCTTAGCTATCTATATTCATTTAGTTGTCCATATTCATTTTAGTTTTTCAAAACTGTCCATATTCATAATTATTTATAGACAACTTTAATGTCCATACATGTCCATATTTATTGCAGGATTTGTTTCCACATATAGAATTGTTTTGTACGGTCTATAAATAGAGATAAATTACAAGGCCAAATTATTCGGTCATTTTCATACAGTATTTTTGATTTATTTCTAACATAAACATATATGACCACAACCACAACCATGAACATCAATTATCACATAAGAATTCACTTAGAATGGATGGTTAGGAATCCAAGTTTTGAATCATGATACAGAATGGGAAAACATTATAACCACCTGAAGGGAAATTATTAATCATAGACAGATGGGACAAAACTAGAATGGAACTTTAGAAGATTAGCCGGAGTGCCAACACCAATTGTGTCACCGAGGGAAATCTCAGAGCAACCCATATTGTAAAGTTCCTTGACCACATACGCTACTTGTGATGGTGGTACTTTTTCTTCCACAGGACACCCTACAACACATGATATTTATCTAACAAGAAAGAATACAGTAGCTCATCATTTTTCAGACTTTCTCATTCTTTAATTTGAACAAATCAAAAACACAGCGCTTTAGATAATGCAATAACATCAATCATAAGCTGCAGATAAACCATATGTCTAACACATTTATCATATTCTATATGTAATTGAGAGTGGAAACTTACAAGGTAACAAGAGTAAATTTCGATTTAGCCTTTTAACCTTACAAGATAGAAATACTTCCTTAATATTCCATTTTGCTTTACCCATATTTTTTAACTAAAAAAAAATAGTAGCTTTTGCTCCCAGCACTAACAGGAGCTACAGTTTGTTACATAATATATCATTATATGCAAAAAAAAATAATAATTGGTGAGTTTTAAATGACTATTAACATCAACACTTTTAATTGCACTATGTTTAGAAACCTAATGCAGATTATATATATCACAAGTTGAAAAAGTTGAGGAACTTTCCATTCATAATACCGTCCAACACAGAAAGATATAACTTTATATCCACTCAGATAAACAATAAAATCTCATCTATCATATTTAACAATGTTGAGAAACTCAGACACTATTCAATATTTCAATATCTGCAACAACAAAAAAAAGGAAAAAGAAAATGAAAAAATTCTGAAAGAGTACAATAATACCCTCGAACATGAACTAAAAATTTACTAGCACCAGAAGTAACGTTGTGGTAGCAAAGAGACCATCTTCAATGCTGCAATTGATATTTGAACTAGATAAAGACTCAGAAGCTGATGCAAAAATGGCAACTTCCTTAGCACCAGCAGCAACAGCTGCCTTAAAACCCTAACCGAAAAGGTCAGATAAGTAACTAATTACACATTTTCTATATCAACTTATAGTTTTAAATTTCTAACTAGAAATGAGTTACTTTAATATTAGGAGTCAAGACATTAAAGATAGCACCTTTAATGTTTTCAATTCCTTCAATTACATCCTTTGCATCTGCCAGCTTAAAATTAGACACAAAAAGATGGGTGACAAATTCTTCAAGTCACTTTGTTTGTATCATTAGGACACTTTAGTCACGTAGCTTTAACAAAGAATACATAAATAACTCGATTTTTAAAATTTCGACACTTTAAACACATAACTATAAAGTTATGTGATTACGGTGTCCATTTTATAAGTAAAAAAAGGCAAGTTATGTGACTAAAGTGTTACAATTTTAAAAATCGAATGACTTATGTATTCCTTACAAAAATTACGTGATCGGAGGAGTGTCCAAATGACATCAAATAAATAACTTCTAAGATAATTTTCCCTAAAAAGAACACCAGGAAATGTGTAAATCCAACTAGCATTAACATGTTTACATGAAACAAAGACCTTTCTAGAGCTAGACGGTTGAGCGAATGGGGATGTCCCATATGAAACCATGCCTTGCTTACCTGAGGAACCCATTTTGGTGAGACAAAACTTGTAGCTTCTACAACAGTCAGCCCTGAAGAAACCAGCATCATTATCAATTCAACCTTCACAGCAGTTGGAATGCTATGCTTCTCATTTTGTAATCCATCTCAAGGACCAACTTCATCTATATTCACAAATTCTGAAATATTCTGCAAAAACTGCAGCATCATGAACAAAAGTCACAAGATGAAATTTAACATCAAAAGATTTTAAAGCATGAAAAAAAAGATTAAAAAAGGAAATAGAAAGAAGTCCAAGAAGCCTTCTAAATCAAAGTGTTGAGAGCTTAAAGTACCATCCAGTAGTGCCTAACACCAGTGTTATGTAAATGTTACTGTATATGGTAGATTTATCATTTATCAAGTAACGGTTTTTAGCAATGAAGATGAGAAACAAGGATCCTAAAGATGGATTACAGAGAAGCAAATAATACTACTTTAAAGGAGAGTAAAGAGTTAAAATGATATTTCTAGTAATTATTTTTAATACAGAGATGCAAGCAAAGTTTATATGTATTCTGAGTTCTGACACACCTTAATTCTTAAATCATCATTACACTTGTCATTGCTATGGGAGCTATATTGGCAATGTAATAAATTCCCAGCAGAAAAATTGTTAGAAGATACTCTAGAATTCAACCACAATCTTGCAAGTGATTGATTCTTAGTGATATCTCCTTTAGACACATTGTGTGTTTGTTTCTTATAAGAGCACTTATCTTGCATGCTCCAAACTTAAAGGAAGAAAAAGTCTTTAATTTTTTTTGGTCAGGAGAAAAAAACTGCATTAAAAAAAAGAAAATTACAATCTAATAATCCCAACATCAACTATACACAACATATAGAAGGAATAAACCAAATGATTAGCAACACAACTAGCATGAAACAAATACTAGAAACAACAACAATTTTCCTCCCTAACAAGCCAGCTAGGTCACCCGAGAAAAAAACAGTCAAGTTTAAGGAATCTACACAAACAACAAATTAAAAAAGACCAAACAATACTCATCAAATCAAAGTCTCTAAAAGCATTGTTATACCTTCCTAGTTGTCCAGCTAAAAGAAAAGGAACAAACTAAGCAAGCTAAAGGAGACAAAAAACAATAAAGACCACACCACAACAAAAGAAATATAACCAACATAGTTAAAAAAAATAATGATCCCTAAGAAGAAATAGTAGCTTGAAAATCAAGAAAATCGTCACCATGCCAAAACTCAATTGGCAGAACATCAAGACTAACAGGTCGAACGGTAAAACCAAGAACGAAAAATCCAAAAGTAATATCTAAGCCATCCATGCTACTTAACATGTCATCTATATTAAAACAGATCGTAAAAAAACCAACAAACAAACAGACCAAAAGAAGCAAAATCACATGCAAAGGTAGATTGAGAACAAGTCTAGAGAGCACCAATGACTCAGATAAAAAGAACACAGATTGCAAGCTAGTGCGCAATTGGAAGATTAATCCAAAGAGAAGAGACTCTTGGAGAAGTAGAAATTGATCGCTAATTGAAGAAAAAATCGCGAGAGAAGTATACCTCTACCCAAAACAAATGTTGATCGTCAAATAAACCGAAAGCTGATTGTCAGAATACCATATTGCGAACTTTTGGACTCTCAATTAACAATCTAAGATAATCTGATGGATCCAAAACCGATTTCAGAGCCACTTCTGAAAACTCAGCAAAACTGATTTCAGCTATCGTCTCAATTCCTGCAACTAGAGCAGGTTGTGCAATGCTGTGATGTTGTGCAATTCATATTCAAATGAAGATCGAGTTTGGAGATGAGAGCAGGTTGTGCAATGCTGTGTGGTTGTGCAATTTCAGACTGAAAATGAAGATCGAGTTTCGATACGAGAGTAGGTTGTACGACGCTGTTAGGTTGTGGGAGAGCAGTTCCAGGTTTGAGCAAAAGAGATTAGTCGAGCAATGGAGCTTTGTGATTTGGGGATGGCAATGGAGGTGTGGGAAAAAGGATATGCGATGCTTGGGCTCTGCTATCAGATCTGATTCCCAGTCCATGCATCTCATTTGTTGGGGACCTAATTAATTACCACTTATTCTTCCAGTGTTTTTATTTTTTTATTGTAAGCTCCATTTTAGCTATTAGCTTCAAATTTCATTAGGATTTGACGATCATATTCCATTTTCCTACAACCTATTCAACATTAATTTCTGATCAACTCAACATACAGATGCGAATACGAAAGCACATATAGAATTTCTGAAGCATAGCATCAAAGTGTACATGAACTGCATCATCGGTAATTGATTTATTGTATGAACGGCACACCGAAAATGTAACTAATAAAACCCTGGCACATCTTCACAAAGTTATATTCTAGCATACAAGAGGAAAAAAGTCTCGATGAAATCTTAAACATAAGATTAGGTATATACAATTCATCGTCTCATATATTATACAAATTAAAACAGACGCCCAAACTTCTTGAATGGAAACATGCCAACTATAATCAAATAAAGATTTCTGATAGAACTTGAAAAATATGATTTTTTTTAATGCAAATACAGAGTGCAGAACTATAAATCTTACTTGACCAGCTTTGAATTGGCAGAGACATGTGATTCCAATATATTTGACATTAGGGAAACATCGGTATTGTAAAATAAATTGCTGCACTTCTGAAATATTTGCAAAGTCTTCCTTACTAGCATTGGATATTAGATCAAGCAAAACTCAAGAGAAAATGTGACTTTTCCAGGAGCGGCAAAAGAATACGAGAAAAATGTTTACACGCCCATTTCATCGAACACTTCGAATGCTCTAATCGATCAAGATGAACACTGCTCTGAAAAATTAGTCGTTAAAAAATAAAAAGAACTAACGAGCTGAGAATCGTTTTGAAGAACTACAATTCTATGAGAGCCAATGAAGATGAAATGCCATTCTGAATACTGAGAGCCAATAAAATTGTGAGAAAAAAAAAATTGTACCATTTCTCCCTTTATGCGTGTCATTCTTGCGCAGGGCATGCTAATCTTATCTATATCGTTCCATTCTTGCGCAGGGCATGCTAATCTTATCTATATCGTTCCAATTTTATCGAATGTCCCGACGGAAAGACAAGGTCGGGTTTTCTTATTATATATATATATATATATAAGCTTTTAACTTCACCTTAAAATAGCATAATCTTCGCAAATAGTATTAAAGTTTTAAAAAATTGAAAGATATCGTAGAAAATATAACAGATGTTATTAAATTTAACAGTTATCTAAAATATCTTTAAGATTTATAAAAAAATAATAAAATGAAATGAAATGGAAGAAAGAAAAACAAACCAAAAAATAATAGACATAAAAACAAAAGATATTTCAGGATATTTTTTACAAGAAATAGTAATAAATAAATAAAAATTTGAAGAAATTCAAAAAGCAAAATTAAATCTTAAAAAAGAGGATAGATTTAAAGAACTATTATTTTTATTAAGAAAATTATTTCTTAGAAAAAATATAATTTATTACAGTATAAGTAATAAAGAAATAAATATTAAGATTACAAATACAAAATGAATATATAATATACCATTAATTGATAAAGAAATTATATTAAACAAGCTATCAAAAATTCATCATAAATATAAAGAAAAAAATTAGATACATCCATTTAGAAAGAATTCAAGTATTAATAAAAACTCATTTTAGAGAAGAAATAGATACATCAATAAAAATAGTATTATTAGATAACAGAGTAATAAATATGCAAGATGCCTTAGTAGGAATGATTCATGGTAATTTATGATATCAAAAACTAAAATTTACGTCATATCTTATATTTGTTATAAATATACATGATAAAAATTTAAATCAAGTGTTAAGTTTAGTTTATGAATTTGAAAGAAGAGATTTAATGAAAAAGAAGAGATTCAAAGAAAGAATAAAATCATTTATTTTCAATACAATATATATACAAAATAAAATTATAGAAATAGTCAAAACTTTTGAGGAACTTGGATAAATAATAAAACAAAAAATACTAAAAAACTTCAAAATACCAAAAAAATGGAAATTAGATATTAAGAAAAAACCATTGATAACATGAAGAAGTAGTAATGTTGTTAAAACTAATAGCATACCAAGATTTACTTTTATAGATCATGAAAGAAAAACTTCTAACCAAGAAGAAGTTAAAAAACTAGAAAATGAAGTTAAAATAATGAAAACATTAGTTCATGATTGTATATTAGGAAAAAATAATGTTTAAAGATAAAATAAAAAATATGCATTTAGAAGTACATTGAAGTCTAGTAGATATAGCAAAAAAATCAAGCAACATTATTTGAAACAATAAAATTATTAACAGAGGAAATAAATTTAGTCCAAGAATCAAACAAAAAATATTTACAAGAAATAATCAATATACAAAAAGAATTACTAAAGGAAATAATAAATTACAACAAGATATGCACAAAGAATTTTCAAAACTAAGAAAAGATGTATACAACATACATATGAATAATGAAAATAATAGGTTATAATTATGATATCTTAGAAGGATTAAAAGAAGAACCACCAAGGAAATTAGATTTTTTGATTCCTAAAAATGAGAAAAGGAAAAATGAGGAACAATCTAAGAATAAAGAGATAATTCCAATTTAATGGAATATAGAAAAGAATTAGAAAGAAGATTCATGGACCCTAAAAATAGAGATATAGAAACATTGGTCTATTTATTGACATTAACCAATGAAGAAATAGAAGAACATTATAATGAAAAACTTTGTACAAATAAAGAAGATGATGATATGACAATAATTAGTGAAACTGATTCTGAATTAGAAAACATGACCTCAAAAGGTCAAATGAAACAAATTTCATTACAAATCCCTTACCAAGAAGGAACATCTGACCCGCATATGGGAGAAAGAAATAGGCAAAGATCAGAACAACCTGATACTACATATAGAAGAAGACAACCACCTAAAATGGAGGAAGGGTTGCACTGGGGAATTACAAGTAGTAGTTCACTTGAGTTCAAAATCCATGATAATTATAAATCTAAACTTCTAGATTTAGATTGTATAAAAGATAGGAAAAAAATCTTATATGAATGGGCTAGTGGAATGAGTGTGCTCATAAAAACTTCTCAAACTACCCAAACAAATCCTTCAACTTGTAGAGTGCTTATAACACATAAAATGACAGGAAATGTTAAAGTTTGGTTTTCAAACTTAACATATCAACAACATATTTTAATGCAAGGAAATGCTTCCACAGGAAGAGAATACTTGGATATGTAATAAATGAAATATACAAAAAAATTATTGGAGAAGATAAAAGAAAGATTATCACTGAATCCAGTAAAAATAAAATCAATAAAGCTAAATGGCATATAACAAATATGGAAAATTTTAACATGTGTTACATAGATTCTTTTATTTGTGAATATGAAATGTATTACAATATATTACCACCCTCTATGCAAACAACTTATAAAGAAATGTTTTTTCAAAAATTACTTGGAACACTATATAAAACCTTAACAAAAAATTGGGAACAAAGGAATAGAGAAATTATACCAGATATTCTAAGAGGATGAATAATCTTGCCTTAAAGATTGGATCATTATTAAATGTCAAGAAAGAAAAAAAATATAAACAAATAAGAGGAAATGATAAAATCTGTCGTGACACAAGAGATTTTAAAATACTAGGGACATATAGATGTAATATAAAATCTTATAAACAAAAATATAAATATAAAAAATTTAAAAAATATAAATTCAGAAAACAAAATTTCCAAAAATATAAAAAGAGATTTAATAAATAAAACTACAAGAAAAAATATTTTAGAAGAAAGAATTATAAATCTTCTAAAAAAAGGAATTATTCCTCTTTAGGAAAGAAAAAATATAGATGTTGGATCTGTAATGAAGAAGAACATTATGCTAACGAATGTCCAAGCAGACTTCAACATAAAAAAAATTCCACAAAAAACAAAAATCTTAGAAGAAGCTTTCAAAATGAAATTAGAACCAATTGAGGAATCTGATATTGATGATACTTATAGTATCTATCTATTGGAAAAAACTAAGGAAGAAATAACTGACTTAGAATATGAATACTCAAATTATGAATATTCTTCATCAGAAGATTAATGATTTGTATAGTATTACAAATTCAAATAGTACTTATATTAAAGTAGGATTAAAATTTAAAGGTTATAACACTTATCATTTACATACATATATAGATACAAGAGCTAGTATGTGTGTATCTAGTAGATATGTAGTTCCAGAAGACAACTGGAAACAAGCACGAAAACATTTAATTATAAGAATTGCTAATAATACTACAATAAAACTCAATAAGATATTAAAAGATACTGATATAATAATAGGAGGAGAAAACTTTCACATTCCTACCATATATCAACAAGAAACAGGAGTAAATTTGTTAATAGGAAATAATTTTCTAAACTTATATCAAACTTTCACATAATATTCTGACAAAATAAGTCTCACAACCTTAGAAGGAGATACTATTTATGTTTCTAAAGTAAGAATAGTTTTAACTGTCTTAAACCCAACTTTTATGCAATAACATAATAGTGAAAACGTGGTGAGATAGAAGACAATCAAAAACCTTATTTAGAAAATATTTCATTAGATATAGAAGAAAAAAAACTCTTTTCTCAATGAAATACAAGAAGACAAAGCCCTAACAAGCATTAGAAAACTATTAAAAATAGTTAGTTCAGAAAATCCTTTGGATCCAAAAATAAATAAATCTAAAACAATACTCAACATCAAATTAAGAGATCCTAAAAATATCATAAGAGTAAAACCAATGATTTATACTCCAGAAGATAGGATTGAATTTGGAAAGAAAATTCAAGAACTTTTGGAATTAAAAATTATAATACCAAGAAATTCACCTCACTTTAGTTCAGCATTCTTAGTTGAAAAAAAAAGAAGAGAAAAAAATAGAATGGTAATAACCTTTAAAGCACTGAATAAAGAAACCATTGACGATGGATACTTCATTCCAAAAAAGGAAGAACTACTATTATTAATAAAAGGAAAGAAATATTTCTCTAGTGTTGATTGTAAAAGTGGATTTTGGCAAATAAGATTGAATGACGAATCCCAAAAATTAACGACATTTAGTTGTCCCCAAGGACAATTCGAATGGATAGTTATACCATTTGGATTAAAACAAGCTCCAGATATTTTTCAAAGATATATGGATACCATTTTCAAAAAATTACAAGATATTTGTTGTGTTTACATTGATGATATTTTGGTTTTAAGTAATGAATTAAATAAACATTATTTAGATATTATCAATATTCTACAAGATTGTAGAAAAGAAGGCATTGTACTCTTTGATAAAAACGGTAGTATTTGCTCAACAAAAAATTAAATACTTAGGGTTGGAAATTGAAGATTGGAAACATAATCTACAACCTCATATGCAGAAGCATATATCAAGAAACTTACATAAATGAGAAAATCATTACAAGCAAAATTGAAAAAAGATCATATCTAGAAATGGACATAAGAAGATACTCTATATGGATAGAGTAAAAGCAAAGGTAAAAACTTTACCAACTTTATACCACCCAAGACAAGATGATAAAATGATAATTGAAACCGATGTTTCACAAGAATATTGGGGAGTAGTTCTTAAAGCAAGAGTAGATGACAAAGATGAATATCTTTGTAGATATACATCAGGATCTTTCCAAGGTTCAAAATTAAATTATCATAATAATGAAAAAGAATATTTAGCTGTTAAAAAAGCTATTAAGAAATTTACAATATATGTTATAAGCTCCAAATTCATTGTTAGAACAGATAACAAGAATTTTGGTTATTTCTTAAGAACTAATATTGCAGGTTATTACAAATAAGGAAGACTAATTAGATAGCAATAATGGTTCAACCATTACAATTTTGATGTTGAACATCTTGTAGGACATAAAAAAAGCCTAGTTGATGCTCTTACGAGAGAATTAGCACCTCTAACTATTTTTATGCTTTTAGAAATGGAACATCTTGATATCAAAATCAAGATAAAGGAAAAGGAGATAAAAATCCTACAGGAACAACTTGAGCTGCTATATCTCGAGAAATCTTTTATGGAGACAGGAAAGAAACATGAAGAACTTAATTGTTCAAAACATCATCTAGAGATCATAAGCTCAAATGAGAAACCTTCATTGAAAAAGGAAGAACCTAACATTTCACAAAAAACTTATGAAACCACAAAGCTCAATTAGGTAGATGAGGCAAAAAAAAGAAGAACATAAAAAAATTTATGTGGTCTATAATGGCCCAAAACTAGGAATTTATAACAATTAGGCAGAGGCCAATAAATCTATTCTAGGAATTAGTGGAGTAACTCATAGAGCCTTCACCAACATGATAAAAGCTGAAGGTAGTTATGCTAACTACAAAACACCAAAACTAATAACTCTAGAGGAGATAGTAAGAAATTATTTTGTAGCACTACAACAAGAACCAACAGCACCAAGCAGATTGACAAATCTTGGAAAGATAGCAATGCCTCCAGTGCTATTTAGAGAAACATCTCCTCCATAGACATCAAAAATAAAGCATTCAGTACTATTTAGGGAGACATTTCCTAGAACTATTCCAATCATTGAAGATGAAAAGAACCAATATAGAAACCTCAACAAACTACAATGGTTGAGTCTCTATAATTTGGCAAAAAAATCTACCCAATAACATATTGAAGATATGAAATTCTATACTACAGACAAGGAATTTCAAATAGGAAGTAAATTCAATATACTCGAAGGAGGTGATCCAATATTTGTGTATAAGCATTTCATGTAGGATTAATAGAAAATATATATCTAGGAATTAATTTAAGTGAGTTAAATTATTTCCCAGAAAATTTTAAAAAAGTAATCAAGAATCTTAGAAGAGAAATTAAAGCAAGTGATAAACCTATTTATCGTAGATTTTTCAGTTCATTAATGGACTGGAATGAGGAAAGAAGTATTAGTCCCTACCACTTCATCAAGAAAAGGATTTCCAACACAAATAGAGAAGTTCCCAAACCAATGACACTTATAGAAAAAGAGTTCAACACAGAAGAACTCTGTGTATTAAGAGGTCAAATGTTAAGCCAAATTTACTATGAATTCAAGAATATTGACAATTCTACTAAGATTAAAGTAAATTATTCAACTAGTAAAGTCATCATTATTTCCCATAGTAGTATGGCTCTGTCGAAGAAGATGGTGAAAAAATCACCAAATATGAAACCAATTTTAATTGCAATAACCTAAAAATTGGTCAAGAAACAAGGAAGGTATTTTGCTTCTATGCCAGAAAAACCACTAAAGACCACAAATGCATTCTATGCATCAAAGACCAAGAAAATGAAGAGGCATCATCATCAACATCATTAAAGGAACCGTCAGCAGAAAATGACAAAGGAAAAATAAGAAAAGAAACTGTCGATAGAAGACTACAAAAGAAATAAAGATGTAAACCTCACATCTTAGTCGGCAACTTGTGCCAAGGAAAAAAGTAATGGTTATCCTTTAAAGAAAAAAAGCAGATGAATTATTAAAACAAGGGTAAAACAATAATTTTGGTCTTGTAAACAAGGATTCCTTGTTCTATAAAAGGAACCCTCATTATCATTTCAAAAACACACACGAATATACAGAAATCCAAAGCTCTCTACTCTGAAACACTATAATGTACAAAACCTCTCTATCTAAAAATCTCAAAACCAATAATGTTATACCTAGTAATTATGAGCACCTAAGCACCCCTTTCAAGGTTTTTAGTTGGCCTTAAGTTGTAATAATTATTATTCTATGAATAAAATGGAGTTCAGTTACTCTTCTCTAGTAAGTCAACTATTGGACATCATTTATGTACAGATGCAGAAGACTCACCATTGTCACAAAAGCGTTGAGATTTGAGCAAAGTTGAGGCATAATAGGTGTAACAAAAGAAGAAGAACAAAAGGGAAGACCGTGGTTGACCCATCAAATTCAGGTATAATAATTATAAATTTAAGCCAGTTAAGAATCTTGAATGTTTAAATATTTGCTTACAACAAGACATAATATTGCTAAAATAGAAAAATGGAAATTGTTTTTAGAAATAAACAACTAATAATTCTAATGGAAATTAAAGATAAAAATCTAATTCTATTAGAAACATTTGATAAAGGTTATATCTATCATTTAAATGAATATTTTAAAGATGAAGATTATGAAACTTGTCTTGAAAATTTTGAAAGATTTAACACCTTATTAGATATTTATACAGATTATATTAAAGCTATTACAAGTATCATATACCATCCTATTTCAAGGACATTAAAAGACTATTTTAGTCAAAAATATGTGAAAATAGGGGAAGAGAAATTTAACAACTTAATGTTTAGATATTACTTCTTTGAAGATTATAAATACATTGTATGTACACAAGAAAAACCTACTTGTATACTACAAATAGGAAAAAATAATATACATTCAACATATATGATTTATCAAGATAATACTCTATGAACATCGAATCATTAGTACATAAATTAGAACTATTAGATTTAACAAATGAAAGAATAATTTTTAATTTTAAAAGATAATTAAAGATTCAGGATTAGAATTAAGCAACCAACATAATGAAGAACATAATATACTATGCAATTATAATGAATATATATAGAAGAAAATTAAACTTTTATAGAAAAATAATAAATTTTTTAGACAAATTATTATCTTCAATAAATAAACAAAGATCATCAATTAGGTCAATATTAACTCCTGATTAAAAATTGTATCGATTCCCAAAAAATGGTATCAAAGCCTAAAAATAGTAAACTAAATAATAATTGATAAAAAATTAACATCATTAAAATCTAAGAACATTTTTGATATTTTATAAACCTCGAGAATATAATTAAAAATATGTCAAACCTCAGAGTCATTTGAGATAGTGTTCTCAATGTGGGAGTAAGACTCAGGGCCCTCACGCGAAGAATTAGCATTAGAGACTTTACTAGTCATCATTATTTTTAGGTTAGACTTTTTACCTATCAAATTATATTTTTTATTTTTTATTATATATTATTTTAAAAAAATACACTAATATTAAATTTATTAAATTAAAGTAACGTATAATCGCATACTTCAAAAATAATAAATAATTATCTTTAAAACAAATGTTAATTAAAAAAATAACATTAAATAGAGTAATAGCTCTACGACATTTATGTTATATTATAAGTCCATATCATATTTATTAATCGATGTATATTTTAATTAATTACAATTTTATTTATAAATAGATGATGGTAATCGATGTAAGTCACTATTGATTTAAGTAATACCCCAACATTACTTTGATAATTATGACTTTTGTTGTATGATGATTTTTTTTCGTTAAAATTTACATATTTTTTAATATTTAAAAGATTAGATTATTTTAAATAAAATTATTTAATTATAATAATAAAAGCTAAAAGAAAATTAATTAGTTTTAATAAAAATAAAAATTCTTATTATCTCCTGTTTATTTTGGTAACCTAAATTACCAACTTCTAGTGAAACCCAAGTTCAACTTCGAGATCATGGTGGGAAAATAGGATAAATAACATATGTATTCATCTCTTTTTTTTAATGATAATATAGTCATTCATGCCATCTTCCATCTGAATGCTCGGTTAAAGAGCAAGCATAAAACCATTATATTACTCGAGTTTTTTTTTCCCAATAATATACGTCTATGTGTTACCTATTAGGCTAGTGTTTATTTTGATAACCTAAATTACCAACTTCTAGTGAAACCCAAGCTCAACTTTGAGATCATGGTAGTAAAATAGGATAAATAACATATGTATTCACATCTCTTTTTTTCTTTCTCTTTTAATGATAATAGAGTCGTTCATGCCATCCTCCATCTGAATGCTCGGTTGAAGAGAAAAAATAAAACCATTATATTACTCAAGTTTTTTTTCTTCCGATAATATACGTCTATGTGTTACCTATTAGGCTAAGGGAAGTAGAAGTAAACATTTGCCACTGCGAGTACATTTTGACATATGCTTGACATTTCTTAAGAAGTCTCCCTCTTCAATCCCCATAAATATGGCATTTATTTATCGTATAAAGACATTTTTTATAATTTTGTAAAAAAAGAATAGAAGGGGGGAGATGATGAGATAATGGAGTAAAATAAGCATAACTTTGCTTTTTATATATTTACAATAATGAAAAGAGAATTGAGTTTTAGTCTTTTTGAAGGCATTTATTTGACATATAATTTGTTTGATATTTTTTATAATTTTGCAAAAAAAAAAAAAAGTGAAGAAGACGAGATAAGAGAGAGTAAAATAAACATAACTTTGTTTTATTGTCTTAACATTTTTTTAATAGAACATAAAAAATTATTATTTAATAATCTTAACATGATATGATGAACAATTAACAAAAAGAAAAAAAAATGTAAATTTTTTTTATTTGTAAAGGTGTGTAAAGTTAAGTTGGTTTAATTTTGAGTTAAAATTCGAAACTATCCATCTAATTGATTCTTAAAAAATAGAAACTGAACCAAATTAAATAAAGGTGTAAAATCAATCTAAATTGAACCAAAAAAAAATTGGGTTGGTTTGAGTTTGTGAAGAGTATTGAGAGATAAGAAGAAAGAATGATTTAATGTTGTATTGGTGTGTTTAGAATTTACATAAAGAACCCTATTTATAGGGCTGTAACAAGTGTAGTACAACTGAAATAGTAGAAGTGTAGTACAAATATAGTACAAGTGAAATAGTAGAAATGTAGTACAAGTATAGTACAAGTGAAATAATAGAAGTGTAGTACAAATATAGTACAAGTGAAATAATAGAAGTGTAGTACAAGTGTAGTACAAATGAAATAGTGGAAGTGTAGTACAAATGTAATAGTGGAAATGTAGTACAAGTGAAATAATACAAGTGTAGTACAAGTGAAGTATAAGTGAATTACAATATCAAATATAACTTAACATCTCCCCTCAAACTCAAGAAGGAAGAGAAACAATCAACTTGAGTTTGGAAACTAATTCTTGAAATATGCCTGGTAGATGAGATTTGGTGAAGATGTCAGTTGTTTGATCTGTGAAGGATATTGATTTGAGACAAACAGTGTCTTGAAGAACATGTTGACGAATAAAATGACAATCAATCTCTATATGCTTTTTTCGTTCATGAAATACATTATTGTGAGCAATTTGAATAGAACTCTGATTGTCACAATATAGGATAGTTGCAGTTGATTGGAGAACACCCATATCAGCAAGTAACCAACTAATCCAAAGAATTTCTTGAGTGGTGTCAGCAAGAGCATGATATTCAGCTTTAGTGCTGGATTGAGAAGTGAGAGATTGTTTCTTGCTTCGCCAAGATATAAGAGAGTTTCCAAGAAAGAAACAATATCCAGTGGTAGAGCGATGATCAGTTAGGTCACCTGCCTAATCAGCATCAGAGTAGGCAAAAAGAAGAAGATTAGACTTGTTGGAGAAGTAGAGACCATGAAACATGGTGCCTTTGATGTAGCGGAGAATGTGAAGAACCGTAGTATAATGGGTAGACCGTGGAGTAGACATGAATTGACTAACCAGATGAACAGCATAGGCAATGTCAGGACGAGTGACTGTGAGATAAACAAGACTACCTACTAGTTGTCTGTATAATGTGGCATCTGAGAGAATAGTACCATCTAATGGAGTAAGTTTGACATTGGTTTCTAGAGGTGTTGATGCAGTTTTGCAATCAGTAAGGCCAGCCCGATTAAGAATATCAGAAGAGTACTTTGCTTAAGAGAGATAATATCCTTGAGAATCAGATGAGATTTCTAGGCCCAAGAAGTAGTGGAGACGACCAAGGTCTTTCATTTCAAATTGATGGCTCAAAAACTGCTTGAGATCAATAATTCCATTAGAGTCATTCCCTGTTATGATCATATCATCTACATAAAGGAGTAGAAGTGTTACACCAGTGAGAGTCTTCCGAATAAAGAGACCGGAGTCATAAGAACTGGAAGTGAAGCCAAAGTCAGTAAGTGTAGAGCTGAATTTGGAAAACCAAGCTCGAGGAGCTTGTTTGAGGCCATAGAGAGCACGATGAAGTCTGTATACTTGATGAGGTGAATGAGTGTATCCAGGAGGAGGTTTCATATAAACTTCCTCAGTTATGTCTCCATTGAGAAAAGCATTTTTGACATCCATTTGAAACATGTTCCAATTTCGGGCAGCAGCAACAACAATGATACTTCGAACAGAGGTGAGTCGAGCTACAGGTGCAAAAGTTTCTTCATAGTCGATTCCATATTCCTGTGTAAAACCCTTTGCAACCAAATGAGCTTTATATCGTTCCACAGACCCATCTGAATGAGATTTGATTTTGAAAATCCACTTACAACCAATCAAAGATTTATTAGATGGAAGATCAACAAGATCCTATGTATGTGCTTTTGTTAATGCCTGTAATTCATCTGTCATAGCTTGCTGCCAATGAGGGTTAGAACTAGCTTCTCTATAGTTTTGGGGTTCATGATGAGACAAAATATAGAGAAACATTGGTAATCACGAAGATGAAAAGGAAGACTACTTACACGAGTAGAACGAAGAAGTAATGACTCTGGACAATCAGGTAGTTGGTCTTCAGAAGATGTTGTTATGGTAGGATCAGCAAAAGGAGCAGACACATTAGGAGAAGCTGTAGTAGACGATGGTAAGGGTAATGGAGCAATGTCAGGAGGAAATAAATCAATAGTTGGGTCATTAAAAATGAGAGTGAGGTAGGCGATGAGACATGAAATGAAGAAATAGAGGAAAACATTTTATGTTCCCAAAAGATGACATGACGAGAGATGCGCAATCGTTTAGAGATAGGGTCCCAACAACGATAGCCTTTGTATTCTATTCCATACCCTAAGAAACAACAAAGACGAGAACGAGATTCTAATTTATTGTGTTCATGAAGGTAAAGAAGAACAAAACGAGCCTGACCAAACACTTTGAAGCGGTTCATAAGATGGAGAAGTACTATAGAGACGCTCATAAGGGGATTGATTGTGAATAATAGGCATGGGAACACGATTGATGGTATAAACAGCCGTAAGAGCTGCTTCACCCCAAAAATGTTCAGGACAAGAACTAGAAATTAGGAGAGTATGAACAGTATTAAGAATATGTCTATGTTTTCGCCCAGCTCTTCCATTTTTTTTAGATGTGCTAGGACAAGAATATTGAGAAAGAGTCTTATTTTGTCGAAGAAAATTTAAAAAATTTGTTTCTTTATATTCCATAGCATTATTAGCTCTAAGTACTTTGATATTTTGAGAAAATTGGGTTTTAACCATTTGGGTAAAATCATAATAAAATTTGAGTAATTCAGATCTATGTTTCATGAGAAAAATCCATGTGAATCTTGAATAATCATCAATAAAAATGAAAAAATAAACACATCCCCCCATAGTAGGATGTGGGGATGGACCCCAAACATCAGAATGAATTAAGTCAAAAGGGGAGACAGAAGTAGAATCACTTTTATTAAAACATAAAGCATGTTGTTTTCCCAATTGACAAGGCAAACAATTTACATTATCAGAAATAGAAACAAATCCTAATTTACCAGAAGATGCTAAGGGACGAAGACGTCTTATAGAGATGTGAGTATCATGAGTCATATGGTTACAACAAGCAGAATCAAAATACCATAAAAATTTACCTGATGTGAGAGATAAGGCAGTAGGAGGAGGATTACTAGATTGTGAGAGAACATGTTTAAGAAGACCTTCAAGTTCTTGAGTAGAGAAGGTAAATTTGTCATGATTATCCTCAGAAGCAGCAGAAGTGATAGATGAGTTACTATTTTTACCTGAAGTATGTTGAGAGGGATTCCGAGAGGAATGTTGAGAGGGATTCTGAGAGGAATATTGAGAGGCATTCCGTGAGGAATGCTGAGAGGGATTCCGAAAGCAATCTCTATTAAAGTGTCCTGGGCCCTTCTTGTGACAATATATACATACCCGAATGGGACATGTAAAAAGCTCATGATTGGGGTTGTGACAGTAGGTGCAACCTTGATGTTTGAAGTCCTCTTTAGAACCTCCTTTAGGGCGATAAAACCCCCATCCGAATTTCTTCAGAGTGAAGCTCGGTCACAGCAGTATCTAAGGATGGAAAAGGACTCCGATGGAGTAAAGAAGCCCGAACAGGTTCAAATCGATCATGGAGAGCCATGAGAAAAATAACAAGACGCTGGTGATTACGGTAAGTTGCAAACATCTCAGCATCAATCTTGTTTGTCCAAGTTGGTTCAGAGAGAGCGAGTTGATCCCAAATAGTATGCATTTTAGAGAGAAATTGGTTAATGGTTTGATCAGCCCTTTGGTGTTTGGTATGAAGAGTTGTTAGAAGTTGATATTGGTTGGCCAAATCTGTTGTAGTGAAGCGAGCTTCAAGAAATTCCCAAACTTCTTTGGCAGTGTCAAAACACCCAAATTCACCATGGATGAAAGGTAAAGTGGTGTTACGGAACCAGGTAATAATTTGATGATGTTTACTCTCCCAGTCTTCAAGGTGATCAGCAAATAAGGAGTTGTTTTCAGTGGTTTCTTGGATGGGTATAGAGATATCACCAGTTATGAAACGCCATAGCTTGCGTCCTTTCAAGAAAATTTTCATTGCTTGTGCCCAGGCTAGGTAGTTAGTATCATCAAGGGTGGTAGAGATTGGTTTTGGGACATCATTTCGGTCCATTTTAACAAAATAATGGAGGAAATATAAAGCAAATATATAGAAATAGTATAAAGGAGATATCCTTAAAAATGAAAAGAGGAGTTGAAAACAAGCCTGGAACCGGGTTGAGGTGAGCCGGGTTGGAGTGAGTCGAGTTGAGGAGAGCCGAGTTGAGGTGAGCTGGATTTGGAGTGATGAAGAGAGGCGAAATTTTGATAGAAATTTTAGAGGTATATGAGAGGCTCTGATACCATGTGAAGAGTATAGAGAGATAAGAAGAGAGAATGATTTAATGTTGTATTGGTGTGTTTAGAATTTACATGAAGAACCATATTTATAGGGTTGTAACAAGTGTAGTACAAGTGTAGTACAAATTAAATAGTAGAAGTGTAGTACAAATGAAATAGTAGAAATGTAGTACAAGTGAAATAGTATAAGTGTAGTACAAATGTAGTACAAATGAAACAGTGGAAGTGTAATACAAGTGAATACAAGTGAAATATAAGTGAATTACAATATCAAATATAACTTAACAGAGTTGATTTTAATTTTTTTTTTTGTAGATTATAACTATATATTTTTGCTCTTTAAAATTTAAAATAAATTTGATTAAACAAAATTTAAGCTTTATAATTCGTATTATATATATAATATCATAATTATTAATTATTAATGTATAAGTTAGATACTTATAAAATTTAAATGTAACCTATAAACATATTCTAATTTGAACAATTCTGTTTATACCATGCACGTAAATCTAATTAAAAAAATTATATATTAAGAATTTAAAATTTTAAATTTAAAAAAATATGAAAAATTTAAAATAAAAAAATAAATTATATATATAAACATAGGTTAGATTTTGACTATTTTTTTGAAATTTGAAAACCAAACGTAACCGTATTTTATGGGTTTTTTAAAATTTAAAGCCAAATTAAACCCAAAAAATTTTAAAACTGATAAAATTAGATTGGAATAGTTCACATTGATTTGTTTGGTTAAGATAATTTTTGCACACCCCTATTTATTTGAATTTTATTTTAGGATATATTTTCTAAAATTTAAAGTTTATTGGTAATAATAATTTATTGTTGACTTTAAATTTTTTATTTTTATTTTTAATTAAACATAAATATTTATTTTTAATTTCATTTCATTTTAGGGTTTATATAAAGCTTTTTCTTTGCTGTCTAAATATAGTTATTTAAATAATTATTATAAATAAAAACAAAATACAATTACTTCCATTTCATTTTAGGATTTATTTTTCTAAATATAAATAAAAAGAATTTAATTATCTTAATATTTTTGAGTTTTTTAATTAAAAATAAATATAGTATTTAATATATTCGTACCCTGAAAAATAATTAAAAAACATATTTTAGCAAAAAGAGTAAAGAATTCTTTTACATCCATTTTGTTTTAGGTTTTACTTTTTTAGAAAAATAATTTTAAAATAAAATTACATCAATAACATTTAAATTAAAAAATTGAAAAATACATTAAATTATTAAAATTATTTTAAGAATCGTAACAACATATCTGTAATATAAGGATTAAATGTTTTTTAAACATTCTTCTTTATAAGTTATTTCTTATCTATATCTAAGTTTAATTCTTCTAATTAATAATATAATAAATCTTTAATGAAACTTGACATTTGACTAATGACTTTTTTAATTTTTAAATAGCAACGAAACTCCAAATAATAATACTAGATATATATCTATATCTAGAAAAAAACTTACCAAACATACAAAAAACATTCATAACGTTGTCGTAAATTAGATTTAAGTGAATAAATTATCACATTAAATCTACGTTGAATAAAAAAATCATAAAATAATTCTTGAAAGGATTTTTCAGGACAGATTTTTTTTATTAGAAGATAAATATTTGAGGTTTAAAATAGTTTTAGTTTTTATTTTTCAAAAATATAAATTTTTTTTATACATAAATATAAATCTATTTAAATAATATTATATAATATTTACTTTTATTTATATAGCTATAAATAAAATCATTTTCAAAAAAATTAAAAATAATTATAGATTAAGCACTAGCAGCAAATCCCTGTCCAACCTAACATTATATAGAAAAGGCAAGGAGCTTGAAAATGGTAGCAGTAAATTAACAAAAATCATCCTTTTGAGTCCAAATTTAACATATTTTACAAAGCATAATGAGTTAAACAATTTTTTTTGGGAAAAATTGGAGAACACGGGTTGTGTAATTCTTGTAACTTTTGGTTTAATATGCTTATAAGTTTTGAGCTGAGTTCTATTAATCTTATAATTAAGAAAATTGGTAAAAAGTAATTTTTACACTAAATTGTCAAAACAACCATTAAACTAAGGCAATGGATAAACAACAACAACAAAAAAACACCAAGCAATAAATAATTGTTTATTTAGAGGATAACACTGAAAACCTAAAGCTGCACAGAAACCACAACTATTTCGTGAATATATGAAGAATCGTTGATGTTTAAAGAAATGGGTCTACTCTTATAGAATATACTATGCAGTGTAATATCAATATTTGTTTGATCAAAACATACATCAAGCAATAAATATAATACAAATTCTAAGAACATCCAATCCCAATTAGTTAGTCATTACTCTCTTTTTTTAAAAATAATTTCAATAATCATTGCTCTATATATTTAGTTTATATGAATATCATTTTTAGTTGTAAAGAAAATGATTGAGGAAAAAACCTTAGAGCTATAATGAAGCTTAACTTAATCCTATTTTGATTCAGATATGAAATTTTTGATTATTTGCATTTGGAGTTCAGGAAACAAAAGATATTGGAAAAGAGGATAGGGCTGTGTTAGGCTAGTGACGATGGACGGATTGATTTTTAAAAAATGTTTTTATTTAACTAAAATCCCAAAATTGCCCATAGTTTAATAATTGTTTTGACAATTTAGTATAAAAACTTCCTTTTTGTATCAATTATTTTTTTAATTATATGAACAATAACACTCACTTCAAAAATCACGAGATTAAAATATATTAAACCAAAATTCATAATATCTACGCAACCCTAACCCAAAAAATTGAGTATATATACCCATAATTAAATATCATTTTAAAACATCAATGTATTTGTTATTGAATTGAATTCTCCTCTGTAAAATTTTCAAAATTATATATTTACATGCTAAAAGTGATATTAAAATAAATAAAAAATTAAGTCTCAAAATTCACTAATTTAGAGGAAAAAATATAGTTGTTTTGTATTTGTTTCAGACAAGGAAACTAATAACACATTGACTTTATATAATATATACTTTCTTAACAGTGGTACACTGGCATGCAAGTAGACTCACTCTACATGTGTGCATACGAGATGTGCAAATACTGGAATGTTCAACAAAAAAATTCGAAACCCAATTTCATACCCGCTCGTCTTACACAGTTCAATGTGATAGAGAACAGGTACAAATGCAAATTCTCAAATGTTGGGTAAAAATTTAAAACTCCATTTGTATGCCTCTGCGTCCAATTTCAATGAACCTTGAGTAATCCAATATGATAAAGAATAATATTTTATAGTGTTCAAATATTATTATTGATCGTTTTATTAATCTAGGAACGTGTTAGTGGTGTTTGGAAATGAAAATTGAAAAAATGATGTTCAAATAGTGCATTACATTGTATATAATAATATAACTTTAACACTATTTTGTGAGTTTTCAGTAAATTAGCTATTAATTTACATTTGTCTTAAGACCGAAAGTACCTTTGGCGAGCACAAAAATTACCATTATCTCTTTCAAAGATAGAACTTTCAAAGAAACACGTACTTCTGGTGATGGATATACACATTTGGACAATGATAGAAAAAACGCTAACAAATCAAGTCCCTGTGCATGATCATTCTAAGGAGATGAATGTAACTTCAAGGCTGAGATACAGTTAAAGTCTTATCTTTCCTGCCAGCAAGAATCCTCGAAATTTGGAGACCTCTACTGAATGCTTGGTTGAAGAGCAAGCGTGTTTGGAACTCTGATACAAATGGGAACCACGACAAAATGGCAATAGGCATGAAGATTACTAGTCCCATTATGTATTCATAGGCTCTACCGAGCTCCTTTACTGATTCCCAGAATCCTATCCTCTTCAGCAATCCCCTGCATGCTTGCCCAATCTTAATGACAAAAAAATAAAATTAAAGTTGGTCATGGTCAGTTCAATCTATAGTAAATCTTTCATGTAAAGCAGAAGTTATCTGTCCAAAATATAAATAAAAACATAAATAATCTTCGATCCTTTTATGTGAAAATATCACGTTGTTACAAAAGAAGTATCAAACACCTATTCTCATAAAAGCTTAAACTTGTGTAAGGTAGACCAAATATTTCATTTATACTCTTTTAACACAAAGGGTCATCACTTGAATTTTCCTCCATAGTGTTTCATTATCTTTTGATGTTAGAAGTTTTTGGAAACCAACTCTCCCAAAAGCTTATTTATACATTTATCGCTTCCACACGAGTGTTCGCTCTATGCATCAACATGTCAAATACATGCAATTCAACAATTGGGGTTATTGGGCCTTAAACATAGGACCTCCAGCTATGATACCATGTTAAAGTACATAAGAACTACGAGCCTTCCAATCCCAAAAAAGGTTAACCCAATGGATGAAGACACCCACAATCCTTATAAACTCTACCAAAGTATTATACTTAATCAATATGGGACATTACTCTTAACATTCGACAAGGTCCATCAACTTAAATTTTTTAATGGAATTTGAGAGCTGCCAGATTCGATCCCAACATCTTGTTGATTTGATACCATAAAGAAGAGCAAGACACTAATTCTTTAGAAAACTTAAGTTTGTGGGAGATGGATCAAATATTTCATTTATACTCTTTAACAGTTACTGTCTACTTTTCAAGGATTTTTCAGAATAGCAGTGATAATCTTGTGCTGCTTATATCTGTAGGTTCAATACTTGCACTTTCTGTCTAAAAACAATTTTATTTATTTCAAGTTAAGATATATCTCAATTAACTTAATATGGTTTTATTAGCTCTTACATGTTACATTAATTGGCGTTTGATATAATCTAGAAGTTAGAACCATGGAAACTTGATATAATTGTCACTGAAGCAAGAGGTGACATAAAGGGCATTTTCCGAAATGTAATCTATCCCTTAGCCAACAAATGTGCCAGAATAAATGAGTGTGCAGCTAAGACAATTATAAGAAATAGCATAAAACTTTCTTCATAAGTATTTCAGGGCTTGTTGAGAAAGCACTTGAATGAGTTAGCATTCCAAAATGGACGCTATACTGAAGTAGCATGATTTCTGGACAGTGGCATACTTGAGGTTATAAAGTGGGGAAATTTAAGTGGGAAAAATTAAACAATGAGAACACAACATACCAGAAGAATGGCCCAACCCGTTGGCAAGAATGCAAGGATAGCAGCAAATAAATCTGATATGGTGAGGCCACAGACTACAAATAAGACGGTCATGACTGACATGAAGCCAAGGAACAAAAGCGCTTTGAGAATCCTGAACATAAGCTGAAAGTCGGTACCAAATCTCCTTCTGCCCATGGATACCATCTAATGGAAACAGGAGTATAAAAGCTTAAATCAATATGCAAGTAAGTACTATTAATAAATGTCTTCTTCTAGAGTGTCCTAACTGTGCAAATATGTAGTCTAAGTACTCCCAAACATGTTTGCAAGTATTAATCATCTATTAGGTACAGTTCAAACCAATACATTCACAATTGATAATTGCTATATATTCATATAAAATATAGGTGAATTCCTGTTGCGTACCTTCAAGACAATTAGAACAGTGACCATAACTAGCCAAGAAAGCACGTACACCTTCAAAGAGTTCACGTAGGTCACAAGATGTTTTTTAAACATTACAGACATAGGTTAGCAAGAAAACAAATATTGGTGAAAATAAGTAATACCAGCCAACTCTTGCTGTGATGAGCTATATCAAGGTGATAGACGATTCCATATTGATAGATGAAGAAGCGAAATGCAAGTATTATCTCAATAATTCTTCCCCGAAGATTTGTGTGTTTGAGGTGCTCATGCTCTTCATCCCACCATGATTCCCAACTCATATCAGGTGAGATCCCAATACCCCCACGATTTCCCATCCATCTTTTCCAATCTGTCCAATCATCTACTGTCTTTTGCCAATCAAAACTAGATGGATTGAAAATAAAAGGAGCAAACAACCACGAAGCAACAAGGAACCACATGGACATAGTGATGAACCAATAGAGATTTGAATTTCTATAAGATTCCCCATAAACCTCATACACAATCAATAAGATAAATAGCTCCAAGCCTTTGACAATGTGACTGCGGGAGTACATCCTGTAATTGTCAGCAAACTTTGCATGGAAAACAACAAACCCACGACCTGTTGCCCGGTATTTAGAGCCCCCATGTAAGATTGTTCTCCCATAGTAATGTGCCTTTGTCCCCAACTGGAATGTGAAGAATACAGAGGCAAGCTGCAGTTGCATGATAATGAAATCACCCAAGGCAGTGCGAAACCCTTTTTCAAGACCAATTTCCATAACCATAGGCAGCACCAGCAACAAGCCCAGTTGAAAGACAGACTGAGTAGCCAAAGCCTCTTCAAGGGCATTGCTTCGATGTACGATAGGGTTCTCCAGAATTGCCCTCTCTATTCCACTCATGACCATATATAAACGCCCATATAAGAACACGTACACAATCAGCACTGTTAGCTGAAACAAGATAGAATCTACTTTAAGCTGCAATTCATACTCCATCTACAGAAGGGAAAGGACTACAATTCATTTGGATAGCTATAGACAGATGGAAAGTTGACAACAGTGCTCTAAGGGTTCCTCAAACAAGGGATGATTTAGTGACATTGTCAAAGTTTGAGATTTTAACAAGAGGGGGAAACACTAGTTAGAAAATCCAAGAGATCATATACGAAACATATACGAATTCATTTGAACCGTAAGGCAACAGCTAATTTTGTCTCGTTAAAGAGAACAAAAACGATAACTGTATCTGCAAGTGGGTGTGCAAATAGATGCGTGACTAGTATTAGTACAAGTTACATACCATACTACTAAAATAGAATCCAACTGTTGTGAAGTAAAAGGACAACATCCTGTAGAAGTCAAATCGGCGTCCAAGCCTGTAAACATCACGGCTTAGTGTCTGCTCTCCATTTCCATTTGCAACTTTAGCCTCAAATAACGATATCTGATTCATCCCCACATCACGCCCCTTGCCAACTTGGATGTACTCATGGTGTGTTATAAACCCCCCACGAAGTGTTGAGTTATATCCTAAATATATTTTAATTAGTCCCCAAGTAATATCTAATACTTATAAAGTCAGTGATCTTCTGATGAATGAAAGCTTACCAGAAAATATATCCTCACTTAAATTAACTATTTTGGAGGCTTTGCTAATGCCACCCCTTGTTATGTGGAAAATTCTGTCAAAAATATCCGGATGCCCATAATGGAAACGTACCCTGTTAAGTTTGATGGTATTAGTTTGACATTCTTGTCATAAAGCGTCTAGCATAATTCATCTTGTATGGACCTATTTAAGCATGGAATTTCAATTTACATAATCAATAATATAGCCATTAGTTTGATTTAGATGAAAAAAGAAAAAGCATAACAATGAATAAAAGAATGGGACATATTCTGCATTATGTCATTGATTTTGTCGGATAAAAAACCTGAACTATGAACAGATTATTTGTGAGTACATGACAATTTTTTTAACCATCTGGTTATCTATTGTGTTTTCTATAGTAGCGCCTTAAAAAATTAGCTATGTATATCTAATGGCTCCAATCTCCATGTACTCTAGAATGCAACAGATTTTATAGTATCTTTAATTTTTTACTAAAAAAAGACATATTTATATTCAATAAAGATAACTGAGACTGATATAAATCTGTTGCACCAGAAGCTTCATGTCCCAGTAGTCTTCGCAGAGAGCATCAGCCTGTCTTGGGCCAGTAAAAGAATTCAAAGGCCTAGTGGTCTTAAGAAAACATATTTTATATTTTACCATGTATATGCAAATATAAATTCATGAATAACATAATTTTACATAGGACATAACAGGTATGTGATGAATTTCATTAAACTAACGGTCAACCAGGGCTTAATTTCATTAAACCCCAGCTGAGCCAGAAAATTTACTATGCCATATTAGCTCATGCCATCCCATCCAAAAGTCAAGTTTCCGTAGCATAGATCACACTTTGTTTAGTGTGCCAAAAGTAAGCCTACCCAGCTAATTGCAAGCCTTAACAGTAAGAGACGAATGATTCTCTCTTGAAACAAATGCTTTCTTGATTAATCCGTTGGCAATGATGAACTAACCATTGAGCTTTTTTAAAATGTGAACTGGTCCGTGATAGATAAGAGAAGAAAAAAGGCAACTAGAAAACAAGAAAAGTGATACCAACAAATTGCAGATCGAAACTTGCATAAGCATTAAGCTACATGTTAAATTGGTCTCACCTAAGAGGATTTGCCAAAATGCGCTGACCAATAGTTACAAAACTAGTCTCTTGATTGGACATGAACCAAGCCAGCGATGACACACTATATTGTAAACAAGCAACAATTAGCATATAAAAATAGACTTGCTCACAGCACGTGCAATGTGTTCTTTACATAGTAAACCCTAGGATAGTGACCACAACACCCTGATAGCATCCAGTACATTGTGCAAAGACAAACTTACCTTCCTGTGAATATATGCTCCCTCAATCCCAAAATTGTAGGTTTTTGCTGCCCACGACGAGTTTTTAGAAATTCCTCCAATACATTTCTCATTTTGAAAGCTTCTTCAAAGTAATTATCCTGGAAAAGAATAATAGTAAGAACAGGGTAACTTCATTAGCCAACCTGTGATCTTTGCTGTATGACCACCTTACATATTTCAAAGCAGGAACCAAGGTGATTTTACCTGATTCATGTCTATTGTCTGCAAAGCTTCTCCCCGAGTAAAAATGATGGCATGGTTTTGATTTTCAGGTTTGCCTTCACCAATTTCTGTTGGACAACCGGGAAGCTTGATACGGTATATTTCCTGGAATGTAAAAAGTTTCCACATTTCCTCATTAATAAGTGGATATCTTGATACTAATCTCATGTTAGGATATTGAAAACCAAATGTGCAAGGACATCATCTTCATACTTTTAGTACCTTGCTGAACTGTCTAAACTAGCAAATTCAGTGAAGTCATGGCTGAATGAGTTCGAATGATAAGTCTCAAGAACATGCATATGGTATCAGTTCCTTCCTTATCTTCACAAGTAATGCTTCATTTTAATTTGATAGTTTTAACATTTTGTTACCAAAAATACTGTGTTATTCTATTTCTCTTGTTTTTTTATCTCTAAAATCTCCTCAAAGTGAGTCTTTTGACCCAATACTTTGTATTTTCAACATATTTTATTATATTCTAATTCTATTAGGTCATTTGTCTTTTGTTTTGCAAGCCCATGTCCTTTTTGTGACGGAGACACATTCGTTTTTTTAAGGCCTAGTCATCGACTGAAGTTATAATATTATATCAATTTTGTAGTATCTATAAGCAGCTTGGTACCCAATCCCAAAAGGTTAATCCCTAAAAAACGCAAGGCTCATGGTACATATAAACATGACTTTAGTATCCTTATTAAACAATGTGAGACACTCCTTTTCACTCCAACATAAACATTGTGAATTATTGAAATTTAAATAAGTTATACAGCTAGCAGCTCAAATATTTTTTTCTTTTTTGATATTCTATTCATATTATTAGACTTATAACAACTTTAAATTTGATTTTAAAGATACATTGGAAAAAGATTGCAAAGAATTAATTAATTACAAAACAGAACATACATCCAGAATGTGGCAATGTATGCAAGATAAAAAAAATCAGGAAAATTATTTGGATCAAATTTAACCAAAGGTAGTTTCAAATCATTCCTCGTAATTAAAAAAAGAAGTGCCAATCATTCAGTTTCACCAAATTATTTTTGTGTTAGTAGACTAATCTATGATTGGTCCATTAAACCATTTGAACTCATTTTCAATGTGTACAGTTATGTATCAGACATGTTTCATTGAAAACAACCAAGGTGAGAAAATAAATTATGATCTGAATCAAATCAGAGGCGAAGATAATTATACTTGCCCGCAAAGTAAGAGAGTTATTCATAATCAAGCATTCCTAGACATAGAAATTTTTTTGAGCACAATGTTGAAAAAGATAAGCAATAACTATAAGTTCAACTTGTAAGTTTACTATTTTTTGCCCATCCCCTTGGTTTGAGATTTTGGTTAATTATTACCTTATATGTTATATTTTGCTTTTAACACTTCCCCTCACTTGATGGGCCATTTTTTAAACATTCTCCTTGAATTAATAGGTTCTCACTTGTGGACTAAGTATGATGAGCTCTTACTTGTGAGTTCAGTAGATGGTAGAAGTGAAAAAAGGATCACATTTAATATTAGTAAAATTTTTGGAATTGAGGAGGTTTAAACCCAGGATATTACACTCTAATACCATGTTAAAAAATAATTAACAACCAATTTTTCTAAAAGGGCAGACTTATGAGGTGGGCTAACTATTCTTTCATAAGTTATATTTTGGTTTTAACAAAGCCAAATACATAGACCCAAATAGATTGGTTGAAAACATGAAATCACTACTACAGCCAAACAAGTTGAAACTCATAAAGGAGACGAATACTTCCAATGCTATTACTAGAACAATCAAGAATGATACTTCCACACTACTATGTCTATTAATTTTAATCAATTTTTTTAATTGGATTATTTATGTTCTATAATTATGAGTTAATGAAAAAAAATTCCAAAAAAAGTTCCACATGGGAATGACTAAGAGGAACTATTGATTTTAGGTGTAATGCTACTAGATGACATTTTTTAAGGCAAGAGACGTTCTTTCATACCTCATCTAACTTGTCCCCACCTTTGATCAAAACAGAAAAGTAAACTTTTTGGGATTTTCCACCTACTGTCTCCTCTCTTTCATCTATGTAAGCAACACGTAGAGATGGATATCTGTGTATCATTAATAATTTTAAAATGCCTCTCAAACAATTCAAATATCAAATGGAACAGTGTACGATCCAATTTTGTTTTAAACTCACTGTAGCATCAGCTTGAGAATATTGGTGGCGCAACTTTGGTCACGAGGGTCATTGGATTTTTTCTGAATACCATAGACCTGACAAGAAACAACATAAGTAAACTTCAAATCTGCCAAAGCTTGTGCACTATCAGAGAAAGCCTTCTGATCTTTTTCGCTTAACTCTGAGGTTCGGTAGCCACCAAAAATGTCTGCCAAGGAAACAGTAGTAAATAATGATAGATAATTGACAAAGCATCAATATTCAAATGATGAAGGAACAATAACTAATCTTTAATTCATAAATATTACTAACCCTTGTCCCCTGCCAACTCCAAGAAGCATTGAAGTAACAAAGCCTGCCTATAATACATCATACCTCTCACTGGGATAAATATAAAGAGAAAATTTTAATTTCAACGCTAAAATGTTATAGTAAAGTGAAATTTCATCATTAACTACCATGCAGACCTGTTCTAGAAAGTGTCTGGCCTCTGAAGGAGACCCATTGGCGAGTTAACTCTGACTTGTCCTTCGTGGAACATCCAAGTTTAGTATCATTTATACGATCCAAAAAATTTTGCCATTCATCTATTTTTACAACGGAAGGCAGCACACAGTTAGTGGGTAAAAGAGAATAAAAAGAAAAGTAATATCAAGACCTCCTCCAGATTTGGAAAATTAATAGAACACTACCAAAATTGAAAATAATATCTTTACCAAAGGAAAATAAAATTTGAGGGGGACTGATAAAAAATATCAATGAAGGGATTTCTTTAATATTTTGCCAAACCTTGAGCTATATGATTGATAAGAAACATTAATTTTGAAGGCAGACTGATGAATTGCCAAACTTGAGAGAGGTGATTGATACTTTACCCATAAAAAGAACAATGTGGCAATTAGTTAGACTAACCAGGATATATTTTTTGCAGGTAGAACAAAATTGATATTCCATCCTCATTTTCCTTGTTAAGTTCATCATCAGAATAGAGGACATCTTCCTTGTAGTATGGCGTCAAAACACTACTCACAACCAGATAAAGAACTTTGTTAATTAAAGTAGCAGGGAGAGAAACAAAATGTTACTATGAGTCTATGACAGACTACAGACAACCACACAATATTTTTTTAAGGCATAAAACCACTCGTGAGATACAAGAAAGAACATACAATTAAAAACAGAAAATGCAAATGTTTTTCACATGGTAGATAAGAACAACAATATTTCCACACTTTTAAAATAGAAATAAGTAAGAAAGTGAGGCCCCAGTCGAATTCTAAATGTTTCATTCTCATTAGCAGTTAAAAACCTATAATATTTTATTTTCTCAAAAATTAAGTTCTGTCTTGACTACCTAAAGGAAAGCATGTCGCGAACTTTGGGCGCACTTGGCATATTCATAAAAAGAGAGTTTGCAAAGAAAGTAATGCGGCGGCGAGCATCCAAGTTTTGAGGCACATTTATGGCTGATTCCTTGACGGTCAGAAGCAAATGAAGTCTAACCACCTACAGAGAAATGCAGCAGATAATGAGAACATTAACCCAAGATAAAAATTAATGTGTGAAAACATACCCTTTCTCTCCATGACTTAGTCCTTGTCAGGTCTAAGTTGATCTTTTCAAACCTCTGCTGTTTCTTGCCATCCGCATTATTCTCCAGAATTCTACATAGAAAAACAAAAGTGATAAATACAAAAAGAATAAATTCTCATCTGATCTCTAAGATGAACGAATAATCCTGCCCCCTCCTTCCACCCATTTAAAACATATCTCTTAAGTATCCTTTAGACTACTTACTCATGGCCATTGAGCATAACATCTTGTGTGATAATCTCTATAATATCCTGAAAGACATTTATTAACTGAGGTAGGGAACTTTCAACATCATCTCCTTCAGCTAGCTGTCAATATAGTTGGTAGGTACTCAGTATGGAAGAATGATATCTCTAGGTCATGTTTGTCAAGCACTGCTTAGAGAGAAAATGCATAAAAGTACTTTACCAATAATTTCAAGAATTTCTCCAATCTCTCACTGAGAGAGGGAAGTCCACTCATTCGGAAATAAACCAAAAATCTCCTCTGTTGTATACTCTGATCGATTTTTTCACATATCTGCGTCACAATCCTAATCCATAACAAGGCACAAGATGTCAAAATTCTTTTGAATGAAGAGGTGTAGGACAGGGGCAAAATTGTTTTTTGAAGAATGATTTTAAACAGCCAGTAGATATTGTCTATACAATGCAACTGATTATGTAAAAAGATTTGTTCTTACATCCTATCAGCTTGCTCTTCCAAAAGAGCATATATTAAATCCTTAAGTGTCTCATAGCATTCAAGAACTGCAGAATACATGTACTCATCACTCTTAATCTTCCTGAACAAATCATCGTCATCCTTTCCCTTGAAATCTTTTGCCATGTCCAGTGCTATAGGAATCTGTCACATTTAAAAGAAATACTACTTATATAAGACTATGCAATAGAGTACCGATTATGCTTGAAGCCATTTCAATTATATTACCTTACTAGCAAGCAAAAAAGGGGGCCACTGCATCACAGAAAAATCGCCTGGAGAATATGGAACAAGCAGCAAATCTGTATCCCTGAATTATTAAAAAGTCAAACGAAATAATCCGAGCCTTAACTTGATGATTTTGTTGAAAAAATTATACCAAAGAAAGTAGAACTACCTGTTGCTGATTAGGTCTTCCAATCGCATGCTATCTATGAACTCATTCCAAACTTGAGAAAAATTAGCAATGTTCTTCCGTTCAAATGACTGATCCTGCATAAGGGCAAGGAAGATGAGATGTCCAAGCCAAGAATGGTATAAATAGCAAAAACACTAAATTGACACAGCACTACCAGAGTTTTCTTCTTGTCAGCCTTGTTCGTTGAAGGCAAAAGACGACGACTGAATGCTGAAGGCACCGATTCAAACCTAGAACGCAACATCCCAAGTGTCCGTATCTAAGAAGCAACAAATGACATAATTCAATTCATGTATATCAGTGGTTACAAATGGGAACTCCGGGTTTCTAAAAATAAAAAGGCAATCACATTTTGAAGGGTTTTACCATACCACTATTTTCATATCCTAAGTCACTAGCACAATTATCACTTCTACCAAGGTGTGAAGAAAATATTCCACTAACCTCACCCAAATGGCTGAAGGCTCCATGGATCCCACCAAATAGAGTTGAAAATATGGAATACCATATTTGTGTGTCCATAAAATAAACCTATATAGCAATAAAACAAATAAGTTTCATAGCAACTGAAAACATAATTTTAAACATAGGACAAGTTATTCACCAATGAATTTTTCTATCATCTACTTACCATGATAATTGGTGTCCATATTGCAATAACAACGAAGATATTGTGGGTAGCTATGGAAATAAAAAATAATAATAATAAGCACAGGCTGTTGTCCCACACATACAGTAATATTAGTCCAGACAAGAAAAGAAGGGCTGGTATGTTACCATTGGGGAAGAACTCATGCCATTGATAATTGTCTATAGACATCTCCATTATCAATTTTGTAGGTTCAACAAGTGGCAATATCTGTTTAACAGAACGCATGAATTGAAGGGTAAGTTGTAGAATCATTCTACAAGCTTAAGCTTTTAAAAGAAGTCATAAATCAATGTACTTAAAACCTTTTAATGAATGTTAGATAGAAAAAAGTATTTTAATGAGTTCAAAAATATCATAATCACAACTATGCCAGAATAATGCAGACAAGGGTTTGTTTCAAATGGATAACGTTAATTTTAATACTCCACAACACATCTCAGTCATTAGTCAAAGATAACGACTATTTTAAATTTTCTCCAATTGGTATGTAAACTAAAGTCTAATTTTTTCACTTGTGTGTTTTACTCAATGCAGCTAATTCGGGAATGCCCTCTATGCAAGCAGTCTGATTTACTTGTAAATTAAACTCTAATGCAAACAAACATACCCTCAAGTCTTTCAGAAATGAATAATTTCATCAGAGTATATATTCAAATATTTTTAATTGAACAATTGTTCAAATCATCACCTCCACATAGTAACTGAAAGCTAGCTTGCTTATCAACAGAATGATCCAAAACAGAGTATACCTGAGAAAAAAAAAATCATTACATAGCACTACTAAGACGACAGAAAAGTTGAAAATATGAAGAATCTTCAGGAATTTACTCAGCTATGGCCCAGCGGACTATCCCAGAAACCTACCCCTTTTAAAAGATGAGTAACAGAAAAATAAAACAGCGGACAGTTTTCCTTACTTGAGCAATGAGAACATGTCTTCATGCATGCCTCTTCCTACATACAGTTTAGGCTGCAGTGTGGCCACAAAATAACAATACAACATTTATATCAGTCTGATATAAAAATTATTAAAAGAAGATAATTAGAAAGATAAGTTTAACTTAACAACACGTGGTTTGGCAGAAGAAGAAAAGGACAAAAAAATGATGCTAGACATTCTTGCCTGAGCCCACCACATAATGAGAGTAATAATGCACATATTAGACCGCTCCATGGTTTTCCGCAAAGGTGGAAGCAGAAATAGTATAGCAGCCAATATACTGGGTATCAAATAGATTGCAACAGCATAACTATATAGTGACTGGTTCCTCCAATTCCAAACCCAACTTCTGAGGTATTTTATGATCCCAGTTGGGTTCTGCACTGTGCTGAAATAAAATATTGGCAAAACCACACACCAAACAGCTGCTACCACAAATTTCAGGAGGTATCGAACTATTTGAGTGATTTTTAAGCTTTTCCAGGCATTAAAGCTGAGAATTATATCCAGAGTGGCTGCACAACACAAATAAGCATAATAAGATTGCTCAATCAAAAGATGACACATGGGTTGTAAGGTATTATGAGTGCTGGTAATTTCAATAGACAAAATATTTATTTGTAAACTAGTTTTTAAGCTCGTTATCACATCCTTCAAATAAAGATGAAGAAACATCCGAGTTCTAGATAGTTGCACTTAAGATATAATCTCTCTACTATCACACTAAGAATTGCATTCATGCTTCACAAATACATTGCACAACACTTAGAATTATTTTTGCTGCTAAAATATATAATAAAATTTCAGATTGAGAGTCCTTTTTTGCCTAGGAATCATCCGAATTGGAACATTTTTATTTCATTAAATATTATAGCCCATTGAGTTAGCTTTGTAGTGCACTTTAATTTACCTCAATCAGATATAGGATGAAAAAGATATAGCAATAATAGTGACAGCTGTTCAATGGAACTTCTTCAAAAATGTAATCTTTTTCAAATAAAATTCTTCTTCAATAATGAGTATTACTAATCCTATTTGGAGTATGATTGTCTTTCTACAATGATCTCGGATTAGGGATTTAATTTTTTGTATAAATACAATCTATTGTTCATTGTTACAAGAGCCCACACAAAAACTATACGCTTTTAATTCTCACGAATTTTATAGTTTTTATTGTTTATTTTCTGTGATCATATAGCTTCTTCTCTTCATGATTCTCCTATGCTTACATCAACTCATCACATGTGTTATCTTGACTTATTGAATTGATTATTTAGGTTTAAAGAAGCTATGTTCATTGATGTGGGTTTAAATCTTTGTTCTAGATTTGCAGTAAATATATTTGTTAAATTTATTAGCTTAGGATTTATTAATTATTAAAATCCATCTAAAACACACTTGTTCATCTATTATATGAATAATGTCACCTGTGCATACGCTTACAGTTCTACATGCGATGATCAATTTTTTTTATCAAAAGAATAGAATTTATTCAAGCAGCAAATTAGTACAAACACCTCAAGCTATAATGTTGTGGCAATCAAGGGCCAAACAAGACTCCCTATCCATGATAGAACAACTATCCGAAGGGGCTTACAACTGGTACATCCATCCTTTGTTTCACAAAATGCTACTGTCCAGCAACATTCCTTACCGAAGCAGAAGTAAAACCTACCAACACAGTTTAATACTCGACGAAAGCACACAATAAACAAATAGAAAATAGACACATACAAACTCTTTTTTTTATTAGCCATCAACTTTTATTATTCTTTTAATTACAAATTCTTCTTTTTATTCCTTGTTAAATTGATGTTACATTTTAAGGGTCGTTGCATTTTAGGGGAGTCTAACACCATTGAATTTTTGTGCACATACTTCACCATTAGTCTTACTTGTGTAATTTCTTCTACGTACTTTGTCATTTTATGTACATTTTTCATGTGGTTACGGAGAATGCATCACATCATTATACCTTGTTGTTATGCCTTATGCCAAGTAAATTGATGTGAATGCATGCTCCATATGATCTTTGAATTATTATGTTTATGATAATTGAATTAAAAAACAGTAAGGTTCTTAAAGTAAGTTTGTCTTGTTTTGTTTAAGTGATTTCAATTACATACACGTTTTTTAAAGAAAATTGAAGATGGCTTTACTCGATCATACGATAGTTTCACTTTGAAATTGAGAGAGTAGTTTTGTCACACAAAAATACCAAATGGATATTTTATAAGGTATTATGAGTATTATCGATTTTCATAGACAATAATTATTTATAAACTAGTTTCTACTCTTATTATTAAGTCCTTCAAATAAAGTCGAAGAAACAACATAGTTTCGGATGATTGCATTTAAGATATAATTGTTGGGAAATAACGCAAATTCCCGATAAGCCAAACTTATGAGAAAGCAAGAATAGAAAATAACACACAAATTTGATAACTAGGTTCTACTAATTCACACGCCTCCTGATTACCGCAGATCTTTTTACTGAAAGAGTAGAAATTACACAAGGTGTTTACAACGCTCACAACCCACAACCCAATTACACTCAAGAAAATTACTCTCAATTTTCTCTCACAAAAGCTTTGCTCTCTAAGCTTTTCTCTCACAAAAGCTTTGCTCTCTAAGCTTTTCTCTCAATTGGAATGAAAACTTTGGATGGTTAATTCATTACAATTACACATCTATTTATAGGAAAATTCACTCCTTGAATTACTCCTTAAATTAATGGTTCCTTGAATTGCTCCTAGAATTAAGCTCCATGTTTTACTCCTTGTTTTGTTCCATGTTTTGCTCCATGTTTTACTCCTTGTTTTGTTCCATGTTTTGCTCCTTAAATTAAGGAGCTTTATAATAATAATCTCTAACACCTCCCACTTGAAGACCGATTTCAACTGTTTTTCACACCTCGATCAATGTGCAGCCTTTTCTAGTCTTTGTTATTCTAGAGACCTAACCGAAGTCGAAAGCACAACTTCGCCTTGTCAATAATCACCACCTTTGTTAACATATCCGCCGGATTTTTGCTTCCTCAATCTTCTCCAAGATAACACATCATCTTCTAATGTAGATCCCATGAAGTGATAACGAAGTCCAATATGTTTGGTTCTAGAATGAAATGTCAATTCTTCATGCTGTATCGCACTGACTATCACTACGCAGTAACATTATTCTCTTTGTTTGAATCCCAACTCGCTTAACAAACCTCAAGCCATATCATCTTTTTACTAGCTTCGCCATCGCTACATACTCACCAGAAGGATAGAGTGACAATTTTCTCGTATTTGTGACATCCAACTACCACCGTAGTTCCAACAAAGAATATATAACCAAATGTGCTTCTTCTGATCAACTTCACCTCCAAAGTCTCATCTACGTATCCTTGTACTTTTAATCCTCCTTTACTAAAGTACAAACACTTTTCTCACAGGCCTCGCAGATACCTCAAAATCCACTCGATCGCTTCCCAATGAGTTTTCCCTCGGATTCGACATAAATCTCGCTAACAACTCCCACCGTACGGCCAATGTCTCGGTCTTGCATGCACTATCAAGCGTACATCAAACTTCCAATGGCCGAGGCATAAGGAACCTTAGCCATGAATTCTCTCTCTTCCTCTCGTCCGAGTGGGACCGATCCTCGGATAGGCGAAAATGACTCAGCCAAGCGGCGCGTTTGTCCGGCTGGCATCGCTCATGTCGATCTATGCAAAACACGATTGACGTACTCGCCCGAGATAACCGCAAGGATCATTTCTTCTTATTTCTTGTGATTTGCATTCAAGAATCTTTTTGCTGACCTAAGTCTTTCATGTCAAACTCCTTGACAATCGATGCTTCAATCTTCCGATATCATCCATATCCGAACCCGTTACTAACATATCATCAACATAAAGTAGTAAAATGATATAATCGACCTATATCTCTCAAGTAGCAACAATGGTCGACGATTGCACTTCTAGAAACCTTCCCTATGCATTTAAGCTATCAAACTTTTCTCGTACCATTTTCTGGGCTTGTTTCGTGCCATACAAACTCTTCTTAAGTCTCGCACACCACAAGCCTTCTTCTTCCCTCTTTTCTCGAGAAACCTTCTCGGGTACATGTATATCTCTTCATCTAAATCTCCACAAGGAATGCAATCTTCACATCCAACTGCTTCAAGATGAAGATCTTCGATGGCTACAATGCTCAATACCGATCTGATAGTATTAAGCTTCACAACAAGTGAGCAAAAATGTCACAGTAGTCAACTCCTTCCTTCCTCGTTGAAACCCTTCGACAACTAGGCGGGTTTTGTATCTCTTTGGAACCATCATGCCCTCTTTCACCTCTACACCCATTTGTCATGGAAAGTTGCCTTCTTTCCCATGTGCAACTCCGGCCTAGTTCCCATGTCCGGGTCGAGATGAGAGATTTCATTTCTTCTTTCATACAAGAAGCTCCCACTTGTCGGAATCTCGAAGTCTCGACAAGCTTCATCATAGCATCTCGTGCTCCCCTCCATCACCAAGAACATATAGTTCATGTACGTATCTCCGTTAGGCATTTACGAGATCGAAGACCTTCTCACTGGCTGCGAGCCTGAGTAAGAGGTCATGGCGTCGAATGTCAGGTAATGTCTTTGTCCAACAAGTTCCTCCGTCGAGGATTTATTACAATTGGTTCTCATGCTGAAGTATCCGGGACATCATCCGCATCTCGCAAATACCGACTCATTCCGTTCCTCGAGGCATCGGGCGTCATTTTATGCATGTCTCCTTATACATCACCCCTTTCGTTGAAAATCACATCTCTCGCTACTTGGATAACTTTCTTCTTTTCGTCATCCCAAATGCGGTAGCCAAACTCATCCTCACCATAGCCAATGAACGTGGGCATTTTCTTGGATCTGGGATCAAGCTTATTCCCGCCGATCACCGATATGCACAAATGTTACACAACCGAAAAACTTTTAGATGTGATAGTTTCACCTCTTTTCCGCTCCATACCTCCTCTCGGTATTCTACGCTCCAATGGAACAGATGGGGCCTCATGATCAAGTAAGCCGCCGTGTTGACCGCTTCGCCCAAAATTGCTTCTAGAGATCGTATACCTGACAGAATGCTTCCGGGCTCTTTCTCATTAACGTTCGATTCATACGCCGCCTACACCATCGTGTCGAGGCGTGATCGGCACAGCTCTTTCCATTCTCGATCCCGTGCTCATAGCAGAATTTTTGAATCCTGTCTTCATATTCACCACCATTATCTGCCTGAAGCTTTTTGATCTTTAAACCCGTCTCATTTTCCACCATAGCTTTCCATCTTCTCGAAAGCCTCGTATACTTCGTACTTACGCTTTGTGAAAGTAAACCCATACCTTCCGAGAGCGATCATCACGAAAGTCACGAAGAAGTGTTTCCCACCAATGATGAGACTGGCCGTCGGGTCCCCAAACATCAAAGTGAATAAGCTCTAGTCTTTCCTTCTTTCGGGATTCTCTCGCAACTTGTCCGAAAGCCGACTCTCTTTGCTTTCCAAGTATGCAATCTTCGCACATGTCTATCTCCGTACCGTAGACACTGAAGTTTTCCCTTTGGAAAGGCATAATCTTCATCCCCTTCTCACTCATACGGCCTAGTCTCTCGGTGCCACAGATTGGTCTTTCATTGGCCGGGTCGCAACCGTAATTGAACAAGGCCTCTCGTCACATGTAAAGCAGTGCCACTTTTCGGGCTTCGAGCAACCATTATTACACCATTTGAAATCTTCCAATCATCACCACAAGATCGTAGCTGTAGCCTTCATCGGCCAATCGCCCCACCGAGATTAAGTTCCTTCGAGATCGGGAATACGCCCGACATCCTTCGCTCCCAAACAAACTGCTCAACTTAATCTTCACTACACCTTTGCCAATAATAGCACATGGTTGATCATCACCAAGATATACCTTTCCAAGGTTTCCTGGGACATATTTCTCGAAGAATTCTTTTTTCAGGAAGAGAATGGAACGATGCTCCAGTAGTCTAACACCCAAGATTCTTCCTCGTTTCTCCAAAGAGCATATCAATGCATCATCTCCTCCCGAGTGGAAGTAACATTTGCCTCTCGCTTTCACTTGTTTGTCCTTCTGTATTCTTCTTCCACAATTCCAACACTCGATAGTCTTCGAGCTACGGGAATTATTAGGATTCCTAGATTGGACTTCCTGCCTTTTCGATCTACCTCTAGAGTCGGCTCTACCACGTCCATTTCCTTTGGTTGAATTTCTTCCTCTCGACTCGTATGCAAAACCGAAGAGGTCGACGATTCACCCGTCTCCTCTACGCTCGGATCTCTTCACCGAGAACCAAATCACGAACATCGTCGAAATTTCAACTTATTCGTTTCCCGACGAGCTACCACAAATGCGACAAGAGGATTCCGCCTTTCTCGGTGAGAAGACAAAAGTATCAATGCTCATACTTCTTCATCGACCAATTTCCACCGAACTCAACCGGGCTGTAACCGTGTCGAGTTCTATCGAGATGTCGAGCTACCGACGCGCCTCTTCCGTCATCCGCAGAACAAGCGCCCATCAAGTGCACTTTGTTTCGAGGCCGACGGCTTCTCCTACATATCGATAGAGCCGCCATAGCACCCGCCGTGGTCTTTTCCTTTCGCTACGTTGAAAGCAACATTACGGGATAACGTCAATCGAATAACTCCGAGTGGGTCATGTCTGCCTGTAAGATTCCAATCTTCTTCCTTCATGCCTCCGGCTTCTTCCCCGAGAGGTTGATATAGATTTCTTTTCGATACGTATAATCCTCTATCTCGCATTTTCCAAAACCCGAAATCAGGCCATCAAATTTCTCGAGTTTCACCCTTCCTTCATCTCACAGCGTCATCGCTCCCACTAAAATCGACTTTCTCTCGGATCGTTTCGACTATTTCTGCGTAAAATTGGATGTAAATCACTACCAATAACTCCGATACCGGGCTTGTTTGGGAAATAACGCAAATTCCCGATAAGCCAAACTTATGCAGAAAGCAAGAATAGAAAATAACACACAAATTTGATAACGGAGGTTCGCCAATCTTGCTTACGTCTCCTGACTCCGCAGACTTTGACTGAAAGAGTAGAAATTACACAAGGTGTTTACAACACTCACAACCCACAACCCAATTACACTCAAGAAAATTACTCTCAATTTTCTCTCACAAAAGCTTTACTCTCTATGCTTTTCTCTCAATTGGAATGAAAACTTTGGATGGTTAATTCATTACAATTACACATCTATTTATAGGAAAATTCACTCCTTGAATTACTCCTTAAATTAATGGTTCCTTGAATTGCTCCTAGAATTAAGCTCCATGTTTTACTCCTTGTTTTGTTCCATGTTTTGTTCCTTAAATTAAGGAGCTTTATAATAATAATCTCTAACAATAATCTCTATATTATCACATTTAGAATGCATTCATGCATTTACCATCACATTGCACAATACATTGAATTATTTTTGTTGCTAAAATTTAGCCTAAATATAGGTTAAGATATAGCCTAAAATATATATTAAGACAGTCCAAAATATAGGCTAAAATATAGCCTAAAGTTCTAGATTTATGGACCTAGATTAAAAGCCTTTTTTGGCCTAAGAATAGTCCAAATTGAAAAATATTTATTTCATTAAAGATTATATCCCATTGAGCTAACTATACAACGTACTTTAATTTACCTCAATCGGATATCGAATGAAAAAGATATAGCAATAATAACGACAAATGCTCAATAAAACTTTAAAAAAAAACTATTCTTCAAATAAGAGTCTTCTTTAACAATGAATATTACTAATCATATTTGGAGTATGAATATCTTTCTACATTTATCTAAGATTAGGGTTTTCATTTTTCTTATAAATACAACCTATTGCTCATTGTTACAAGACCCTACACAACTTACAAGCACACAAAAACTATATGTTTTTAATTCCCACAAATTTTATAGTTTTTATTGTTTATTTTTTGTGATCCCTTTTCTCTAGGATTCTCCCACGCTTACATCAATTCATCATATGTGTTTTTTGATTTATTGAACTGATTATTTAGGTTCAAAAAAGCTTGTCCATTGATCTTGGTTTGCAATCTTTCTTCTAGGTTTACTATAGATTTTCTTTAATTGATATATTTGTTGAATCTACTAGCTTAAGATTTATTCATTATTGAAATCCATATAAAACACACACGACCACTTGTGTTTATGTGCTCATGCTTTTGCAAATTATTTTGTAAATGTGTCTAATTAGTAAGGAACTAATTAAAATATTGGTTAGGATTCACTCATGTTAATAATGGAGACTCTGAAAATAGAATAAGAGCTCTAAAGTATATTGGGGGCAGTATCCTAAGAAGGGTAGTATAAGTCCGAGTTTGAACTTAAAAATTTAATTTTCATAATGTAAAGATTAGGTATCCGGTAAACCAGTGATTTTCCTCTTGGATCATTGGTGTGACATATGTTGTTTTTATCTAAAAATATCGTGTTAATATTTTACTTTCTGTATTTAATTTTTAACATGTGATTGCATGTTTGGTTGTTGTATCTAGATATAGATTTTAAAATTGTTAATTTTTAAAATAATATATTCACTTTCTCTAAACTTATTTGGTCTTTATTGTGAACTTTCATGTGTAATATTTGTAACTTCTATATTATTAAAAACTGCTGATAGATGTAGCACATACACATATTTCTTCAATTTACAAATATTCAAATGAAATGACCTCCATAATCATTTGGCAGATTTTTGGATAAAAAATAAAATAAAATAACCACTCATGTCTAAAGTATTATGAGTACCTTGTAAAAAGTTCAGGAAAGCAGAGGTTATAAAGATGCTCAAAACACTTCGGAAGACATCTGCATCAAAGAAAGCAGCAGGAGATCCAGAGGGGCTCCATGCAACTATAAGCATAGCCTAGAAAATAGAATATAATCAATGAGAGACATGCTAGAGGAAAAAACTACTTCAATTTCCCCCGTGTCTTCTGCAATTACTGACAAGTATATTAAAGGTTAAACGGCTTCCAAATTATCCAAATTTTGGTCTGTTTTACACAGATATTTTGACTTTTTTAGCACCCAAACTTTTATCCTATTTAGACATAAATACTTTTTTGTTATTAAGTTATCTAATGTAAACTAATTAACACTAATTAAATTTTGCTATGTCACTAACACTAATTAACTATCATGGTAGAACTTAATCACAAAAAAAGACTTATATGTAAACGAGATAAAAGTCCAAGTACTTTTGTACAGAGAAAAAAAGTTCAAGTAATTTTGTAGAAAATGAACAAAAATTTGGGTACCTTGGATGTTATTTTAGCCTATATTAAAACATTCATGCGTGGTAAAGATTGATGAAGCAGAAAAAAAATTATATCTTCTCAAAATTGAAATATCTTTGGAAATATCTAGACAGTTATAGCCGTTAGCCTCCCAGGGACCCTAATATTCTGCATAAATATTTAATCCTACTTTTCCTGTCGTTCTCAAGTCAGCTACCACTGCTATCATAAGGTCAATTAGATGCATTTCCAATTTCTTTTCTCTTTTAACACTGCATATCTCTACTAAATTTTTTAAGTGAGATTAAGAACTTGAACCAGAAACCAAACAATGAATTTACTTCTTGAGCCTATTTGTGGGGTTTTAATACTAAAACCACATGCATACTCTGCTACGAGGAATTATCTCAATCACCAAGGGGTACAGCCACTCTCGTGAAACCTAAAAAACTTCATCAACATTTTAATTAAGAGAAATTTTGGCCTAAAGATTTACGAACCTGCTTATTCAGACTTATAAGTTGGGATTCCATAATGGAAGTGACATGGAAGAAAGACATGTCAGCCCTTTTTATAAACATCCAATTAATATGTTTGCTCAATTTAATAGTTAATGACCATCTAAACTAAAAAGAAAACAATTCCTCATTGCAGTTCAATGCAGTTAATGTAAGATGAAGTTATATATAAAATAAGGATTCGTGAAGGAAGATTTTAACAAATTACAAATGTCAGGAAGGTTAAATTCATATACCAAAACAAAATGCATATACACAAACATGACGCTACCTGTAATGCCAGTATAAAGAATATCCACATTCTATCGAAACTTCTGTAGAGGTGCCAAAACGTACGGACTTCTACAAAATTTGTTTTAGGCTTTGTCCCTCCAGCAGCAACTTGATTTGGTCTCTGTCAAAGATATTTATGGATCATACAATTTCTATTTAATACATACTTTTCTGTGTAAATCAAAAAATTGTCAAGTTCATAGTACACCAGTGAGTTTCATTTTCATCTCAAGAAATGTCATCAGATAACACTTCTAAACAAGTTACTAAAAAAAACAATTGTGCTATTGTTTCCCCACTTCCGTAGCTTCTCCCAAGTTTAAGGAGAAAAGAAACATAAAGCAAAAGGTATTTAGAAGGAAAAGATATATATACCTCATTTACAGGCTGCACCCCATCTGAATGCCTAAAAAAAGGGTCTTTAGGGTTCATTGGCCATCCCAGCCCAAAACATTTTTCAGACCTACAGAAAAGAAACATGTTTCTTTTAAGATACTTACCAAAAGTATGGTTTCAAGATAGCATACGATTGTAACATGAAACAGGACTTATGGTTTCAAGATACTTACCAGAAGTATTCATTTAGATCATCATAGTTTCTCCAACTTGAATGACTTGCCCTACCTCCCTTATTTCTCTTTGATTCCTACGTAAAAAAAATAACAAATGAATGAAATAGTTTAGAAGCAGAACCATCATTATATAGCATCAGTTAATGAGCTTATTACCTTGTACAAAACCTCATATATAGGGGTTATAACATTCTTCAAAAAATATTCTTCATCACGTGCTTCATTTTCATACGTTTCTCCACTGACAGGATGAACATGGCTATAGCATATCCCATAAACCTCATTGGCCATCTTTTGGAGAAAGAGATTGTCGATTTAAAAACATATATTAGAATGAAGAAATTAACCTGCTATAAATTAAGGCATGATTTGGCCACAATCATATGATATTTTCTAAATGCCATAAGTGGTTTGCATTCTAGAAATAAGAAATTTTTATTATCAACCATGAAGTCAAAAATTCTTAGCTCAACAGATGATTAGGAAACTAATACCTCAAAGAAATGAATTCACTTATTCTGCTTGGCACATGCAAAAATGTTTAATAAACAAGTTAAAAGCCTACTTGTTACATTGGGATGCTATTTGCAATACCTTTGCTAGTTTAAAATAATTTAAATGAATTGATGACTCCACTTGTGATACAAATGAATGTTTCTTAAGTTGTTTACTTTCTTGTTTTGAGTTGAAAAATAAGTTTCATGCAAACTGAATTCACCCTACCTTGGGTCAAATGATAAAATTTCAGTTAAATGTAAAAATCCCAGTTAAATAGAAATGTAGAACCATGTAGTGTAATCATTCATAAAGACAACATGATATTTTAGTTTTGATTTTAGAACCCATTAGGATTTTATTAAAATAATAGATAATTATGATTAAATTTCCGTAGGAGTCTTATATATAGTCTTAAAAGGATTAGGTTTTAGTCTTATTATTACTATTGATGAGCTGCTGATGAAAACAAAAGAAAAAAAAAGATATATATATATATAACTTAGTGTTTGTTTGAAGGAAAAGTGAAAAGCTTTATTGATCTTCACTTTGAATGATATAGGTAATATACATTTATATATGTTTACTTAGGCAAGTAGCAGTGACATTAGTTAGAAATCAATTTGCTTGCAAGTTTTGTGAATCTTCATTTAATTCTTAACACTACAATTTGATTTCCCTTTTTACTTTATTTACTTTGTTACGATGAACATGCATATACTGCATATGTCATTCAAAGACGCTTATGCTCTTGAACAGCTATCTTGTTAAGTGGAGTTTAATGATTTGACAATTGTAATATTTGTTCTAGGATTTGTTAAGTTGATTTGATTTAAGTGACATATTTTGAATCATCTAGTTAGGATTATTCATTGTTAAATCTGTTCTAGAACACACACGTGTACTTGTGTTTTTGTGCTAACCCTTTTTACAGCTGATTCGTGAACGTATCTGATTGGCTAGAAGCTCATTGGATCGTTGGTCTGGAAACCACTCACGCTAACACTAGAAACTGTAAAAACAGAGTAGGGGTTTGTAAGTAAAGTACGTTGGGATAGTATCCTAGGGAGGGTAACATAAGACTGAGTTTGTACTTGAACATTTGATTTTCATAGTGGAAAATTAGGTGGTTCGGTGGACCGGTGGTTTTCCTCTTAAGTCATGGCTGTGGTCTAGGTTGTTTCCACCTAAAAATATTGTGTGTTATTATTTTATTTCTGTACTTTATTCTTACTCACGATTGCATAACTAACCGTTCTATTTAGGTTATTATATTATAAATTGATAAAAATTAAAAATAACCTATTCATCCTCCTCTAGGTTAATTAGGTCCATATCTTATAAACTTTCAACTATAAATATAGATGTAATCTTTCAGTATTATGAATGAATAAGAATTTCTTTCTTTAATTGTATGATTCTCCTCTCAACTTATTTGATTCATCAATATAAACCTATTTTATATTTATATTTCTACTTGGTATCAAAGTCGTGTTCGATGTTGAACACTTTTTCTATTTGTTAAACCAAAAAAGTTATGTTTTTTGTTTTCCTTTATCTGATCAACTTAAAAAAAAGTTGACATAATCCATTATTTCTATTAGAGATGTTAGTTGAGTATTAGATGTCTATCACTAGTTGAATATATTAATTGTGTATTAGGTGTCTTAGTTGTGTATTAGATGTATGTCACCTAAGAGTGTCTCTACTTTGTATATAAATATGTAGTGTCTTTGAATGGAAATTAATAAGAGTGAATTCTGAGTTTTCCATTGTATCAGAGCATTTGGGTTACAAAATTCGGAATTTTTTTTCCTGTTCAAATTAGGGTTTGATTTTGGGTAAACACAAATTAAGATTTAGTACATTTTTGGGTTCGAACTCGGAACACCCTTTTGGAGTGAAAATTTTTTTCTCACCGCTGGCACAGGGAGGAAGCCCAGTCGCCGACTGGCCAAACCGTGAAGTCCGGTCACCAGACTAGCCGCGAGTGAGCCGCACGTGCCACCATGACTTTCTGCCATCTTTCCACGCGCCGGTGCGTGACAGCGCGTCCCTGCAACAGTCTTCTCCGGTCGACCTCGTGTTACTCTCCGGCATTCTCCTACGTCATCTATGGTGGTTTGGCACTCATCGCTTGTGATTGTTTAGGTTTGGGTTCTTCCAATTTTGCTGTTGTTGGATTTTGTTTGTTCATTTATTCGCTGTCTTGTCGTTTGTAGGAGTTATGGCTGAAAAGAAATCTAATGTTGTGACGGATATGGTGCCTATGATGTCTAAAATCACTGACCATAAGCTCAATGGCTTGAATTATTTGGCTTGAAGCAAGACCATTCGAATTTATTTGAGAAGTATCGACATAGATACTCATTTGACTAATGATCCTCCTAAAGATGATTCAAAGCAGACATGGCTTAGAAAAGATGCCTGCTTATTTCTACAGATTTGGAATTCTATTGAGAGCAATGTAATTGACTTGATCAATCATTGTGAATTCGTTAAGGAATTGATGGATTATTTGGATTTCTTATATTCTGGTAAAGGAAATCTTTCTCGCATGTATGAGGTATGCAAAACCGTGCAGACAAACAAGATCAATCACTCACAAATTATTTTATAGAATTTAAAAGGACTTATGAGGAGCTCAATAGTTTGATGTCTTTTAGCCCTGATGTGAAGGTTCAGCAAAGCCAATGGAAACAAATGACGGTCATGAGTTTTCTTGCCGATCTTCCCTTTGCTTTTGAGACTGCTAAGTCTTAGGTTCTTTCTGGTTCTGATATCTCCTCTTTACAAGAGGTGTTTAGTCGAGTACTTCGTACAGAAAGCACTCCACCTCCACCTCCACCTCCACTTGCTCAATTAAATGGTACTTTGGTCAGCCGAAATAATAATTATGAGCATGGACAGTCAACTTATATGACTAGAAACAAAGGAGGCAGCTCGCAAGGGTTTGAAACTCGACCACAGAACCTAGGAGGTATTGTGTGTCACTATTGTCACAAACCAGGACATAAGAAACATGACTGTAGAAAGCTTTAGTACAAGCATTAGAAAGGTCACTCGGCTCATATTGCATCCACTTATGATACTTTTGAAAAATCAGTTCTTATCTCTACAGATGAATTTACCAAGTTCTCACAGTATCAAGAATCACTAAGGTCTTCATTACCTTCTGTCACTGCTATTGTTGATTCAGGTAAATTAAATGCGTGTCTCCTTTCCTCATCTTCCAAATGGGTTATTGATTCTGGTGCCACAGATCATATGACAGGTAATTCTAGTCTCTTTTCTACTTTTCAGTCACACACTTCCACCTCTATTGTTACCTTAGCCAATGGGTCACCATCTCGTGTTCTTGGGTCTGGCACAATTACTCTCACTCCTTTGCTTCCTTTGTCGTATGTCTTACATTTACCTAGCTTATCATTTAATTTGATCTATGTAAGTCACCTTACTCGCAATCTTAACTGCTGCATCTCATTTTTTCCTGATCATTGCTTATTTCAGGATCTTATGACGAAGAAGACTATTGGTAAAGGACATGAGTCTGGAGGCCTCTATATTCTTGACACACCAATACCAAAATCTGTTGCTTGCTCTGGTGTAACCTCTCCCTTCGAGGCACATTGTAGACTGGGTCATCCATCTCTTCCTTTACTTCAGAAACTTTGTCCTCAGTTTAGTAAGATGTCTTCATTAGATTGTGAGTCTTGTCAATTTGCAAAATATCATCGTCTTAGTTCAAATCCAAGAGTTAATAAACGTGCTAATGTTCCTTTTGAATTTGTTCATTCTGATGTTTAGGGTCTTTGTCCTATTTTGTCTAAACCTGGATTTAAGTATTTTGTTACTTTTGTGGACGATTATTCTCATGTAACTTGGTTATATTTAATGAAGAGTCATTCATATTGTTTTCTATTTTTTGCACATTTTGTGTTGAGATTAAAACTCAATTTAATGTTTCAATTTGTACTTTGCGAAATGATAATGCCAAAGAATATACATTAGCTTTGTTTCAATCTTATATGGTTCAAAATGGCATACTTCATGAAACTTCGTGTGTTGATACTCTATCTCAAAATGGAGTGGCCGAACGTAAGAACATACATCTTCTCGAAACTACACATGCCTTATTATTTCAAATGAATGTTTCTAAACCTTTTTAGGCCGATGCAGTTTCAACATGTTTTTTTATTAATCGCATGCACTCATCTGTTCTTCATGGTGAGATTCCTTACAAAATTTTGTTTCCTAATATGTCACTATTTCCAGTTGACCCTAGGGTATTTGGTAGCACTTGTTTTGTTTGGGATATTCGTCCGCATGTTACTAAATTAGATCCAAGTCTTTGAAGTGTATCTTCCTTGGTTATTCTCGTCTCAAGAAAGGTTATAGATGTTATTGTCCTAGTCTTAACAAACATCTTGTCTCAATTGATGTTACCTTCATGGAAGACACACCCTATTTTTCGTCTTCTCCTCCTCCTACACGTCAAGGGGAGGATGATGATTTGTTAGTTTATTCTATCACATCATTTGAACCTGTTTCTGATCCAGTTCCTGTTAGGCCTCCTATAACTCAAGTCTACTCCATACATAGACCTTCTGATTCATGTCCTGCACCTACTCATTCGTCATCAGATCCAGTCCTGAACGATGATCTTCCTATTGCATTACGCAAAGGTAAACGTCAATGTACTTATCCTATTTCTTCTTTTGTTTCTTATAACTGCTTGTCGTCTTCCTCTTGCTCTTTTATTGCCTCTCTTGATTCTATTTCTATCCCTAAAATTGTTCACGAAGCCATATCTCATCCTGGTTGGCATCATGCAATGATCGAGGAAATGAATGCGTTGGATGACAATGGTACTTGGGACTTGGTTGATTTACCTTCGGGGAAACGGGCTATCGGATGCAAATGGGTGTTCACAGTTAAGGTTAATCCGGATGGGTCAGTTGCTCGATTAAAGGCCCATCTTGTTGCTAAGGGATATGCTCAAACCTATGGAGTGGACTATTTTGACATTTTCTCTCCTGTTGCTAAATTGACCTATGTTCGGTTGTTTATTTCTATGACAGCTACTCACCATTGACCTTTGCATCAACTAGATATCAAGAATGTTTTTTTTTATGGTGATCTTCAAGAGGAGGTGTTTATGGAACAACCTCCTAGTTTTGTTGCTCCGGGGGAGTCTAGGCAAGTTTGTTGTCTCCGCAAATCTTTGTATGGTTTGAAACAAAGTTCTCGTGCTTGGTTTGGAAAATTTAGTCAAACTATAGAAACGTTTAGTATGATGAAAAGCAAGTCTGACCATTCTGTGTTCTACAAACAATCAGAAGCTGGTATCATTCTTTTAGTTATGTATGCAGATGAAATTGTTATTACTGGAAGTGATATTACGGGATTTTCATCTCTTAAGTCTTTCCTACATACTCAGTTTCACTCGAAGGATTTAGGGATGCTAAAGTATTTCTTGGGTGTTGAAGTCACAAGGAGTAAAAAATGTATCTTTCTATCTCAGAGAAAATATGCCCTGGACTTATTAACTGAGACACGAAAATTAGGAGCAAAACCTTGTAGTACTCCAATGACTTCGAACATCCGCCTTACAGGAGATGGGGAACTCTTTAAAGATTCTGAGAGATATCGAAGGGTGGTTAGAAAGTTGAATTACCTTACCGTGACTCGTCCAGATATTGCATATTCGGTCAGTGTTGTTAGCCAATTTATGTCATCCCCAATAGTTCATCATTGGGCAGCGTTAGAGAAAATTTTGTGGGTATCTTGTATGCAAATCACGGACACACTCATATTGAATATTTTTCAGATGTAGATTGGGCAGGTTCCAAAGTGGATAGAAGATCCACATCAGGCTATTGTATTTTCATTGGAGGAAATTTGGTCTCTTGGAAAAGCAAGAAGCAAAATGTTGTGTCTCGATCGAGTGCAGAGTCAGAATATAGGGCTATGGCACAATCTGCATATGAGATAATATGGATATATTAGCTCTTGGATGAAATAGGTCTTAAAACTTCAGTACCAGCGAAATTGTGGTGTGATAACCAAGTTGCTCTTCATATTGCTTCTAATCCTGTGTTTCATGAGCGAACTAAACACATTGAAATTAATTGTCATTTTGTTCGTGAGAAAATTCAACAAGGTCTAATTTCTACAGAATATATAAAGACCGGAGAACAACTAGGAGATATCTTCACGAAAGCTTTAAGTGGGGTTCGGGTTGATTATCTTTGTAACAAGTTGGGCATGATTAATATATATGCTCCAACTTGAGGGGGAGTGTAAGAGATGTTAGTTGAGTATTAGGTGTCTATCACTAGTTGAATATTAGTTGTGTATTAGGTGTCTTAGTTGTGTATTAGGTGTATTTCACCTAAGAGTGTCCCTAGCTTTATATATAAATATGTAGTGTCTTTGAATGGAAATTAATAAGAGTAAATTCTAAGTTTTATAATTTTTAATTATTTTTATTAGAATATAATATGACAAAATTTAAGAAACTTATATAACAACGATCTTGAACAGAAGAGAAGAGTTTTGCATTACATTCGGAATACACACATTTAATCTGTGATACCACTTTTTGCAGACACCCGTAAATAAAATGTTATTTGGGAATTCACAAAGATATGTGTGTACACATGCATATGTTTACGCAGGGTTTGTTATATAACAGTGTATAAAAATACTAATTGGTAGAGAGCAATCTTGAATTGTTCTAAACAACTTTGTTGAGCATATGAGTAAAAAGTATTGCAGAAGATGTCTATGGGTAAACATACATACGATAAGGAACATCTAAGCTATATAAGCATGGAAAACATACATTATGGAAAATATAGCACAGGCACTCCGGCATGAATCGAATATTTGATGCTTCACCCCATATAAGAAGATAAAGTGCAATATAAATTATTTCCAATTGTTGCCTGTCAAAATCTTGGGGGAACCTGAGAAGAAAACAAAAGAGAAGGGGAAAACAAATTAAAAAAGGAGGTTTCAGAGCACCAAATCATGACAACATTTTGTGAGTCTTAATTTGTAACTACTTTCAAGGTTTTACTTACAAGGTACAATAGAGAAAGCAGTTAGATCACTCACTTGAGGTTTGATTTAATATGTAAATAGTGGCACCATGAACTGTAATTCTTGAAGATTTTATCCATCAGACGATGAACAGTACCACTATCCAACTGCAATAAGATAGCAATCAATCTTTACTGACAGGAGAAAAATGTATGATTGCTTCCGAGAAATTCATCAGCATGTAAATTAAATACAAGACAGTTTCCAGTAAAAGACAATTCACCAGGATATAATCTTTAAGATTCTTTCTCCGTGCATCAATATTTGCAAGTAGCAATATCAGGTGTTCCCTCTGATTTGCTACATTTCCTTTCTTAAAAACCCAAAAACAAAAGCCAACAAAAAGCAGTTAGATAAGCTCAAGTTTCCTTCATCAAAAATAAATACAGCTTACAGTTGTCATACTGAGAAAAGGATCATTGCAGATCTCGAACACAGAAATAAAATATTCCATATCACTCCTAAGCAGTCCTCTAGTTGGACTAAATCAAGTAATTTAGTATGTTTATATTTTACTGAGAGCACTAAAAGTAGCACAATTGGGAATTTTCTCCTAAAAGAAGACATCCACAAGTTTGGGAAAACCTTTACTATGTATCTATTAAATAAAATAATTTTTTTTTACCATTTCGTTCTCCATGTTTCTTTTGTCAAAAAGTCATTTCAAAAAGTCATTTCAAAAAGTCATTTCAACGAGTCAATAAGTTTATGTGCAGCTGAAACAATAAGTTAAAGTTGTATTTAGCTTGACAAAACACCCAAGGTGAAGAACCAAATAAGAATATTTACAAATCACAGCAGACGCACTCAAGAGCAAGTTACCTGAAACCCAAATATAGAGGACAACCAATCCAGTATATCATTGACATGTTTAACTCTCTCAGTGGGCACCGTCAAACCATCATCTGGCCCAGTGGGTTTTAAGTGAAATCTATGCAAATTGTCCACATTTCGTAGAGCACAAAGAGCTGCTTTGATCTACATGTTTCAGATGAATAATTAATTAACATTAAGAAAGATGAAGCAAAATGCGAAACAGAAGTGAAGTAAAATGACAAACCTCAGGAAATTCCATGATTGCTGGTTTAATCCCTACAGCATATAATGGAATAATGTTAAAATGTGCATACTGCTCCCTTTTTCTTGCAACATCTTCTGCAATTCTTTGTATCTGTAGTATAATAATTTGCAATGATAACATTTTAGTAATTTCCATCCCATAATTATTCTGTAAATACTGAGAATATTGTACCAAAATCATGCAAATTATACCTGCAAGTCTATCTTCTGGGGTGATACCACTGTCTTCAGCACCTCATAAAGTACAGTTGCAATTTGGCAGATCTTAGCCATCTCCTCCCTTCAAATAACCAGATAGAGAGAGATTAGAAAAGGGAAATGAGGAAAGATACTGAATTGGTAAGTAAAACATTGAAAATAAATCCTTACGGTTTTTTTGTATATTCTCCTTCTCTGATATTTTTTTCGTAGAAATATCGGTAAAACAAAAGTAATTCATTTGGATCAGTTGTAGCAAGAGTATAATTTGCTTCATTTTCTTCCTACAACAACAGAACGTTCAGATGATTAAGAATACTAAAGTTTAATCTCAAAATCTTTGATACGGACATGAATTTTAGAAATGACACCGAGTTAGTATTATCAGAAGAAGCATGAACTAGTCTAAACGTTATAATTCAAATTTAATTTACAACTCTGTATCAAATTTCATTACATACCTTTCCATTTTATGAAAACCAATGATATCAACTCGGTACCAAAGCTCAAAGCAAGTAAAAACAATATTTATGATGTAGTGAAATTATGAAATAGAGTAGCCAATGATCAAGGGAGAGGTAAAGAAGATGAAGATGGAAGTTTTGTTAGGAAATTTGGATAAAATGGTATAATCACAAATTCTCCCTCCCAAGATCTTCCTTTGGAGAATATCAAATAACAGAGAAATAGATAATACACAACACAAGAATTATAGTGGAAACTCCAAATTAGAGAAAAACCACTTTCGTTGTCAAAAGACAATCAGAGAAAAATTCACTATGTGGAAAATTGTTACAACCACACTCTCAGTAATTTTCTCACACACCCAAAAGACAAGAGCAATTACAAGCCCAAGAGAATTTTCCCACAAAATTCTCTCACTCAAGAACTTCTCAAACAAGCTTTTATCTATTTTTGGGATGATTATCAATGAAGAAATGAAGCCATATTTATAGCCTTCAAGTTCTCATTTCATATGCCAAATATTTCTTCATTTAACAAAATTAGGCTACCTAATTTTCCTATTCTTTATTCAAACAAGGTTAGGCACCTCCATTTTTGAAAATATGGTAAGCCACCTTTCATGAATTTTCTTCTAAATTAGGCACCTCTTTATTTTGACTAACAAATCTAATATTATTTTTAATCAATCATAATAAGTTTGTGGGGGAATTCAGAGAAAAGAACATTTTCTCACAACCATGTGTGCTACTTTTCTTCTTTTTTTAAGGATTCAAGATTTCACCTTCTTCAAATTTTCAAAATGTTGTTCAAGTTTTTTGGGATATCTATTTATTCATCTTATTTTTCTGTTTTGCCTCCTAATTCTTCTACACTCACTCTATATTGGATGGACTGGTGGTCCACATTTGTACCTTCTTTTTTTTCTTTTTAATGAAGCAAACACATATTTGTTTCCTATCAATAAAAATAAAGCTTTGGAATACAATAAAACATGGGTGATCAATTTTCAAGTCTTTCGGTTTGTGTCATTAGAACACTTTGGTAACATAGTTTTTACAAGGGATACATAAATCATTTGATTTTTAAAATTGGGATATTTTAGTCATATAATTTTAAAGTTATGTGACTAAAGTATTCATTTTTTACGTTTAAAAAGGAAGAAGTTATGAGACTAAATTGTTCTAACTTTAAAGATCAAGTAACTTATGTATCTATTGTAAAAGAAATGTGATCAAAGTGTCCAAATGATACAAACATAGTGACTTCTAAAGTACTTTTTCCATAAACATAGTGACTTCTAAAGTACTTTTTCCATAAACATACTACTTCTAACATTAAATGTCATCCTAATAGACTTCTTATAATTGTACCTTCTAATATTCAAATTAACATAACGAGAAAATAAATAACGAACAAATAACTCTAGCTCCTAATTCAATATACATTCCCTACTAACAAGAGCTTGATGGTAAATATACCTTGACTATTTGAATGGAAAAACAAATTTTATTTCATGTAATTTATAACATAATAACATTATAATAGTTTGAGTTAATTTGTATATATATTATTATTTGTATTATTCTATAAATATTTAGTATTTATCGTCTTACCCTAAATAGGACATGTATTAGTGTACAAATACCTAATTAGGATTAATGAAAAAAATAAACTTTTCATGCATTTATTTATTTTGGTATCAAAGCAAAACATTGAAAGAAAAAAAGGGACAATTTTTTTTCTTTTGTTGTTTCTATCCTCGTTAGAAACAAAACAATCCAGCCAATACCTGCCGCAGTCCAACCCACTGCTTCTGTGTCCATTAGGTCTGTCACCATCGCCAACCCTTCCCTCAATCTCGCATGAATTCAGCCCCAGACTTGCATGACTTTTAACTTCCATCTTGCGCGAAAGCCCTTTATCATCATTGCTTATGCCACCCATCACTGGTAGTATTTGGTATCCAGTACTCTAGGTTTTTTTTGTGGTGGAAAAAGACTTATTCTAGTGGATCTGTGATTTGCTTTTCATCTTGGAAGTCCCTCCCTTTTCTAAGCCTAATAGGTTGGGCTTCTTTAAGCCTTCATTTAATATTATTTATCTCATTTGATTTTGTTTCTTATCACCATTTATCTAAACCTTACTTAGCTTTTACCTATCAAATTTCTTTTGTGCCTATTCCTATTCATTTTCAAGAAGCCCTTGAAGATCTCAAGTGGAGAGCTACCATAGTAGAAAAAGTAAATGCCCTCCAAAAGAACTGTACTTAAAAGTTGGTCGAGTTACTTAAGGGAAAGAAGATTGTGAGTTATAAGTGGGTGTTTCCTATCAAGTTTTATTCTAATGGAACTTGAGAGAATGATAAAGCCAGAGTAATGGTTATGGGATATGTTCAAACTTATGGTATTAACTTCATGGAGAATTGATAGAGGAAGTATATATGAACCCTTCTCCTAGGTTCCAACTGAAGGAGAAAAGGTGTGCAGGTTAAAGAAGGCTTTATACAGGCTGAAACAGTCATCCAAGGCATGGTTTGATAGGTTAAGTCGTTCAATGAAGGAATATAGTTTTAAACAAAAACCAAAAAATCACTCACTTTTCTATAAAAGGAATGGTGGTGATATTACCTTACTTTTGGTGTATGTTGATGACATGATTGGTACAGGTAATTGAAGCTGTTTTTATTTTACAGAAAAATTACTTCATTTATTTTTTAATATCAGATCCCTTTATATATACATTTGTTATGCCTAATATACTACTGGAAGTCATTAATATATAGCTGCAAATCACCATAAAAATCAGGAAACTAACATCCTGAAAACAGGGGTTGGTTCTACCCTGAAAATCAGGAAACTGCACTCCTAAAATCAGGGGCTGGTTTCACCTTAGAAATCAGAAAACTAACCATACTCCTAGGTTGATTTCCTACACTCCCACTCAAGCTAGGCGATATATGTTTTCCAAACCAAGTACTACATTTAACTCTGTGAAATTAGGTCGAAACAATGCTTTGGTTAAGATATCTGCTACTTGTTGCCTAGATGGAACATAGTTGAGGGAGATCATCTTGCCTTCAATTTTCTCACTGATGAAGTGTCTATCAATTTCCACATGTTTAGTTCGATCATGGTGGACTGGATTTTTGGCAATTGCAATTGCTGACTGGTTGTCACACATGATTCTAATAGATTCTGAATGTTCAACCTTGAGTTCGTATAGTAGTCGTTTTAGCCAAATTCCTTCACAGATGCCCAAAGCCAATGCACGAAACTCAGCCTCGGCACTGCTACGTGCTACCACTGCTTGCTTTTTGCTACGCCATGTCACCAAATTTCCCCAAATAAATGAGCAATATCCAGATGTGGATTTTCGGTCACTAGGAGATCCAAATTTAATCAAGATCGGATAAATTTTCAATCTCCTATTAATTGTTTTCTTAAACATGAACCCCTTTTCAGGATACTTCTTCAAGTATCTTAGAATACGGTTTACTGCCTCCAAATGATCTACTGATGGGTTGCCAAGAAACTGACTAACAACACTGACTGAAAAACTTATATCTGGACGTGTATGGGTCAAATAAATTAACTTACCTACCAAACGTTGATATTGCCCCTTGTCAGTTGCCAATTCATCAGTTCGAGGCATTAGTTTGGTGTTAGGATCCATAGGTGTTTCAAGAGGCTTACACCCACTCATGTCAGTCTCACGCAAGAGATCTAGAACATATTTGTGTTAAGAAACTGAGATTCCTTTAGTACTACGTGCCACCTCCATCCCTAAGAAATATTTCAAATATCCCAAGTCTTTAATCTCGAATTCCTTGGATAATAGCATCTTAAGTCTCTTCATTTCTCCTATATGATTTCCTGTAAGAACTATATCATCAACATATACAATCAAAGTTGTGATTCTCCCATCTGTGAAGTATTTGATAAATAAAGTGTGGTCTGCATGTGTCTGAGTATCCATCCTTTTTGAGGACCTTGGTGAATTTTTCGAACCATGCTCTAGGTGACTGTTTAAGTCCATATAGTGTCTTTCTCAACTTGTATACCTTCCCTTGTGTATCTTTAGTCTCAAAGCCAGGAGGCACATCCATGTAAACTTTTTCGATCAAATCTCCATTTAAGAATGCGTTCTTAACATCGAGTTGAAGCAGTGGCCAATCCTCATTAACTACAATAGATAGCAAGATACGAACTGTGTTAAATTTTGCTACAAGAGCAAAAGTCTCTTGATAATCAATTCCATATGATTGGGTGAACCCTTTAGCCACTAGTCGAGCTTTATATCTATCGATATTTCCATCTGCCTTCCGTTTTATAGAGAATATCCATTTACAATCTACTGTCTTCTTTCTAAGTGGTAGCTCTGTTAACATCTATGTACCATTCTTTTCAAGTGCAGTATATTCTTCTAAGGTTGCCTTGTGCCATTCAGGAACCTTTAGAGCTTCATTGACAGAATTAGGAATCTTGATGTCTAGGGATGTCATAAATGCCTGAAATTTTGGGGACAGATTTACGTAAGAAATGTAACTTTGAAGAGGATGTTGAGTACATGATCAAACGCCTTTTCTTTGTGCAATAGGAAGATCTAACTCAAGGTCAGAACCAAGTTTTGGACTAGATTCTGCTTCATCTTGTAATCTTTCAGATTCAGTCTAGCTCAGTAGAGTTTCTTGGCTTTGCTGATTTTGTGTAGGCAAGTCAGGATTTCTCTTTCTTCCATAAACTTTTATGGCATTATTAGGAAGGAGAAGATGTCTAGGATAGACAATGTGAGATTGATCAGGTTTGGTTTTTGAAGGAGAATCTGGAATGGGTATCAGGTTGGAAGAGGACAAGGTTGTGGAGGGTAAATGAGATGATAAATTCGGTTCAATGAGTGATGACCAATCCCAATTCTGCAATTCATTAGTGTGATTCTCCCCCTGAATTGCAGAATTAGAATAGAATGGAGTTTCTTCGAAGAATTAGGCTAAGAGCAGCAGTTTATGAGCCTAAGGCTCTGATACCATGAAGGTGTTTTTATTTTACAGAAAAATTACTTCATTTATTTCTTAATATCATATCCCTTTATATTTACATTTGTTATGCCTAATATACTGCTGGAAGTCATTAATATACAGCTGCAAATCACCCTAAAAATCAGGAAACTAACATCCTGAAAATGTCAATGGACGACTTAGTCATTCATGCTGACTTTTGATGTGTTCCATTGGTAACAGTGTCATGCTGCTTTGATGTAATTTGTTGTCCATATTCATTTAGTTGTACACATTTCTTGTCCATAGTCTATCTAGTCATGTAAATAATTGTCCATAAACAAGCTCATAGTCAGCTGTCCATAGACAGAATCTATGAGCTAAATCCTGGCTTGTCCATACAGTAAAGTCAGTCTAATCCTGACTATCATTCAGCGGACTTTGATGTATTTTATAGGTTTGTTGTATTTTGTAAAGTCTATAAATAGAGAAATCATAAGACGAAATCATTCGGTCATTTTCATAAAATATTCTTGACTTGTTTCGACATGGTATCGAGCTTCTGAGAAAAAAAAATTCGGTTTTCTATTTGTGAGGAAATCTTCGTTGATATTTTTTAGCGTTTGTTGCTAAACAAGTGTTCTTTGGCAATCTGTTTAAAGTCATTTTCTCGATTTCTTTAATTTGATTATATTTTTGAGTAAGGTCCTTATCTCGGATTGTATTTACTTGCTGATGGATCTTGCACATGTGTGTTAAGTTTACGGGAAAAATTACTCTACTTGGGTTTTCCGGTTTGAACTTTTCCTCGAGGAAAAGACCTTTGGAGCATATTGATGGCCCGGATGTTACACCAACATCCGTCTTGTCAACTCTAAAGGAAGTCGTGTCTTACTCCTTCTTGAATTTGTGCTTGATGCTCGAATCATGTCTTGGCTTCTTAGTTCGGTGGAACCACGTATCGTCGCGACCAACTTGATGGCTCATTCGCTCTGCTTTCGGCTCCATGTGGAATTATTTGAAGAAAGTTTATCATCGAAGACAATGATGCTCGTCGCTTTCGGTTGGAACATGCAATTGCCGTGTTCCAACGTAGTAGTCTTTCCATCCGTGATTATTACTCGACATTTTTGACTCTTTGGCATGAATATCTTGATTTAGTTACAACAAATGTTCACATTCTTCTATATCAACTATTCAAAATCTTCACAAGACTAGTCGGTGATCAATTTCTCGTGAAATTACGCCCGGAATATGAATCGGTTAAACTCTTCTCTACATTGAGCAGATCTCACTTGTTCATACCTAGATATTTGTTTTGGTGAGTTACGCGAAGAACAACGTCTAAGTACTAAGCTATTCTTGAACAATCTTATGGCAATTCCACGACGACAATATGGCTTATGCGAGGGGCGTGGATCATCTATGCCTTCAAAAATATGCAATGTTTTCTTTGCAAAGAATATGGGCATATTCTTGCGCTTGTCCTAAAAAATGTTGTTCTTATTGCAAGAAAAAGGGTCGTATTATCAAAGAATGTCATTATTCGTCCCAGAATCGTCGAGGTTCAAGCATTTCGGACCTCTGTTGTTGTTCCTCCAAGTGCACGTGTGTCTTCCTCAGTGCTTCTCAATCTTCCACCTCATGACAACTATCGCACTCACTGAAATGGTGCAGCGGATGCTAATTTCGGCATTATACGCAATGGGATTTCAAGGTAAAAATTCTACTACACTTTGGTATGTAGACTCGGGGCTTGTCATATGACAAATACTCCACAACTTGTCACCGTATTCGGCCTTATGTTGGCCAATCTACTATTCGGACGTGATGGTAGTTCTTTGCACCAATCAAAGGCGTGGAAATGCTTTCTACATTTAATGTGTTTCTTGCTCTGACTTTCTACAAATCTCATTTCGTTGGTCGATTAGTTGATAACAATTGTCTTTGTTAACTTTTGGTGATGGTTGTGTTGTGCGGGACCGGAGTAACAGAGGAAGCCGTCAGCGAAAGGGACCTAAAGTGGGACGTTTGTTTCCATTACTTTTACCTATTCCGGCAATTTATCCAATTCCTTCTATTGAGTCTTTTTGCTTGTAATAATATTCCTAATCTAAGTATAGTGTGGCATCGTCGTTTAGGCCGTCCTAATACTCAAGTTTTATCTCATATAATAAACTCGGGCTTTCTTGGTAATAAAGAACGTTCTTCTTACCTTTTGAATGTGACTCTTGTAAGCTTGGTAAAAGCAAAACTCTTCCATTTCCTTTGCATGCTAGTAGAGCGTCTACAGCTTTGATCTTATTCTGTTGATGTTTAGACCTTCCCCAGGTTACTTCACATGACAAATTTAAATACTATGTAACTTTCATTGATGATCATGTGATTCACTTGGGTTTATTTTCTTCACTCTAAATCGAGGTTTTCGTACTTTCCATAGAGTTTTTAGCATATGTTGAAAATCAATTTTACGCAAATATTAAGACATTTCATACGGTTACGGTGGTGAATATTTGTCCACTTGAGTTTCCAGGTATTTTTGGCTTAAGGTATCGTATGCATCAACGTTCATTGTCCTGCTACTCAACAAAATGGAGAATTGGTGAGCCTTAAAAATCGCCATCTTAACGATATAGTGCACGTACTCTGCTTGTTAGAATCTTGTTCCATCCATGTGATACCGGGTTGAGGCTCTAAAGGCTGCTACTCACTTGATTAATGCTTACCTTCCCGAGTTTTGCACGTGGAATCTCCATATTTTCGCTTGTTTACTAAAGCTGACCTAATTATGATAATCTTCGTATCTTTGGTTGTGTATGTTTTGTTCATTTACCACCTCACCGTAGCCGAAATAAATTATCATCTTCAATCACATTAGATGTGTAGTTTTAGGATATAATGTGTGTCAAAGGGATTTGTTTGCTTTATGATCCTACATTACATCGTACACGTATTTCTAGGAATGTTATTTTCTTTGAAAATCAACATTTTCCTATGTCTTCATTGCCATCTTAACTCTACTTGTAGTCCTTTCCTCCTTTGAGCACCGATTCTTAGCTCTTCCTCAGCTTCTCGCTTCAAACCAGGGAATGGTATACTCTGAGCTTACTTAGTAAATTTGTCCATGACTTTCTTTGTGTTCCATTGGCTTATTTGTCCATGCTCTTTGATGTAATTTGTTGTCCATATTCATTTAGTTATGTACCGCATTCGTCATCGTATCTAGGTCGTAAATAATTGTCCATAAACGGTATCCTGCTATCATACAACTGACAATCTATGGTCGTCACAATCCGTCTACAGTGTCCCAATTGTGTCATGAAGCCGACTTTGATGTATTTTATAGGTTTGTTGTATTTTGTAAAGTCTATAAATAGAAAGAAATCATAAGACCAAATCATTCGGTCATTTTCATACAATATTCTTGACTTGTTTCTGACAGAAAATAGGGGTTGGTTCTACCCTGAAAATCAAGAAATTGTACTCCTAAAATCAGGGGTTGGTTCCACCCTGGAAATCAGGAAACTGACCATACTCCTAGGTTGATTTCCTACAATAATAATGCCAGTGAGATAAAACAATTACATAGTTCCTTGGCAAAGGATTTTGAAATGAAAGGCTTAGGAAATTTGAAATATTTCTTAGGTATTAAAGTTTCTCAGTCTAAACAAGCACTATTGGCTGAAACGTCACTCTTCCTATCCCAACGGAAATATATCTTAGATTTATTGGTTAAAGTTGATAAATCGGTTTGCGCCTCTGCAAACACATTTATTGAGATGAATCATGGTTTGATTGTGTATCATGATCAAATTTCAACTAATAAGGAAAGATATCAAAAGTTGGTAGGAAAATTAATTTATCTAACTCATACTAGATCTGATTTATCTTACGTCGTTAGTGTGGTAAGTCAATTCATGCATAATCAAGGTGAGCGGTACATAGATGCTGTGAATCGAATCTTGGCCTATTTGAAATCCTCTCAAGGTAAAGGAATTTTGTTCTCAAAACATGGATACCTAGACATCATAGGTTACATCGATTATAACTTTGCAAATTCCAAGATGGATAAAAAATCTACTTCAAAGTACCTTATAGTCGTTGGGAGGAAATTTGGTAAGTTGGAGAAGTACGAAATAGAATGTGGTATCATTGTTAAGTGTAGAGGCTGTGTACCGCTCCCTTCATCATGGTATTACAAAACTCGTTTGGTTAAAGATTTTGTTAAGTGAGTTTCATTTTAGTCCTAAAGAGTCTAAACATATTGAACTTCACAAAAATTATATCAAAGACAATCTGGATGCTGGTGTCATTAGAATTCTATATGTCAAAAGTACTGATCAATTAGTTGACATTATGACTCATGATGTTGCAGGAAGATATTTTCACATTTCATTATCCAAATTAGATGTGATATCTATGCTTCAACTTGAGGGTGAGAGTTAAATTATGTATATATTATTATTTGTATTATTCTGTGAATATTTAGCATTTATTATCTTACCTTAATTAGGACATGTATTAGTATATAAATATCTAATTAGGGTTAATGGAAAAATAAGCTTTTTATACATTTATTTTATTTGTCTGAATACAAGACCCAACTGTGACATCTTTTACCCATGCAGCTAGAATTTTATTTCATAGAATTTGTAGCAGACACTGTAATAACACTGTAATAGTCTGAATACAAGACTAAGCTGTTACACCTTTTACCTGTGAAGCTAGTATCATTAAAGCAGTGAAGCTAGTACATTAAAGCAATACAGTTTCTTTTCTTTCTTCTTTCTTTTTTTAATTGTGTGTCAGAGAACATCTAACAGAGGAAGCATGGGGATTGTTGTGGAGGGGGGTCCAAAAAAATTCAAGCTACACTAAGCAGTTCAATAAGCAAAACGTTGCAAACATTGCCCAAAAGCTGAATGGAAAGAAATTAAACAAAGTCAATTAAAAAAGTCAACATATCTACCCTTTCAAGTCTGTGCAATAGATATGTTTTAAACTGGCGAACACCACGTCCACTTGATGTTGGATCCATTTTATGCGCCCTCTCAAATGCATGGAAGCGACCTAATGAAAAAATAGTAGGTTAGAGGTCTTTGTTTTAATCTTTTCTTGACCTTTTAACGATGCAAAGAGCGAGTTGCTATGAACATAGCATAATAGAAGACTAGAAGAGTACATAAAAAGCAACAAAATTATGCACCATATAAACCATGAAAATTGAAATAATAAAATACACCATAGCAGTGCAGAAGAGTGCATTTTTTTCTGGAAGGGGTACAAATTTGCTGATTAAGAATGAAATTATGCTATATTTGCACATCATGGACATAACATTCTGAAACAAAGTCTAAGAAAAAAAAACAAACAATACACAAGAAATAATTACTCAACTGAAACTACCATTTGGTGATAGTTGAATGGACATGACTGAAGCTTGGTTGCACAATAATGCTAACTAACTAGTTGTTTAATTGTATAACTTGCAAGAGTTAGTCATAATATTGAGTGCGAATTCACCCTATTCATGTAGCTCAATATGGATGATGTATTACTGCATATTGCCCCCCACATTGTCTGGGTTTTGATGCTTCTGCTATTACTAAATATTGAAAGTAACGGAAGGATAGTAAATCTCAGCGTGGACAGTCTGAGCATCACTTCCCTCTTTTCTATCAAAGCTTGGGTGTGGTCACTATGTTACTCCAAATATACTAAAAGTATTCACTTGCTCAATGCTGATCTTGATGAGAGGGAACAAGTTCAGTTTTTAGTTGGGCGAGTAATGAATTATGCTTAAGGTCTAAAATCCCACATTCCCTACCATTATAAATCTGCCCATACAGATATCTTTCTTTTCCTTTTCCTCCCTCTCTCAGCAGAGGCGGATACAAGAAGGGGTTAGCTACTTCTTAGCTAATATATTCTACTTAAAATAATCGACAAATTTAACCACTTGAATTTGGTACTTTTATTTTATTCTATTATCTTTTAGTTTGGTAAACATGATGAAAAAAATTTAAATTTATTATTAAATTTTAGTTCAAAATCACCACATTTATAACATTGTTTACATTATTTAAAATAATTTAAAAGTAAAATTGTTCGTTATGATCGATTAAATTCTAATTAGCCATTTTATATTAAATTTTGTAAATAAAGTTAAACTGACCTTAAACATTTATATTATTTAATAATTCGTTTTAACTATCATGTATATACGTGGCTTTTCCAACTTAAACTCAAAGATATGATAAATTTTTTAAGTTTTGCATTAATTTAAAGAAAAATTTAAATTCCAATAATTAAATGGTTTAAATTGCATATTTATATGTTAATTGAGAAAAAATAGCAAATCTAAGACGATAAAATCTTACTTTTTCAAGACAAATAAATGTTTATAAAATAAAAATTTAAAGTCCAACATTTCATTATTTTTGAAATTTTTTTCTAAAAAAAGAGAATCTATTTTTCTTTACAAGTAAAATCCAAAATAAGTCTATAAAAATATTCAAAGTGAGATGTAATGATTATTAAATTGAATGACCAATTTACTACTCAATTTTTGTAACTTGAGTTAGTACTCCTTTAAGATTATTATTAGTTTATATTTATCTAGCTTGTTATTTTAGTCGTATAAATAAGATCTCGTCTGTACTTATTTCTCATACTTAAATTATGAATTAAAATATCTATTTTTCTCTTATTGTTTCTATTCTATCTTCTCCGATTTCTATTCAACAAATTCCTAAACCTAATTCGTCTAAAATTTTCTCCATTTTGTTTATATTCTCACCCCTTTCATCTATATTCTTACCTCTTTTGTCTATTTCTCTATCTATTCTATATCAATTTAGTATTAAAGCCAAACCAATTTCATTTTTAAATGAGATTTGTGTTTAACACTTCTCTATGGTATTAGAGCAGGAGTTCTTGTGTTCAAGCCCATCAACCTCTATTATTGAATTGCAAGTGTTTAACCTACATGTTGCATAAAGTTAATAGTTGCTGGGGGTAACAGATGTATAAAAGTAATGTTGGTCCTTCATCTAATAGCTTAATCTTTTAAGAGAGTTGGTGACCAACAATTTCTAATATGATATTTTATTTTTCCAATGTGGAACTTATTTGTACATCTAATAATCCCCCCTCGAATTCCAACCATGCCTCAATACTAAGGACCAGTCATTTAACCGCATCCTTCAAACGGGCATCTATGCTCCATCGAGTTCACACGCGTGGTAAGAAATAGCCAACGAACCCATGCTAACTTAATGAAACCTCGAAAGTCCAAATAAATTTAGAACAATATCGCACAATTCTCATCACGATCCAATAGGGAGCCCATCATTAGTTCAAATTTAAGCCACATATACTGCCTACACTGGTCTATTTTCATCTTGGGATCAACCTTGTGTGTGAGTCACGCAATGCAAATTGAGCCCTAACTCTAATACAACTTATTAGGCCTAGGGTTCCGACCTAAAACATTAACCTTTAGGAGGAATAACTCATCCTAACTATCTACACAATTTGGTACTCTCTCAAAAGCTTAAGCTATTGGAAAAATGACCAATATTACTTTTATACATCTATTATTTCCTCACAAGTGTTTGGTCTACACTATGCACCATGCAGACCAAATACTTACAATTCAATAATTGAGGTTGCGTCTTGAACATAGGACTTTAGCTCTGATACCATGTTAAGAATTATTGATCACCAACTCTTCAAAAAGCTTAAGCTATCGAAAAAAGACCAATATTGATTTTATACATCTATTAATTAGAGTCTTATTAGGATTATCATTTTAGTATTATTACTCCTATAATATATATTTATTCTTTCGGTATTATTAAAAATGAGAATTAAAATATCTTTTTTTGATTTTTTATTTCTATTCTCAACTTATATCTGTACTACATCACAAATAATTTTAGGGTTTCAAATTGATCAAATTAGAAAAATTAGAACATAAAATTAGTAATATTGAAGAAGTTGAATATTAGATCGGTCAAATTAATACTTGAAAATTAACTTTTTCAATTCATTCAGTTTAATTAATAAATCTTATTTTATAAATATCTAGGTTGAAATTAATACTACTTCGTTTTTCCTCAAAGCTTTTGAAAGATACAACCCCTCCTAGTCCCTTGTATAGGTTCATCCCTCTCTCTAAATATGAAACATAGAACAATGAAAGGCACATGGAAAACTATAAAACAGTACCCTTAAAACTAATAAATATAAAAATAATATCTTTTATGTTTATTTCATATATTTTTACTATTATAAAAAGTCTGGTACATCATTTTATACTAAATGTCGTTCAAATTAAACTACGGTTAAATAGATTCGTTTAATATTGAACATCGTCTAATTAGATATCATTTAATATAATTGGAGTGTTTTTTTATTATAAATTTGATGGAAGTTATTTTTTGTATTTTTTCCAAAAAAATCTGCATAATTCATCCTAATTCATTTTCTGTTCTTAAATTACATACAAGCATTTTATAAATCTTGCTACTTTTTACATACAAGCATTTTATAAATCTTTGCATTTTCAAGGTTCACATAAAACACCCTGTCAAATATCCTAAAAGGACTAAATTGCTCATGCTGTTCTTGATTAGAGTGAACATGTCTATAAATTTACTTGGGAATATCAACTATGTAGGTCCATCTCTCTCTCTCTCTCTCTGAGGATGAACACAAAACACTCAGAAGGCCACTCAGAAGGCCCCTGAAAAAGTAACAGCATGATACTGAATGGTTCATGTCAGTTATTACATGACTCTCACCAAAACTCTTTCTTTTTTTTTCGAGGTCCAAATTGCAATACCGTTTACATGTCTGCCTCTAGTACAAAACTACCATCGTTTCCCTCATAATTAAAAAAAAAAACTGCACATACAACAGAAACATAATATCCAACAGCAGTTCACCAGAACATTCAAAAGTAGCAAATAATTAACAAATAACAATATCAACTAGTGATAACTAAAAAATAAACAAACAATAAATTAGAATTAAAAAACGAGAGAGATTGAAAGATAACAAGAAAATGAAGTAATTAAGAAAACAATCGTAGAAGTGGCATACAGAGGTAAGCAACCCTGGGACTGTCTTTCTGAATCTCATTAGCAACACGAAGAATAGGAGCAATAGAGGCAAGAGACGATGGAACAATTTCACTATCAAGAGCTGCACCACTGTTTTCATTAGGCAAATCTACCATACGAGTGGGCATTCTCGTCAATTCCCTAGACAGCGTTCTCCCCAACCCCATATCGGTTTTCGTCCCGCTGGAGCTCGCCATTCCCAAACTCCCCAACAACAACAAATCTTCGTTGTTGCTCTTCTTCTACTACTATAATCGAATTTTCTTATGGGTATGTTTTGGAAAGACTGATGTAAAATAATTGTCTTCCACATTGGTTTTTTCTTTTTGTATAACAAAAAAATAAAGGTAAGATACTTTGGATGAAGAGTGGGGCAAACTTCAAAGTGAAATTTGTTCGGGTAGCAAGAAAAGAATTGTATATGATCAATTTTTGAATAAATTTTGTATCTCCAGAATATTTTTCTTTTTGGATTTGCTTAATCGAATGGAATAGCTTTTTTTTGTTTTTGGTAGTGCTTTTGCTTTATTTCACAGATTCATTTGACCCATTTGATCTTTCCCATTAAAAAATCACTCAAACTGGGAATTAAAGGGAGAGATTGAGACACCGACTGTTTTCTTTTGTTTCGCTTTTCTTGCTACAAGAGCCGACGCGTTGTGTTTGATTGGATAACATGAAATTTAAAGCAGTGACTGTTATTTTCCTTTCTTCCCAAGTAAGATAACTACTAGCTAACTTGCAATGAAGAGAGAAATTATTGAGAGTAACAATTTATAATAATTTATATATTTATATTTATTTTATATTTTATGAAAAAATGAGTTTTAAAACTTTAAAGATTTTTTGTAATTTTTATGAATCTTATTTAACAAATAAATATAATTAGAGCAAAATTTGAATATACTACTTAGATTTACTTAACAAAATAGCTCCCGAGACCATTTTAAAGAATAATGAATCTCATTCCTTGCATCGTTACACACTCCTTAAACTAACCAACCAAATAATATATCGTTGAACCAATCAGCTCATTTCACCAATGTGTCACGTCGTATTACCATTGATCATATATTAATCAAATTACATGACACATGCCACGTTGAGAAACATTCATTTGATTTCATTTGATGATTTTGAATTAATATCACCATAATACTCATATAAATTATCCACAAAATATCATTTTGAATATAAGAATGCGAGAAATTTAGAAAAATTAAAAACAATTTAAAAAAAACTATTTGAATAACTTTTGAAAATAAATTCAATAACAAGTTTAGAAGTTAATGTATCTAATTGAATTGGTTTCACTTTCTCATCAAATAATATTCTTGTATTTTCATTCTCTTTATAATTATAATTTTTTTAGTTTTCTTTTTATATGTATTAAATTTTTATGTCTAATTAAACAATTCAATGTGATTATAGATAATTTAAAACCCTAAATTATGTTTTAATATGAGTTATGTTATGATTGGATTAATATCATAGATATCCCAAGCTTTAAGAAATCTTTAGAAATACTCTTAAGGTTTTAAAAAATTCAAAAATATCAATAAAATATAACGAAAATGAATAATAATATTCCTAAAATGGAAGAAGAAAAAATAAATCAAGAAATAATAGACATGTTAACAGAAGACATCTTATGATGTTTTTCACAAGAAATGATAATAAATAAATAAAAATTTGAATAAATTTAAAAAGCAAAATTAAATCTTAAAGAATAAGATGGATTTAAAGACCCATCATTTTTATTAAGAAAATTATTCCCTAGAAAAAAAACATAATTTATTATGGTATAAATAATAAAAAAAATGAGTATTAAGATTACAAATGCAAAATGAAAGTATAATATATCATTAATTGATAAATAAACTATATTAAACAAGTTATCGAAAATCTTCATAAAAAAAGGAAAAAATTGGATACATCCATTTAAGAGAAATTCAAATATTAATAAAAGCTCATTTTAAAAAAAGAATAGATACACCAATAAAAATAGTATTATTAGTTAACAGACTAATAAATAGGAAATATGTCTTATTAGGAAGGATCCATGGTAATATAGGATACCAAAAGTTAAAATTTATAGCATATTATATATTTGTTATTAATATACATAATAAAAATCTAAATTAAGTATTAAGTCTAGCTTATGAATTTCAAATAGGAGAATTAATGAAAGAAAGAAATAATCTATTTTCAATACATTATCTAGTAGCATATGCTTTAACAAACATTCATAATAGTTTAATATATTGACAAAATGAATTTATAGAAATAGACAAAACTTTTAAAGAACTTGGAAAAATAATAAAGCTAGAAATACTAACAGACTTTGAAATACCAGAAAAATGAAAATTAGATATCAAAGAAAACCCCAGATAACAGGAAGAAAAAGTAATGTTAGAAATAATAGCATGCTAAGGTTTACATTTATAGACAATGAATGAGAAACTTCTAACCAAGAGAAAGTTAAAAAACTAGAAAATGAAGTCAAAATAATGAAAGCATTAGTTCATAACTCTATATTAATAAAGAAATAATAATGTTTAGAGATAAAATAAAAAAATATGCATTTGGAAGTAAATGGAAGCCTAGCAGGCGTAGCAAAAAATTAAACAACATTATTTGAAACTGTACAATTATTAACAGAGGAAATTGATTTAGTCCACGAATCAAACACAAAATATTTATAGGAAATAATATATGCACAAAAATAATTACTAAAGGAAATAAATGAATGTAGTTATAATATATTACAACAAGATATATACAAGAAATTTTTAGAATTAAGAAAAGATGTATACAACATACCTAGAAATAATGAAATAATAGGTCATAAGTATGATCCCTTAGAAGGACTAAAAGAAGAATCACCTAGAAGATCAGATTCCCTAATTCCTAAAAATGAGAAAGAAAAAAAATGAAAAACAATCTGAGAACAAATAATTAATTTCAATTTAATGGAATATAAAAAAGAATTAGAAAGAAAAATCATGAATCCTAAAAATAAGGATACAGAAAAATTAGTTAGTTTATTAACTAAGGAAGAAATAGAAGAAAAATATAATGGAAAACTTTGTACTAACAAAGAAGAGGATGATATGACAATAATCAGTGAGATTGATTCTGAACCAGAAAACACGACCCCAAAAAGTCATATGAAACCAATTTCATTATCAGTCCCTTACCAAGAAGGAACATCTGACCCACATAGCGAAGAAAGAAATAGGTAAAGAACAAAACAACCTGATACCACAGATAGAAGAACACAACTACCTAAAATGGAGGAAGGGTTGTATTGGGAAACTAGAGATGGTATTCCATTAGAATTCAAACTCCATGATAATTACAAGTCTGATCTTCTAGATTTAGACTGTATAACAGATAGGAAGAAAGTCTTAGATGGATGAGCTAATGGTATGAGTGTGCTCATACAAACTTCTCAAACTATCCAAACAAATCCTTTAATCTGTAGAGTACTTATAGCACATAAAATGACAAGAAATGTTAAAGGCTGATTTTCAAACTTAAAATATCAAGAACATTTGTTAATGTAAGGAAATGCTTCCACATGAAGGAAATACTTTGATACAATAATAAATGAAATGTACAAAGAATTTATTGGAGAAGATAAAGAAAAAACTATCACTGAATCTAGTGAAAATGAAATCAATGAAGCTAAATGGCATCTAACAGATATGAAAATTTGTAACATATGTTACATATATTCTTTTATTTGTAAATATGAAATGTATTACCATAAATTACCACCCTTTATACAAATAACTTATAAAAAAAATTCAAAAATTATTTGGAACATTACATAAAACCTTAACATAAAGTTGGGAACAAAGAAATAAAGAAGCTATACCAGATACTCTAGGAGGAAGAATAAGAAGTATTAAAAATTGGATCATTATTAAATGCCAAGAAAGAAAAGAATATAAACAGATAAGAGAAAATGATAAAATCCATTGTGATACAAAAGATTTTAGAATATTAGGAAAATATGGATGTAATATAAAATCTTATAAACAAAAATATAAAAAAATATAAATTAAGAAAAAAAATTCCAAAAATATGAAAAGAGATTTAATAGAGAAAATTACAAGAAAGGATATTTTAGAAGAAAAAAGTATAAACCTTCAAAAAATAGAAATTATTGCCCTTTAGGAAAGAAAAAATGCAGATCTTAGATATGTAATGAAGAAGGACATTATGTCAACGAATGTCAAAGCAAACTTTAACATAACAAGGAATTTCCACGAAAAGAAATTTTTTGGAATAAGCTTTCAAAATGGAATTAGAACTAATCAAGGAATTAATATAGATGATATTTATAGTATCTATCTATTGGAAGAAACTGAAGAAAAAATAACTAACTCATAATATGAACACTCAAATTATGGATATTCTTAATCAGAAGATTAATGATTTGTATAGTATTACAAATCCAAACAATACTTACATTAAAGTAGGACTAAAATTTAAAGGCTATAACACTTATCATTTGCATGCATATATAGATACATGAGCTAGTATGTGTGTAACCAATAAATATGTATTTCTAGAAGATAATTGTTAACAAGGGCCAAAAAATTTAATTGTAAGAATTTCTAATAATACTACAATAAATCTTAATAAGGTATTAAAAGATACTAATATAATGATAGGCGAAGAAAAGTTTCGCATTCCTACCATATATCAACAAGAAATAGGAGTTGATTTGTTAATAGGAAATAATTATCTAAACTTATATTAACCTTTCACACAATATTTCGACAAAATAAGTCTCACAACCTTAGAAAGAGATATTATCTATGCCTCAAAAATAAGAAAAGCTTTAACTGTCTTCAACCTAACTTTTATGCAATAACATAAAAAGCGAAACGAGGTGAGATAGAAGACCAATAGCAAAATTCTTATTTAGAAAATATTTCATTAGATATAGAAGATAAACAAAACTCTTTTCTCACTGAAATACAATAAGACAAAACCCTAATAGGTATCAAAAAACTGTTAAAAACAGTCAGTTCAGAAATTTTTTTGGATCCAAAAATTAATAAATCTAAAATAATAGTCAACATAAAATTAAGAGATCCTAACAAGATCATAAGAGTAAAATCAATGATTTATACTCTAGAAGACAAGATTGAATTTGGAAAACAAATTTAAGAATTTTTGGAATTAAAAGTCATAATAGTAAGTAATTTACCTTACTCTAGTTCAATATTCTTAGTTGAAAAAGAAGCTAAGAAAATAAGAGGAAAAAAGAGAATGGTAATAAACTTTTAAGCACGGAATAAAGAAACTATTGATGATGGATACTACATTCCAAAAAAGGAAGAACTACTATCATTAATAAAAGAAAAGAAATATTTCTCGAGTTTTGATTGCAAAAGTGGATTTTGACAAATAAGATTGGATGAAAAATCCTAAAAACTAACAGTATTTAGTTGCCCCTAAGGATAATTTCAATAGACAGTTATATCATTTGAATTAAAACAAGCTCCATGTATTTTTCAAAGATATATGAATAACATTTTCAAGAAATTATAAGATACTTGTTGTGTTTACATAAATAATATTTCGGTTTTCAATAATGAATTAAATAAACATTATTTGGATATTATCAATATTCTATAAGAATGTAGAAAAGAAGGCATTGTACTCTTTGACAAGAAAACAATACTTGCTCAACAAAAAATTAAATATTTAGGGTTGAAAATTGAAGATGAAAAACATAATCTATAACCCTATATACTAAATAATATTCAAGGTTTTCCTAGTGAATTAAAAGATAAAAACCAATTACAGAGATTTTTAGGATGTTTAACATATGCATATGCATATATCAAAAAACTTGTAGAAATGCGAAAACCTTTACAAGCAAAGTTGCAAAAATATCATATTTGGAAATGGACAACAGAAGATACTCTATATATGGATAGAGTAAAAACCAAGGTAAAACATTTTTCAACTTTATACCATCCAAGACTAAATGATAAGATGATAATTGAGATAGATGTTTCACAAGAATATTGGAGAACAATTCTTAAAGCAAGAGTAGATGACAGAGATGAATATCTTTGTAGATATATATCAAAATGTTCAAAATTAAATTATCATAGTAATGAAAAAGAATATTTAGCTGTTAAAAAAGTCATTAAGAAATTTGCAATATATGTTATAAGCTCCAGATTCATTGTTAGAATAGATAACAAGAATTTTGGTTATTTCTTAAAAACTAATATTACAGGTGATTACAAGTAAAGAAGATTAGTTAGGTAGTAACAATGGTTCAACCATTACAATTTTGATGTTAAAAATCTTCCAGGTTATAAAAATAGCTCAGCAGATGTTCTTACCAGAGAATTAGCACCTCTAACTAATTTTATGCTTTCAGAAATGGAACATCTTAACATCAAAATCAAGATAAAGGAAAAGGAGATAAAAATCCTATCGGAACAACTCGAGATGTTATATCTCGAGAAATCTCTTATCGAGACAGGAAAGGAACAAAAAGAACTTAATTGTTTAAAATAATTTTTAGAGACAAGAAGCTCAAACAAGGAATATTCATTAAAAAAGGAAGAACCTAACAGTTCACAAAAAACTTTTGAAACCACAAAGCTCAATTAGATAGATGAGGTAGAAAAAGAACAAAAAAAAGTTTATATGGTCTATAATGGCCCAAAACTAGGAATTTATAACAACTAGGCAGAAACTAGTAAATCTATTATTGGAATTAGTGGAGTAACTCATAGAGCCTTCACCAACAGAATAGAAGCTGAAGGTAGTTATGCAAACTACAAAACACCAAAACTAATAACTCTAGAGGAGATAGTAAGAAATTATTCTGCAATATTACAATAACAACCAACAGTTCCAAGCAGATTGACAAATCTTGGAAAGATAGTAAGGCCTCTAGTGCTATTTAGTGAAGTATTTCATCTAGAGACATCAAAAATAGTAAAACATTCAATGCTATTAAGGGAGACATCTCCTAGAACTACTCCAATCTTTGAAGATGAAAAGGACCAATATAGAAACCTCATCAAGCCATAATGGTTGAGTCTCTATAACTTGGCCAAAAAATCTATCCAAGAACATATTAAAGATATGAAGTCCTATACTACAGACAAAGAATTTCTTACAGGAAGTAAATTCAATATCTTAGAAGGAACTGATCAAATATTTGTATATAAAGCCTTTCATGCAGGACTAATAGAAAATATATATCTAAGAATTAATTTAAGTTAAATTATTTCCCAGAGAATTTTAAAAGAACAATCAAAAACCTTAAAAGGAAGATTAAAGTGGGTAATAAACTTGTTTATCTTAGAATTTTCAGTTCATTAATGGACTAAAATGGGGAAGTATGTATTAGTCCCTACCACTTCATCAAGATAGGGATTTCCAACACAAAAAGAGAAATTCCCAAACCAAGGGCACTTCTAGAAAATGAATTCAACACAAAAGAACTTTGTGTACTAAAAGGTCAAATGCTACGCCAAATTTACTATGAACTCAGAAAGATTGACAATTCTACTGAGATCAAAATAAATTATTCAACTAGTAAAGTCATTATCATTTCCTACAGTAGCATGACTCTATCAGAAGTAGATGGTGAAAAAATTACCAAATACGAAACCAATTTTAATTGCAACAACTTAAAAATTGGTCAAGAAACAAGGAAAGTATTCTACTTTTATGCCAAAAAAGCCACCAAAGACCACAAATTAATTCTCTACATCAAAGGTCGAGAAGATCAAGATGTGTCATCATTAACGTCATCAAATGAAATGTCAGTAAAAAATGACAAAGAAAAATAAGAAAAAAAAACTATCGACAGAAAACGACAAAAGAAATAAATATGTAGATCCCACATCTTAGTCGGTAGTATGTACCAAGGAAAAAAACAATGACTATCTTTTAAAGTAAAAAAAGTAGATGAGTTATTAAAGCAAGGGTAAAATAATAATTTTAGTTTTGTAAAACAGGGATTCCTTGTGCTATAAAAAAATCTTTATTCTCATTTCAAAACACATACTAATACACAGAAATCTAGAGCTCTCTACTCTAAAACACACAAAAAAACTCTAGCATGGAAAACCCTTCTATTTAGAAATCTAAAAACCAATAATGTTATACCTAATAATTATGAGCAGCTAAGCATCTCTTCAAGGTTCTTAGTTGGCCTTAAGTTGTAATAATTATTATCCTATGAATAAAATGGAGTTCATTTACTTTTATCTAGTAAGTAAACTAGTGGACATTATTTATGTAAGGATGTAGAAGGCTCACCATTGTTAGGAGGACATTGAAGTTTGAGCAAAGCTGAGGTATACCAGTTGTAATAAAAGAAGATGAACAAAAGGGAAGATCATGTGGATTTATCAAATTTAGGTATAATAATTATAAATTTAAGTCAGTTAAGAATCTTGAATGTTTAAATATTTTCTTATAACAAGACATCATACTACTAATACAGGAAAATGGAAATTATTTTTAGAAATAAATTACTAATAATTCCAAATAAAATCAAAGATAAAAATCTAATTCTATTAAAAACATTTGATAAATGTTATCTCTATCATTTAAATAAATATTTTAAAGATGAAAATTATGAAACTTGTCTTGAAATTTTTAAAAGATTTAACACCTTATTATATATCTATACAGATTATATTAAAGCTATCATAATCATCATATATCATCATGTTTCAAGGACATTAAAAGATTATTTTAGTCAAAAACATGTAAGATTAGAGGAAGAAGAATTTAACAACTTAATGTTTGGATACTACTTCTTTGAAGATTATAAATACATTGTATGTACACAAGAAAAACTTATTTTTATTATACGAATATGATAAAATAATATGCATTTAACACGTATGACTTATCAAGATAATACTCTATGAACATCGAATCATTAGTACATAAATTTAAACTATTAGATTTAATAAATGAAAGAATAATTTTTAATTTTAAAAGACAATTAATAAAGTCAGGATTAGAATTAAGTAACCAACATAATAAAGAACATAATATACTATGCAATTATAATGAATATAGAAAAAAATTATATTTGTACCAAAAAATAATAAGCTTTTAGATAAATTATTACCTTTCATAAATAGACAAAGATCATCAACTAGGTCAATATTAACTCTTGATTAAAAATTGTACCGGTTTCAAAAATTGGTATCAAAGACAAGAAATAGTATTCTAAATAGTAATTAATAGAAAATTAACACCATTAAAATCTAAGGGAATTTTTGTTATTTTATAAACCTCGGGGCATAAATGAAGATATGCCAAACCCCAGAGGCATTTGAGATATTATTCCGTTATGATTGAATAAAATTTTAATCATTAATTCTTGATGTGTTTAATTTCATGTTTGAATGTCAAAACGCATAATTCTTAAATTATGTATACAACTAGTTTGATATTTAATTTTGTTTATTGTTAGATTGTGAAGCTAATATGAAATTGATAATTTTTATAATTAAAATAACAAGTTGTAATTTTTATTACAATTAGAATTAACTGTTTATGTTGTAAATTGTTAACGATATTTTTTTATTATAATACAATAAATGAATTAAATCTAATAGTCATAATTCTAAGTTGTTCAAGGGTTAAATTGATTAATAACTAAATTGTTATAATTAATTATAAAATAATAAAAATATGAAATTTTAAGTAAACTTAAATTTCAAAAATTAAAATTGAAAAAACAAAAAGAATCTTAAAATTATTCAATAAATTTTATTATAATATATTAACGAGAATATAAATAGGGCACATATATGATTTTTAAATTAGTAATTAGTAATTAAATTTTCTTAATACTGCACGGATAATTAATCTTACTTGATTGATATTCTAATTCATTTAAAAAAATAAAAAATAAGATTAAATTTTTAATAATCTAATTTAGATATATTAACATATCTAATTTTGTGTCAATAAAATAATATTAGGAAAATGGGAACCTAGAATAGAGATATAGAAGAAGAAATAAATCCGAAGGGATTATAGCCTCTATAGTATGTAATTAATACAACTCAATTCTGTTAAATATATAAATAGGGCATCTTATATAATCTAATAGCAATTCAGATCCTATTTTGATAATGAAAAGAAAGCCCTAATATAATCTGATAATAATTCCAATAATAATAAATTAATATTGACCGGTTCCTGCATCCTTTCACCCTAGAACTACTTAATAGAGTTTCTGACTTTAATTAACATAAAATTAAAGTCATTAATTATCGAACCACTGAAATTGCAGCATAAGAAACAAAAACATATAATCCAGATTAAAAAAGAAAAAATTACGTAGAACTTTACCAGAAAGACAAGAGTAGAAGAAATGCTGCAAGAAATAGAATTTTCGGGAACACTGCAGCAACTTTTTCATTGTTAACACTACTATAATATGTACCTATGGCCTCGGTTATTAACCGTGAACATAGATCTATGGCCACGGTTACAAGAACCGAGGCCTAAGTGAGAGAGATCATAGGTAACAACCTATGGTCTCAGTTTTTTAACCGAGGTCATAGGGTATACCTATAACCTCGGTTTCTTATTAACCGAGGCCATAGGTAACAACCTATGGCCACGGTTTTGATTAGAACCGAGGCCTAAGTGAGTGACATATGGTCTCGATTTTATAATAACAGAGGTCATAGGGTTAAACTATTGCCTCGGTTTTGAGAATAATCGAGGCTATAAGTTGTTACCTATGACCTCGGTTTTTCTGATAACCGAGGCCATAGGAGGTAACTATGGTCACGGTGGTTTAATAACCGTGGCCATAGGTATACCTTATGGCCACAGTTGTTAATAACCGAGATCATAGGCTTGAAATCAAAATTATATATATATATATATATATATTATTTTAGTTACAATATTTAAATCGTGATTATATAAATATCAATTAAGCTAAATTTTAAATATAAATTAAAAAAACTAAATTAATTATATTACATTGAAAAGAGATATTACACTAAGAGTTTAATAGTTCGATACACTAAAACATATATAATAAAAACTAGTTAATTAAAGTGTTCAAGAAACATGAAAACAGAGAAAGCATATATCAAGTAGCTCAAACCTAAACAAAGAAATAATTAAAAAAATGAATTAATGGAGTTATTTAAAATAATATATACACACTTACACTCACACAAACACACATATAGTTTAAACCCAAATCTATATATATCATTATACTTTAAGATAATTGACAAAAAAAAAAATAAAAAAACTGTATTTTATAAGAAAAAATTGAACATTAAAATAGACTAAAGCTGTATTTATTATTGAACAAAAATAAAATTTAGCGATATACAAAGTTCTTATCATTTGTAACTATGAAGAATTGTTAGATATATAATGTGTGCCAAACAAAGAGATGAACTTTTCCTTTACTTTTATAATATGTATTTTAGTATTTTTTTGTTTTGCCACTGAGATAACTTTTTAATGAAAATCATCAAAATGTATTCGTAGTTTCTTATTAATTTGAACATGGAATTCAATTTAGCGATATACAAATTTCTTGTCATTTCTTATATAACAAACGAATTTTTTCAACAATTCTGCTTGTCAGGATCGAATTAAAGCAAAAAATTTTATTTGATAACACAATTTGTTCAACAAGTCTGCTTGTAAAGACCAAATTAAAGAAGAGAATATGAACAGAAACAAGTCAGAGAAGAAGAGAAGAGAGGTTATACTTACCTGAAGCTGAATCGCCAACAACGACAAGGTCGGACGTTGAGTTGCGAAGAGGAGAATATGAACATAAACAAGTCAGAGAGAAAAGAAGAAGAGAGGTTAGAGGAGTTCATCGACAATATCTTGAGACGTGGCGCGGTGCGGCGTGGCGCGACGTGGGTTGGTAGAAGAGAAATCAATTAACGCGAGCTGGATTTGAGACGCCAATTTAAAAAATGATTATGGAAGATTAGGGCTCGAAAAATTGCCTGAAAAGGTAATATATTAACTAATGTTATATATATATATATATATATATATATATATATATTATAACTTAACGTAGCTGTCAATATTATATATACATATATATATTAATTAATGCGAGTAATTAATAATATATATATATTGGTAATTAATATTATATATATATATTAGCTGGAGAATTTTATTAATATTATATATATATATATATATATATATATTTTAAGTCGGTAATTAATATTATATATATATATATTACTTATAATTAATATTATATATATATTACTTATATATTAGCTGGGAAATTAATGTTATTAATATTTTATATATATATATTACTTAATTAGTGTAATATTAAAATTAGAAAAAAAATGTAAAAAAAAAGATAGGAAAAAAGAAAGAGAGTAAAAAAATAAAGAGTGCAAAAAATTTTGATGTAAAAATTTAATATATATATATATGTATGATAAAAGAAAAAAAAGATTAATAATAAAGAAAAATAAAAAAATTATAAAATAATTTTTTTATTTTTTTAAATGAATTACATAGTATTTTAATATTGAAAACTCTATATTATTTTAAATTTAATAATAGTTATTTAATAATTTTGCTATATAAATGTTTTTATATATATTTAAATATAGTTTTTGTAAATTAACTTATAGCCACGGTTATTGATAAAACCGAGGCTATATGTATACACTATAGCCTCGGTTTTTATCAAACCATGGTCAAAACCCTATGACTTCGGTTTTTAAAATAACCGAGGCTAAAATTCCGAGACCAAAAACATTTATTGTAGTAGTGTAAACCCCCCATAAAGCTCAAAATAAAGGAAGACCAGAGGTAAATATTGAAGATGTAGACTAGACATGAGACCAACAAAGCCACCTTTTACATGTTGCAATATAGATAGATGTAAAGTATAAAAAGTAACCTGCATGTCAAATAAGAATGGGGAAAAAATCGATGATTAAGTCATGTACATACCATTTTCACCCATTAATTTAGCAGTCACAACAATTTTGTCAACGATATAAAAAGGTTTGAAATCAGGATAAAATAAAATAATAAAATTTGTTGTTAGAAAAGAGTTAGCAACCAATTATCCTAAAAAACTCAAGTTATTGGAGGCATATTAAGTACTTAATAGACCTTTTTTTAACTCTTCTTGAATCAACGATAGAGCTTTCACTTGTAGACTAAGTAAACAAATACGATGAATTCTCATTTGAATAGATAGTTTTGGTGCTCCGTCCAGTGAAATTTGACAAAATTTCATTGATTAAGTAGATAGTAAATAATTTTTTGAATGATGTATCAATTGAAGATAGAAGTGAAAGAAAGAGACATTTACTATTGATGAAAATTTTAGAGTTAGAGAAGAGTTAACAACCAATTATTTTAAGAAGTCAAGTTATTCTTTAATATATTATATTTGAATTTTAATACCTGAAAATTCTTTCTAAAAAGAGAAAAAAACTACTTCCATAGATGGATACAATCTAAGCTCAAAGTGTTAGAAGGACAAAGTAATGTCAACCAAACTCAACCCCAGCTGCTTGGAAACAACTAAACATACCCTTGTAATTAATAAACTATGGGGCTTGGGATTATTGTTCTATTAAGAGGAATTACTAATCTGTTTATTTACCCGCTTTCTTGCTACATGAGACTAGTTCACACAGTCAACAGAAAACAATAAGATCCTACCATATAGTCGCATCTAGAATTTCACCTATGTTTTCAGGCCTCCTTTTAAATATTAACCAATAACGTACTAATGCAAGACGATAATAATACATTAATGAGAAAGAATAAAACAATATTCAAGATATGAACCATCCTTACCCAAGTTAGAAGAGTCAATCCTGAAATGAAGTACCTGCAAAGTAGCATATTTCCACACAGAGAAGAGCTCGTCAGTAGTATGTAAAAAGAAAATATGCAACTAAAAGACGTCCATGACACAGTAAAGCATTAAAAAGTCAATTTAGCATTGAGGTAAACTTGTGATCCTAGTATCCACTTTGCACAAGCATATAGCCAAACATAATGAAAAGATAAAACTACTACTAATATAAGCAGATAGACCATACAAATATCCAGTCCATGATAAAGAATAATTTAAAATAAACATGGATGAAACAATAAGAAAATATTGGATGAGTAAAATAAATATATATTGTTGTGTTCAGATCAACAACATGGGACGCAGAGTATAATTAGAAGCAAAGACCCCAGCATATATAACACTTATTACCTTACTATGGAGTGAAAATAAAATAAAACTGACATTATTTAAAGAAAGTGAGTTTTGTTTCATCTATAAATATGTAGGAGTTTATGCAACGAAAAACAAGAAAAAAATAAGAAAAAAATTAGAGAGAACATAAAGAAACTCAAAGAGAGAAAATACTTAATGAGTTTGAAAGTTTTGTGTGAGTTTGGGGAAACACTTGAGAGATATTATTAATGAAAAAATCTGTATCTGTATTCTGTATATTTCTTACTTAGTTCAATAATATCTACTGTCTCCCATGGACTTAAACAAATTGTCGAATCATGTAAATTCTGTGTGTTTATTTTTACCGATTTGATATATTCATATACTGTTATTTATTATTTCTGTGTACAATAGTAGCCTGATATGTGCTCCTAGAAATCATATCACTTACAATAGGATGAAAAAACTAACATAGATGATCAAGAAAAGTTTAATTTAGACTTTGCATTCAGCTTCGGAGAATTTAGACTCTTAGAGATACTTGATGCTTCCATCATCCAAAGATCTAATTAGAGAAGTAAAGAACACATTTACTTTTTGGCGCGTCCATCCGATCTCGCATGTGAATCCTTAAGAGCTGGAAACAAAAATGCTATAATAAGTAAATAAAATAAGACATACCAAAGGAGCTCTTTTGCAAGATCATACCTCGAAATATGCATGCAAATCAGAATCCACTACATTCAACTAGACCAATAACATGCATCATGTATAGGAGTTGTTCAAATATACATTTTCTTAAGATTTCACTAGTTAATGAAGTGAATTCCAAATATTTGCTTTAACAAACAATGGTTATTAATGATTATCTCCTTAACTCAGTTTACATTGTGTATGTTTTTTAAATTATTATTTATCTTTAAATTTTATATTTATTTAAATATTATAATATAAATTTAATTTAATTTTATCTTTTATTTTATTTTATTTTCAAAAACTTAATTGTTACTTTTTGTATTTATTAATTTGATTAATATTAGTGTTTTTATCAACTTTGTAGTAATAACTAACAATTATATTTTAATAATTTCTTTATTTTTATCTTATTTATTAGCTTTTTAATTTAACATTCTTTGTTAAATGAAATAATGAGTGTTCATTCAAGTTATTGAGTTAAGTAAGTTGAGCTTTTTTAGCTCATGATATCAATAAGTTAATTTTTAATGAGTTGAGTTAGGTTGAACATTTTATTTGATATCTCTAATTATTACTATAAAAATAATTTATTAATGACAATTTTATTTAATAATAATGATACTAGAATATAATTTACTACGGGTAAAATAAATATTTTTATATTTTTATTATGATACAATTATTATATTATCATTACCTAATAACTTTTGTGATAATCATAAACATTTTATTTCTTTTTTTTTCTTTCCATTTATGATAAATATGATGTAATTTTTATTATTATAATGACATTATTAAAATATAAATTATTATTATTTTAATAATAATAATATTGTTATTATAAAATAAATATTTTATATATTTTTATTATAATAATAAAATTATAAAAAATTATAATCATAAAAATAACATTCTTATATTTATCTTATATATTTTTTTATTAAAAACTTTTACCATAATTTTATTTTAAATATTGTTTAAATTATATTATAATTATTAAAATTTATTTAATATTATTAAAATTTTATTTATTATAAATTTTAATGAATTTTTTGTATTTCCTTAAAATTATTAAGCCAGTGCTTTTTTATTTTTTTATGAATGCGGAAGACCTTGACCAGATCTCCTTTTTAATTGTATTATTAGTAATTAAATTTATATATAAAATTTTAAAATATAAGATTTTATTTTTAAAATTTTAAAATTTTTTATATCTTATAATTTAGTTGTTATACTTTTAAAATTCAAAATTTTTTATTCATAAATATATATTTTAGTAATTAAATTACATACGTCTAAAATTTTAAAAAGTTAGTAACTAAACTGAATGGTTTAAAAATTAAAGAACTTATATAAAAAAAATTAAAAATTTGAAGATATATGTATAAATTTAATAAAAATTTAAACACCAATAATACATTTTGACCTAAATATTATTAATTTATAATAAGTAGTATTTATTTTTTAAAAAAATAAAATATTTCATTAATATATAAATAAATATACTTTTAAAAGTATATGAAAGAAAGTAATCTAGACCAATTATTTAAATTATGAGCAATTTAAAATGATCATACAGTGAGCTTCATGCTTTTCGGGAAAAAAAAAATAGTATAAAATCTAACACATAATAATCTTATAAAACTAATAAAAAATCACTTTTGATATGTTAAAATATACAAAAGTAACAAAAAATAATAATATCTACTAACAATTTCAAACTAAACTTTAAGCCTTGAGGTAGAAGAAAATGCCTCAATATAACCACCACACAACAACTACATACCAAATACAACACCGGAAAGGTGTGTACACCGCAAAGTTTATTTATATAAAAGAAAAAGAGCTTATTAGAGAGAGTTGGTGAAGAAGGAAGGAGAAAGAAGCTTTTTGATGAGAAACTTGCTAAACTTGAGAATCGATAACTAATTCTTCTCCCACATATGGTTTTAGAGCATAATATCTTATGCTTGAACTTATTTAACTCCTAAAGTTTTGAAGAATAAAAGAGGTTAGAAATTATGGAATTGGTTTATTATCTAAGTAGTATAATTACTTATCATTTCAAATCACCTTCTATTATTTCTTTTATTTAATAAAAAAAATAGATTTTAATATCTTAAAAAAGGAGAAAAAAAAAGCTAGAAAATGGCAACAACAACAAAAAGGATTTTGTTGAAAAAATTTTATAATTTTTTTGGAGAGAGAATGAAGGAAAACAAAAATTGGTGAGAGAGAGGCGATCCTTGATGCTATTATAACTAAAAATCGACCACTACCAACTCTCTGTTTTTTTTTTGGTTGCATGATAGTAGGTTGGATAATTCTAGAACTCTTTTTTTTTAAATGTGTTTTTAAAAACAATCTCATTTACGATATTTATTTTTAAAATTAAAAAAATATTTAATAACAATCCAACAATACATAAAAATGATGAATATATTCGATAGAAGATGTAAAATAAAATTTTCCTAATATATTATATTGCAAAACCATCAAATGCTAATTTATAATAAACTAAGCTGCATGGATGTGAAAAAATCTAATTATTCTACAATTTTGATCAATTAGTCATTGAACTTGTTAATTTTTTTACTGTGTTTACTTATGATTGGATTAGAGTAAGGATTGTAAATTCTTTAACGTGATATTTTTTTTTATTAAAAATATAAGAAATTTTATTTATTATATGAATAACTGAAATATATAATTAAATATGATAGATATACATGTTACAAAATAATCATAGTAATATTGGATTATTTTGATGTTAGCTATGATAATAGGTGGATCATTACTATTTTTTCTTTGTCTTGAATTGTTTAAATAAGTCTATAATAGTAAACAATTTTTTTCATTGACATTGATTCTATATATTTTGTTATTATAGTACAATCATCTTTGTTATGTCACTAAATATGCACTAATAATCTTAAAAGAATAAATTTACAAACTTAATAGATTTTCATTAAAATGTGTACCAAAATAAAAAAATACCAACGTCACATTATATTAATTCTATGCGATAATATATCACCCTATATTTAAAGTCCAAATGAAAAATAACATATTATAATTAATTTTATTAAATTAAAATTAAAATAAAATAAATAATTACTCCAAAAGAAAACCAATTTTAACATAAGAATAGTCTTACTGTAGAAAAGATATACAAAGCAAAAGAAAATAAGAAACAAAGGTTAGGATTTTGAATGGGAGAAAAAGAGGGGAGTACAATGTCAAACCTTAATTTAACGTGCTAGTTACAAATTGGATGGTTGTTTACCATTTGCTCTAATTTAATTTAATTTAATATGTAATGAATTATTCATACTAAAGATTTTATTTTTTTAAAGATACGTTACTTTTTTATTATTATTAATTATTAGTATTTATTGATATAGATTTGAGGTAAAGATATTGTTATAATAATTTTTGTTGTTATCATAATAAAAATGTATAAAATATTTATTTTATTTTTATTATCAATTACACTATAATCACTAGTTTTAAATAAAATTATCATTTTAAAAAATACTTTTATGACATAAATAATTTATGTTGAGGTAAGATCTACATCTATCATAGATCTTACACTATTTTGTCTTGAATTTGCATAGTTATTATGACATAAAGTCAAATACGATTTTAGTTCATATCAAATATAAATATATTGATATTTATCAAAATAATAATAAATATTAATATAATGATACGTAAGAAATAAAGAAATAAATTAAAATGATTAACAACTCAAAGATTAGTTTAATAGATTATTTTGACCTAATTCAACCGAGTAATCCAATAACATACCATAATGGATAGAATCTAATTAAAGTATTGATCGGACCAGTTAGGGATGAAAGCTCGGATCAAATTGATAAAAAGGATGTGGTTTTTTCCTGTGAATATAGTTAGTAAAATATGAAATAGGTATTATTCAGACGAATATATATATATATATATATATATATATATATATATATGGATATGTTACATTTTTTATATAAAAATACCTTAAAATTTTGATATATAATACAGATACAATAAATATATAAAAATATATAAATATAAGTAGGATTCATTAATTTTAAAAAATATATTACTATATATAAAAAATAAAAATATTAAGATATTATTTTATTTTTCATTATAATATAAAATATCAATAATAAATTTAATATAAATATATCATAATTAAACATAAGCTAGTTGTTAATACTAAATGTAGTTTAATTTTAGTATATTTTGTTTAATGGTTTGACTAATAAGAATTATCTGGTTCATTTTAAGTTAGAATTTTAAATTCATCGATTACTATAGTTTAATATTAAAAATTCATATTTAACCTCGTTATTTTTTAAAATGTATTTTATAATTAATAATTTTATAATTATATTTAATTTAAATATTTAGATTCATTTATATTAAAAAATTTCTTATTTATTTATATGAATTTGCGAAAGAAAATTTTAATATTTCAATAAAATATAAAAAGTTATAATTTAAGTATAATTGGTAATTAATTTTATAATATATTATTACATTATACTAATAATAATGATTATAGATATTTAATAAAAAATTATTGTTGGAGAAATTATTTTTTATTTATATTATAAAAAAAATATTATTCGTTTATAATACTTTTTAGTTCAAAAATACAAATATTTTTTCATATGTTTGAAGATTATTGGACAAACTAATTATTTTCCATTAATTTGTAAGCATAGTAAGAATATAATACTTAAAGTTACTAACTAAGGTTGTGAACCTTATCATAATAAATTATTATTATGATGATAACATTTTAAACTATTACAGTACAAGATACCCTAAATTTATATGTTCATATTAAGCATGAGTTTACATGTGACAAAATAAATTTGATTTCCTTTTTACAAAAGTTTAGCATGCATCACATAATAATTAGTGTGATTCCTAAAGAAGAATCGTCTATATGAGTTAGGTTTATAAATAAAATTAAAAATATCTGGATTTATTATTTTATATAGATATATTTATTTTCATATAAATGATATCATTTAATAAAAATAAAAATAAAAATAAAAATAATAATAATATATTCTTAAAATTAATAAGTTGTTTCACAGGGCGACTCACTTATATAAAAAAATTTATTAATATGTAAATAAATTTAATTTTTAATTATGTAATTAATTATATTTTAATAATAATATTATTAGATTAAATTATTATTGATAAAAAAAAATAATAATTTAAATTTTATAATATTATTATCTTAAATTTACATGTTTAAACATGTAACGACAATGTAACCGTTATGAAAAGAATCATTGCCCAGCTAAACACACCTAGATTTGACGTCAAGCTGCCCAAGAACCGCTCGCGGGAAGGAGGTTTTTTTTTAATCAAAATATAAAATAATTATTCATTATTTTTAAAATATATTTTATATAATTATTTTTAAATATTTAATAATATATAAATAAATAAATAATTTAATTAATAAAAAATATACTCTAAAATAATAAATAATATCTATTAAAAAATTACGGAGGTATTTTTGTTCTTTTTAAATAATTCTAGCAACAATTAGTTTTTTATTTTTATTTTTAAAATATGTATTTAACTAATTAAATTATTTTATTTTTATTTTTTATTGAATATTTATTTTTTAAATAAAAATTATATTAATTTTAAATTTTATAAACCTGAAATAACATAAATTATAATTATGATATAATTATAGATTCACACAATTATATCAAATTATAAAATAACACATAAATTATAATTATGATATAGTTATTATTGAAAGTGTGAGTACCATAAATTGGTACGAATTTGAATTAAAATTATAACTAAATTAATAATGGCATCCTTAAAAAGTAAGAATCAATATAATTTAATAAAACTTATAAAATTAATTTAAATTGAATCTTTTGAATTGGGTTGGATTGGATTAGATTTTTGTTTTATTATCACCAATTTTTTTTTATAAAAATATTTGTTTATAATAATTAAAGATCTATTAAATTAAAATTTATACTTTAATAATTAATTAAAATTTAAAAATTAAAGAATTTTGATTTTTTTTCAAACAATAAATAAAGAAATATCATATACTTAATTTTAAATTTCAAATAGTATAAAAACTAATACAAATATTTAATATTTAATTTCATATTAATTTAAATATATATTACATGCATACATAAACGCTTAATTTAAACAATAAAAATGTAAAAATTAGAGAATTAGTAGCTTGATACTAGGCTAGGATTATCATGCTATTTAGTACGTTAGGGATTTAGAACTTAAAAATTAGATATAATTACTCGATTAGGTAAAAAAAAATAAGAAATGATTAATTAAAATTTAAAAATACTAAGTGTGATAGTGTAGAGTGGGTAAAAAAATTATTAATTTTGTTATATTTTTAATAAATAACATTATTATATTAAAATAAAAATATAATATAATATAAAAATTAGGGTTGAAAGTTGATTAAGTTGGTTAAGTTGTGTCGGGGTTGGATTGAATTAAGCAAAAATTTCGACCAACATTACACACATTCGAGTTGCTTTCAGCTTGTTTTTTGTCGGTAAGATGCCTCTCTATAATGTTTAATGCCTAAAATAAAATGCTAAAATTAACAAACCATAATCTTTAAAATGGGTATTATCATATAGAACACCTATTAATTTCACTCTTTTTAAAAACCTGCTAGTTTCATTATCAGTGTAATGTTGAGTAAAATTTAGAATAAATAACTCTAAATTTACTAATATTAGATCTAAACAAGTAAACAAATTACTTGTATTATACCCACTATAACACCTTTTAAAGGCAACTCACAAATCGAAGAGAAATACAAATACTCAAAGAAAAAGCTTTCAACTCACACTCAAATTAAGAATACAAAGACTTATTTGTTTTTGATAGAATGATTAAACCAAATGCAAGGTAGGCTATTGTTGTGTGTTTTGGAACACACAGAAAATCGTGCAAGCATACACGGTCACAAGTAATAAAGATTTGTAAGTAAAGTATCGTTCCCACGAGGATTTGTTACTATAGTTTGTTGAGTACTAAAATTGTATCTCTCTGATTTTATCCAAAACAATCGTTAATTGAGAAAAAGGTAAAAAGAAAATAAGAGAACTCTAGGATTGCAATTTTTCACCAAATTATTCCACTCAAATCATATTATTTTCTTTGGATTTATATTTTTTAGTACATTTAATTTGTCAACCGAAAACTTCTTTTTTATTCATACATCTCTTCCGAGCTCCGTACAAACACACCTCGTTAAATTAATTCACTATATCTCTATGAGAATTAAATTTAATAAGATTCATTAAGTTCTAAGTTCTCAAATGGCCACACATACAATTAGGATATATTCCTATCCTTCATCATACATGTCATTCTATTTACGAGCAATATACACAAAAATGACTTTCTCAAGTTTATTTTTATGCCACAAATCGTTTTGATAAAATTCGTAAATAATCAAAAAGCATTAAGCACAAAATAGAATAAACGAATCGAACGTCTTATAAATCTTTCAAAAAAAAAAAAGTTAAAATCAAAGCTTCATAAATTTAGATTAAATGCAACCCTAGAAAAATTAAATTACTTCATTAAAATTAAAATAAAAATTACACCAGATGCAGAAAAATTAGAAGAAGAAGAAGGAAAATTAAAACATCACATAGAACAAATATTTGGCACACGCAGAACACAACAAAAGCCAAAAAATGGCTTCTGCGTGTTCTGCAATCCAAAACCGAACAACACAAAAATTCTAAACAAAAAAAAACTTTCTTTAAAACTAAAAACTATCTCCTATTTATAGCTAAAAATATACATCCAAAAATAATACATTTTTTTTAAAAAAAGCGTAAAGAATTTGTATCGAAAATAGAATCGACGCGTATCGATATTCGATATAATATTATTTTAATTTATGCGTGAAACAGGGCCGCCGTTCTGATTTTTTTGAAATTCAAAGTGCATGCCACGTGTCAGCGTCTGATTTGCTGCGAGGATTTAATGCAGACACGTGGCAGAATTTCATTGGCTGCGGGAAACGGGCGTGCGAAGGATTGTCGCACGGGAGACAACGCTGAAACGTGGGCGTAATCCTGCGCTCTCGTGCTCATGATAACATGCCACGTGTCGTCATATGATTTGCTTAAATATTATTGGGACACGTGGCAGATTCTTATTCTGTAAAATATGATGATTCACGCTACTTCCATAACCCGCGTCACACACGATTGTTACACGAACGGTTCAGTGCGCGACATCTTGGTTCCATGCTGTCCAGTACGGGCCGTTCAAGAGATCCGGACGGTCGGCGTGCGCCTCGGGGAGATCTGCGTGGCCGACGTATGTGGGTCCCACGCGCATGCGCGCTGCGTGGCGGAGTGGGCCCGACAGCCGGAATCAGCGTAAAGGAATCGAGCACGCGCGGCTTTGGTCGGGCTTGATCTGGGCGTGCGCATCTTAGCTTATTTTCGGATCGGACCCGGTCAGTTCTTGTATTGAATAATCGCGCATGGCTTCTTCTCACCTGTACGAATTTAAAACTTCCATTAATTGTATTTTGACCAATTTAATCCAAATTACATTTTGCATTTTCTTAAATTACGGTTAAACCCATAATTTTAAATTAAATTTTTAAACTTTTAATAATTATAATTAAGCCCAAATTTAATTTAAATTATATTTTCGATTTTTATAAATTGTAATTAAGAAACTATATTATAAAATTATATTTGTGAATGAGAAATATGAAATTAAGTACATTTTTGATACAAATTATTTAATTATATTAAAAATGTATTTTTAGCACATAAAGGAAAATATGAATTTATTTAACAAAAATTAACTAAATATTAAAGAAACATGCCATGATTATCATTACTAAAATTGATGAAAATAACTATATAAAATACAGTTATCAACACCCCCAAACTTAAGTTTTTGCTAGTCCTCGAGCAAAAGGAAGGAAATAAAACAAAGATAAATGCATTTAAAATAGTGATTTTCAAAATATTTCTTTTTAAATATTCCAAATAACAAAACTCAAAGAAATAAAAGAATTTTATCTAAGTATCAAAATCAATTTAAAAGTATATTACATTTTCACAATGAATTTTAGGTGTGTGTGTGAAGTCTTTTCAAATTTCATCACATGCAATCCGGATCAGTTTATATAAATATAAAATCAAACAAATTATCATGAAATCACAAATCTCATAGTCTATTTTTCATTTCTCTCTCCACTAATGTAGACAAACACAAAACACAAAATCAATAAGACTTTATTAAGCTTGTAATGTATGGCTTAGGTAAAGGTAGGATAAAGGATAATATTTAGCTCAAAAACTTTTTCAAAGCATAACATTTAAGAATTGAAAAAAATAACTTCTATCATCACAATAATTACTTCCCAATTTGGGATTTATCATCACATACCATCCTCTTTTTTTTCTCAGAATCTGTTTTTTTTTTCTTTTTTTTTTTTTCAGAATCTGTTTTTTTTTTGCCTTTTTTTTTTCTTTTTTTTGTACCCTCTTTTTTTCCGACATATCTTTAAATATTTACTAACAATTTTCATATGCTAGTGAGATAAGAAAAATAAATAAACTACACACACACACAAATATATATATATATATATATTTGGTAGGCTTTTGAAATGAGAAAAATATATATATAAACTTTGAAGCTTCAAAGGGTATACTACGGATATTGTATGGGAAGGTAGAAAGAAAGGCACAAACGATCCAAAGATGGCCTAAATCATTTTCTTAGTTAAATGGTATCTATAATTTCGCCTAGAGAGAAAATCAAACAAATTCTAAGAATTGTGACACCACAAAAATCAATCGAATTCCATACTGTATAAACCTTATAAATTATCATAGCAAATCAAAAATCAAGACTAGTGCTCATGAATAATTATTCTTGTAAAAATGAAACATACGTAAAAATTATTCATCGCTTAGACAATATTCAAATTTTTCAAGGAGATATGCATCATTTAAATCGAAGAAACAAAAATATATCACTATTAAGCGCCAAAATATCTTCAATCAGCCAAACAAACAAAATAAAAAAAAAAAATTCACGAGCAAAAACATCCAGAAAGTATTTCAACTTGGTTCAGTATATACACCACCCCCAAACTTAATATACACATTGTCCTCAATGTGTGAAAATTAAAGAACATTTGAGATGAGTTTAAAGCGACTTCCTGGTTTGTTTGATTGGTTAAGACAAAATAGCTTCCTTACCTCCAATTTGCACCTACGAAAAAAAAAATTAAATAACAAAATAGAAAAACTAATACATGCGATAAATAAAAAAAAAAATAAAGCACATGGGATGCCTCCCAAGAAGCGCTTGTTTTATAGTCTTCAGCTTGACTTCTCAATTTGTTTTTCTGTGTGTAAGTTAAGATATGTGTGTCAAACAAAATCTCCACTTACGAGAAAATTGAAAAATAAATTAAGAAACAATAACCATAAAAAACAATTTATTTATTTTTATTTTTATTTTTTTCTTTTTGTGGATTAAGATTTGTGTGTCAAACAAAATCTCAACCAACGAGAAAATTGAAAAAAAAAACAACAAACAATAAGCAAAAAAAAAAGATTTATTTTTCTTTTTGTAAGGTAAGATTTGTGTGTCAAACAAAATCTCAACCCACGAGAAAATTGAAAAATTAATTGAACACGTAACAATAAATTTTTTTGTTTTTTTTTGTTTTTGAATTAAAATCAAATTGATTGGTATTAATATCAACAATGAAAATAGTAAAACAAATCCCCGGCAACGGCGCCAAAATATTGTTATGTGTTTTGGAACACACAGAAAATCGTGTAAGCATACACGGTCACAAGTAATAAAGATTTGTAAGTAAAGTATCGTTCCCACGAGGATTTGTTACTATAGTTTGTTGAGTACTAAAATTCGTAAATAATCAAAAAGCATTAAGCACAAAATAGAATGAACAAATCGAACGTCTTATAAATCTTTCAAAAAAAATAGTTGAAATCAAAGCTTCATAAATTTAGATTAAATGCAACCCTAGAAAAATTAAATTACTTCATTAAAATTAAAATAAAAATTACACCGGATCTGAGAAAAAATTAGAAGAAGAAGAAGGAAAATTAAAACATCACATAGAACAAATATTTGGCACCTTGACTCTGACAAAAGTCAAAAAATGGTTTCTGCGTGTTCTGCAATCCAAAACCGAACAACACAAAAATTCTAAACCAAAAAAAACTTTCTTTAAAACTAAAAACTATCTCCTATTTATAGCTAAAAATATACATCCAAAAATAATACATTTTTTTTAAAACGCGTAAAGAATTTGTATCGAAAATAGAATCGACGCGTATCGATATTCGATATAATATTATTTTAATTTATGCGTGAAAACGAGTATGGTTACGATTTTTTTGAAATTCAAAGTGCATGTCACGTGTCAGCGTCTGATTCGCTGCGAGGATTTAATGCAGACACGTGGTAGAATTTCATTGGCTGCGGGAAACGGGCGTGCGAAGGATTGTCGCACGGGAGACAATGCTGAAACGTGGGCGTAATCCTACGCTCTCGCGCTCATGATAACATGCCACGTGTCGTCATATAATTTGCTTAAATATTAGTGGGACACGTGGCAGATTCTTATTCTGTAAAATATGAGGATTCACGCTACTTCCATAACTCGCGTCACACACGATTGTTACACGAACGGTTCAGTGCGCGACATCTTGGTTCCACGCGCTTCAATCTGGACCGTTCAAGAGATCCAACGGTCAGCGATGCGCCTCGGGGAGATCTGCGTAGCCGACATGTGGGTCCCACTCTGCACGCTGGCCTGCGTGGCAGGTGGGCCCCACTGACACACCGAACCGCGTAAAGGAATCTGAGCACACCACTTTGGTCGGGCTTGATCTGGACGCGCGCATCTTAGCCGTTTATTTTCGGATCGGACGGTCCGGGTTGCGCACTTGAATAATCGCGCGTGGCTTCTTCTCACCTGCGTAGAATTTAAAACTTCCATTAATTGTATTTTGACCCACAAATTTAATCCATATTACATTTTGCACTTTATTAAATTACAGTTAAGCCCTTTGCTAATTTTAAATTAAATTTTTAAACTTTTAATAATTATAATTAAGCCCAAATTTAATTTAAATTATATTTTCGATTTTTATAAATTATAATTAAGAAACTATATTATCTGAAATTATATTTGTGGACAGAAATATGAAATTAAGTACATTTTCGATACAAATTATTTAATTATATTAAAAATGTATTTTTAGCACATAAAAGGAAAATATGAATTTATTTAACAAAAATTAACTAAATATTAAAAGAACATAGCAATTATTATTACTAAAATTGATGAAAATAACTATATAAAATACAGTTATCAGCTATTTATAGTCCTCACCATGCAATCTACACCACACAAATATAAAACTAAGAAATAATCCTAGCCACACAAATATTATCTACACACTTCTCTTTTCTATAACCTTCAACCACCCTATTTATTCATACTTCAACCACTTTATTTATTTCTCTACATCTTTCAACCACTTCATTTATTTCTCTACATCATTCAACCACTTCATTTATTTCTTCTTCTTCAACTACTTCTTTTATTTCTCTACATCTTTAATTATTATGTTGGTGTTGATTTTCAACACTCCCCTTCAACACCAATTCTCACTATTTTTACTGTCTTGATTTGCCTCATTTCAATTTCTTCTTGCAGAACCTTTTCTCTGATAAAGTGATAGTGTACTTCAACATGCTTAGTTCTTGCATGAAAGACCAGATTCTCTGCCAAACAAATTGTTGATTGATCGTCACAGTACAACGGTATTGCATAATCTTCTAGTTGATGTAGATTATTCATTAGCTGTATCAACCATGCATACTCTTGAGCTGCCATTGCCGCTGCTCGATACTCAACTTCAGTGGTTGATAATGATACTATTGTTTGTCTCTTGCTACACCAGGAAATTGTTCCAGAACCCAACTTAAACACATACCCAGTTGTTGATCTCCTGGTGTCATGATCTTTTGTATAGTCTGCATTGCAGTAACCAACTAATTTGTAGTCTCCACATTTCTTATACAAAAGACTGTAGTCAATTGTACTCTTAACATATCTCAGTATTCATCGAACTGCATCCAAATGAGGCTTCTTTGGATTTTGCATGTACCAACTCATCACACTAACTACATAAGAAATGTCAGGTCGAGTCAAGGTTAAGTAGATCAGAATGCCTATCAATTATTGATACATTGTTGCATCTTCCAAATCTTTTCCTTCACTTGTACACAATTTGGAATTTGGTTCCATAGGTGTCGAAATCGGCTTGCATTCAAGCATTCTAAACCTCTTCAACAAATCTTTGGAATATTTTTGCTGACAAAGAAATATTCCTTCTTGTGTGCGATCAACCTCTAAACCAAGGAAGTGCTTGAGCTGGCCAAGTTCTTTCATCTAGAAACAGATTGACAAATTCTCCTTCGTTCGAAGAATTTCTGCCTCATCATCACCGGTTATGATTAAGTCATCCACATACACTAGCACAATAGCTAGCTTTCCTTCATTGGCTTTAACAAACAAGCTAGAATCTACAAGTATTACTGAATAACCACTTTATGTTAGAAATTCAGTAATCTTAACATACCATGCCCTGGGTGCTTGTTTCAATCCGTAGAGTGCTTTCCGCAGCTTACACACATATTTAGGATGATCTTGGCTCTGAAAACCCATTGGTTGGATCATGTAGATCTCCCGATCTAGCTCTCCATGAAGAAAATCATTCTTCACATCCATCTGCCACAACTTCCAATCTTTGTTGGCTACAAGTGCCAGTAGGACTTGAACAGTTGTAAGTTTCACCACTGGACTAAACATTTCATCATAGTCTAGTCCATACTGTTGAGAGAAACCACGAGCTACCAATCGTGCATTGTACCTTTCGATTGATCCATCTGGTCTGCACTTTATCTTGTAGACCCACTTGCAGGATATAGGTTTCACATTTCTTGGCTTTCGCACCAGATCCCAAGTTTGATTTTACTGAAGTGCATCGATCTCTTCTTTCATAGTTGTCATCCATTCAGATCTTTGTGATACTTCTTCAAAAGTCTCAGGTTCTATTGCTTCTTCAATTATGGGTACATTGGTATATTTGGAATTTGGCCTTCATATTCTTGGTGACCTATGGAGTTGATATTGTGGAGTTGATTCTTATATTTCACTAGGCCCACCTTCTTTATTTAGTTGTTGATATATGCTAGTTTGCTAAGGATTCTAAGTTACTCTTTGTTTGGCACCATCATCATCTAGATCTCTAGATTCATCTAAACTTGGTTGGAATTGAATAGTATGCTCCCCCATCTTTTGTTGTAGCTTATCTCCAAATTCTCTTGAGTCTAGCAATGCTTCCTTCTTTGAGGACCATTAAGAAGATGCTTCATCGAACACCACATCTCGTGAAGTGTAGCATCTTCCACTCATTGGATCACAACATTTCTACCATTTTCTCTGGCCGTCGTATCCCACAAAGATACATCTAACAACTTTCTTGCCAAATTTTCTCCGTAAATGATCAACAACAAATACATAACACACACAGCCAAATACTCGAAAGTAGCTAACTGTAGGTTTCATGTTCCATAGTTTCTCAAAGGGTGAAACAAATTCTAACCTTGGTTGAGGAAGTCTATTGATCACAAAGGCTGCAGTTCTCATCGCTTTAGCCCAAAACCTCCCAGGTACATTCTTTTCATGTAGCATACTCCGAAAAATTTCTACAAGTTGTCGGTTCTTTCTCTCTGCTACACCATTTTTTATGACATGTTGGCACAAGTGTACTGATGACGTATTTGACATTCCCTTAGGTATTGAGAGAACTCTATTGAGCTATATTCTCTGTTGTTGTCTGTGCACAAGCAATAGATCTTCTTTCCAACTTATCCTTCAGTTGACTCTTTAAACTCTTTAAATTTTGAGAATATGTCAGATTTTTCTTTCATAAAGAAAACCCACACATACCTTGAGAAGTCGTCAATGAATGTCACCATATATCGCATACTGCCAATTGATGGTTGCTTAACAGGACCGAATACATCAGAGTGAACTAACTCCAATGGTTCTTTTGCTTTAAAGTTTGATTCCTCATATGGCAATTGGTGAACTTTACCATATTGGCATCCTGTACAGACCGTGTCTATTCGCACGTCTAGTTGAGGAAGCCCTTTAAGCATTGATTTCTTCACCATCACACTTAGCTTGGAATAACTAACGTGGCCTAATCACATATGCCATAGATCTACTGTCTCATTTCTTCTTGTCTTGTCTACATATGCAGATTCTACTGACATTACGTAGACTGATTCCAATCGTTGCCCCTCCATTGTCGGTGTTTCTGAGATTTTTGAGATCATGATACACTTTCACGTCTTTAGGATCGAACAAGACATAGTGGCCCATATTCCCTTAATTGTAACATTCATCGTCAAATTTTCTATTGTTATTGTGGTTCTTCCAAGCTCTCCCTGGACGAAATCCTCCCTTTCCTTGAGGAATTTTTCCTTTGTCGCCATCATTTTTATATCCATTTCCATTGTACCGCTTGAAAGTGTCTTTGCTTAGCCATAGCTTCTTGATTGACCAACAAATTCTCAAACTCAACAAGAGATGGTTGTGTTGGCCATCCTTGTATAGCGGTAACAAATCCTCGATATTCGGGTCTCAAACCATGAATAATTATTCTCTTTATCCCCGTTTCCCTAATAAGAGATTTTGGATCTAACTTTGAAATTTCACGGCATAACGACTTTACCTTGTGAAAGTATTGGGAAATCGCCATGTCGCGTTGCACCATCGATAGCAACTCGTTCTCCAGAAGTTGCAATCTTGTATCATTCTTTTTTGAAAAGAGTGTGACAAGAGTGTCCCGTGCTTCCTTTGGTGTTTTTGCATCATGAATGTGCTCCAACATTTCTTCTTCAACTGTGATCTTCAAAGCAAACATCACTTTGCCTACTTTAATTTTTCACTTCCGCAAGATGTCGTTTGCATCTTCCACTGTTGGTTGTGTAACTTCATCACCACCACCAACCTCCCACAAGTCTTGACCTTGTAGGTAAGACTCCATACTTGTTGCCCATGTGTTATAGTTTTTGTTATTGAGCTTCTTGATTCCTCCAACTACTTGAAGATCACCTATCGTGTCGGCAAGACTTTGACTGTACCGAACAAGCTTGACTAATAAACTTGTAGAGTACCAAACTCCTCACGACTCAAGATAACTCCACTAAGAACGATCCCTGACTGTCCCGCTCTGATACAAATTGTTGAGTAAATTTAGAATAAAAAACTCTAAATTTACTAATATTAGATCCAAACAAGTAAACAAACTACTTGTATTATACCCACTATAACACCTTTTAAAGGCAACTCACAAATTGAAGATAAATACAAACACTCAAAGAAAAAGCTCTCAACTCACACTCAAACTAAGAATACAAAGACTTATTTGTTTTTGATGGAATGATTAAACCAAATGCAAGGTAGGCTATTTATAGTCCTCACCATGCAATCTACACCACACAAATATAAAACTAAGAAATAATCCTAGCCACACAAATATTATCTACACACTTCTCTTTTCTACAACCTTCAACCACCCTATTTATTCATACTTCAACCACTTTATTTATTTCTCTACATCCTTCAACCACTTTATTTATTTCTCTACATCCTTCAACCACTTCATTTATTTCTCCTTCTTCAACTACTTCATGTATTTCTCTACATCTTTAATTATTATGTTGGTGTTGATTTTCAACATACACTAACATTTCATAAATTAAAAAAGTAAGAATATAAAACCCAAGTCTTCTAATACATCATTCTATCCGAATATACTTGATGAAATACATATGTTGTCATAGTAATTTATATATACAACAAAATACACATCCATAATACATATAATCATTAAACTAACTAGTTGATATTTCACAAAATTCACAAGTTTATAGATTCATGGAGTTTTTAGCCTTCCTCAATACTGCAATACTAAATCTCCAAAAGAGAGCAGCATCTTGTCAATTAAATTTGAGCATTTTCAATCTCCAAGCAAAGTCTATTTCATGCCTTAAAGGGAAAGGAAAGGGAGAGAGAATAATAATAATAATAATTAGGCATAAACACACATTTTGCATGACGCATGCAGGTTTAGGTCTTCCATGTGTTCGTTAGAGAATAATAAAAGATAATACAGCCTACTTATTACCAACCACTTTCCATCATACTAACAAATCAAAAATTTTATTCTTCCATCCTCACAAGGATAGATATTTGTCTTGCTCAGGCTTGTCACTTCTAGCTTGTTTTTCTTCCATATGTTTCAAAAGGTCATTTAGAAAGAGGTCATCAGTATCATCTTTCTTATTTGATGTTTTGTTTTTGTTGTGGCCTTCATATTGCAAATCATTCCTATTTATAGGACCCGAACTGCTAGAAATTTTAGCATACATATAAAAGATTTTAACCAATACCTCTTTAAACTCATTTATCATTGAGTCAACCATACTTTCATCATAGATACGATGAAAACAAAAGGTCAAGTATTCTATCTTGAATCTAAGATCAAGTATTACCGAAAGAAGCAGTAACTTATTGGCATTTTCAATAGAACCCTAGTACTCGTCAAATTTGAATTTCATGATGGTTGCCATGCTAGTAAGTGAATCATTATTCAGCTCACATCATATAGTCAGTTTTGACTAAATTGCACATAATTTATGAAAGTAGACATTATAAGTGACATTCAAAGAGGCACTAAATCGAATAGTGATATCATAAAAGGACTTTAAAAACTTCACAAAGATATTGGCATTTTCCCAATCAATACTAGTGGGTGGACCTTCATTTTCTGAAGAAAAATGACGAATATATTTTGCATCCTCTTCTTCCAACCTTTCAAATGCTTTACGAAACTTGCTTTCAATTTTTTCTTAGTCCACACATTCTCTGGCATGAGAAACTTGCAAGCAGATTCTAACATGAGAAAGGTTGAATTCCACCTGGTACTAACATCTAGGAAAAGTAGACTCTTGCTTTCAATTTTTTCTTTGTCCACACATTCTCTGAATTTCAGCAATATGATGGGGAGGACCTCACATATCTAACTGCATTTACGATGCTTGTAATAGATGAATGCAAATCCTTAACCTCTTAGAAATAATCAGATTTATAATGTCTGCATAGCAGCGAACATGCAAAAATTGACCTCAAACAAGCAACCATTCCAACTAATCAACTTCTTCTTGATGTAGGCAATAGCAATATCGTTACTAGCTAGGAGCATTATTAATAGTGATAGTAAAAACAGAAGAAATAGCCTAGTCATGCAAACAAGACTCCATTTTCCCAATCACATCACCCTTATGACTAGGAATTTGGTAGAAATTGATAATTCTTTTTTGATATTTTCATTCAGCTTCAATAAAATGGGTAGTCAAGCACATATAATCAATATTTTTGCAAAGATGACCAACAATCAGTGGTGAGACAAACCCTCTACATGCTAGTGACAAAATGGTTTTTCAATTTATTTTTTTTAGCTTATCCAAATACAAATGAAAGATATCCCTGTCAACTGTTTTCCTAGATGGAGCTAAGAATCGAGGATAGGCTACACTTTGGAAATGTTTGAACCCTTCACCATGCACAAACTCCTACATGCTTCTTTGTTAAAATCCTACAGCCAATAAGCTCCCACTACTAGAACCATTTAGATTGTTTAGTGTAGAGAAACTAAGGACTTTTTGGGTCTTGTCTTTCACTCTCAGAGGATATTTAGGACACTGATTTTGCAAGTGATTCCATAAACTAGTGGTTCCAACTCTCTTAGTATCACAAGCATAATCCTTGGCACAATAGTTACATAAGCACCTAGGTTCATTAGAATGTCACCCTAAAGCTTAGTAAAATGTTGCCACACCATAGACTTGGGACTAACTGGTCTTTTCTTGGAAATTTTCTTGGTTTGGACGAGTAGATGGAATGGTAGGTGATAATAGCATAAAAATACATATCTAAAATATGTAAATTAATTGATATTTATGATTCAAAAAATTTAAAATTAATAATTATCTATATTAATTTAATAAATATTGATTTATATTAATTATGATTATTTTATCTTCGCAGTATAAACAAATTCAACAAAAGAATATTAAATAAACCAAAATTTGAATTTTGCAACATATCTTCACAAGATTTTATAAACAAGTTGTTGAATTTGGATCATAACTTTTGATTAGAATATCCAAGTAAGATGATTCAAGTTGATATACAATGATTAAAGATTTATCTACAATTTTATATTTCATAAAGAATATCTATATTGGATTATTTCAAGCCCAAAAATAAGTTTAAATCTAAAATATATGATATTTAAATATCTGTTAGTATTTTGGATATATATTTTCAATGAAGCTCCAAATTAGATAATTCTTGATCCTAAAAAAAAGATAAGAGATGTATTTACAATTCTTGTTTAGAAAATATTTTTTAAATCAATTATCTTCAAAGAAAAAACAACTTGATATTATTAACATTCAACAAATCTTCATACTCCAACACTATAAATAGATGGAGCATTCAATACTTTGAAGCATTTGAAAATTATTAGGAACTCTTACTTTCTTCTCTCATTCTTTTTCTCTAAAATTTATTAAAATAATTTGTAAGGTAGAGTAAAGCTAAAGCAAGGTTAGATGTGCTTAATTGTGTAGTTTTTCTATTTCATTTTTTAATTCTTATACGGTGACGTTTGGTTCAAAAAATGGAATCGAAATCGGAATGGAATGGAAAAAATTTTATTTGCTTTGACCACTGGAATCAAAAAAGGAATCAGTATTACAGTATTTGGTTTACAACTGGAATGTAATGAAAAACACTGTATATTACCTTAATACCCCTATATTTAGTAAAGTTTAAATAAAATCATTTAATTATAATTTTTTCGTCAAACAAAATACATTATTGAAATCATTATTTTTCTATAATTATTATTTAAAAAGAAAATATATTATTAAAATTATTATTTTTTTAAATAGGGTTTAATGTTTTGAGGTTTGAGATTTAGGGTTTAGAGATTTGGGATTTGGGATTTGGGATTTGGGATTTGGGATTTGGGATTTGAGGTTTAGAATTTATGGTTATATTTATGGGTTAAGGTTTAGGATTAAAATTATTATTTTTTAAAATAAGGTTTAGGGTTTCAAGATTTGAGATTTGGGATTTGGGATTTAGGGTTTAGGGTTTTTGGTTTTTGGTTTTTGGTTTTAGGATTTAGGGTTTGGGGTTTAAGGTTATATTTATGCGTTAAGGTTTATAATTAAAATTATTATTTTTCTAAATATGGTTTAGGGTTTTAGGATTTAGGATTTTGGGTTATATTTGTGCGTTAAGGTTTAGAGTTAAAATTATTATTTTTCTAAATAGGGTTTTGGGTTTTGTGATTAGGGTTTAACGTATTGGGATGTAGGGTTTAGAGTTTTGGGTTTTGGGATTAGGGTTTAACGTATTGGGATTTAGGGTTTAGAGTTTTAGGATTTGGGTTTAGGGTTATATTTGGGATTGAGGTAAAATTGGAAAAAAATTGAGATAGGAATGGAATCATGATTCCTTTAGGTGTTGTTTGGTTCACAGAATGCAATCAGAATGAGAATGGGAATGAGAATGGAATGGAATAAAAAGGAAACAATGTTGTTTGGTTTGACCATTGGAATCAAAGAAGGAATCAATATTATAGTGTTTGGTTTGTCACTGGAATGAAATGAAAAAAATATAAATTATCTTAATACCCCTATATTCAGTAAAGTTTAAATAATATTATTTAATTATTATTTTTTCGTTAGACAAAATACATTATTGAAATCATCATTTTTCTAAATAATTATTACTTAAAAAGAAAATATATTATTAAAATTATTATTTTTCTAAATAGGGTTTAGGGTTTTGAGTTTGAGGTTTGGGAATTAGGATTTAGGGTTTAGGGATATGGGATTTGGAGTTTAGGGCTATATTTGTGGGTTAAGGTTTAGGATTAAATTATTATTTTTCTAAATAGGGTTTAGGGTTTTAGTATTTGAGATTTTAGATTTAGGGTTTAGGGTTTTAGGATTTGGCTTTAGGGTTTAGGGTTTAAGGTTTAGAGATTTAGGATTTGGGTCTTGGGTTTTGGGGTTTAGTGTTTTGGGATTTGGGATTTATAGTTTATGGTTTAGGGATTTAGGTTTTAGGGTTTAGGATTTTGGGCTTTAGGGTTTAGGGTTTAGTTTTTTGGGATTTAGGATTTAATTATAATTATTATATTTATTTTATAAATTGATCTTTTACTACGATATTATCGTTTTGATTTTTTATCGATCTCAAATAACTTATAACAATAAATCTTGATTTTTATTTAATAAAAATATTTTCTCTAAATAAATATATTTGTTTTTATTATTGATCTTCAACTTTATTTCTTCCAATTGTTTTTTTGGGATGTGAAGTAAATAATTTCTATTAATTTTACTTTCACGTGGAATCAACACCTAAAGCTACACTACAATATCCATTTAACTAATGTTAATAATTTTGAGCATGATCAAAATTTAGCGCAATTTTTTGGAAAAACAATAACAATTGTATGGTTGCATGAAATAGTAAGATCTAAGGGAGTTCTGTCTAAGAGGTTAGTTCATGAAAGCCTTAGTACCACTAGTCTTTCTTGAGAACATTGCTTTGTCTACGAGGGTAGTTTTAAAGGAGACATCGCCCCACCATTCTTTCCTGTAAGCATTCTTGATGAATACTATTTGTATTACTAAATCATTGTTACTTTTTCTTAAAAAATATTAGTTTTATTATCATCATTTTATTTCTTTGTTAAATATAGTTGTCAAATAAAAATTAAATAAAATTTAAAAACTCAAAAAAATTAAAAAATTAAAAAATATCAAACTAAAGTATATGAATCAATTTAGAGATGAAAGATGTGGATATTTAAAAAGAATATAATTAAAATTACTTTTGATTTAATATCCTTCTTCTACCTTGTCTTCTAGTTCAGATAATATGAATGACCGGGAGGATAACCTTGTTAGAACTCTTAAAGGTTGACCCCTACATGTATAAACACACCATCATGTATAATGTTTTCCCCCTGATGCACCACAAATGGATTTTAAGCCTGGAATGATACAACTTTTTCCACTTTTCATAACTTAGATAGTGAAAATTTGTATCTACATATTAAAGATTTTGAAGAGACAGTGGCCACATTTTATAGCCAACAAAATGCTATAGATTCTATTAGGTTAAAAAAATTCCCTTTCTTCCTAAAAGATAAATCAAAAAGTTGGTTGTACTATTTGAAAACGAGATCCATAGATACATAGACAAAAATGACCCATTCCTTTTTAATAAATACTCCCTCCACATAGGACCAATAATATTAAAAGATAGATCTAAACCTATTCCTAAAAAATAGTGAACCAAGCATATATGATGTTTAAAGAGTTATTAAACATGTGCCTATACCATGGGTACAAAAATTGGGGCTTAGTTAACTAATTTTATAATGGACTCATAATTAAGGAGCACTAATTTATAGAAATGATGTGCAATAGGAGTTTCTCCAAAAAGACCATGATGAAGCCATAGACTACTAGAATAAGTTAGTTGGGAAAGCCCATATATGGGCAGAACTTGGCACTACGGATAATATGAATAGGTCGCTACTAACTAGAATCTACTGTCTAAGAGAATAGGACAACCTTAAAGCCCAAATAGAAGTTTTGACTAAGGAATTAGATGCCATAAAAATGAAAGATAATAGAACTAATCATACAATTTCATGGGTATAAACTCAGGGTATATGCTTTATTTGTAGGGTTGTAGAACACTTAGCTCAAAAATTCCCAACCTATAATGAGATGAGAAAGGTTTATTAAGAATAATGTAACAATGTACGAATGTTTAGAAAACCTTACTCAAGCACATACAATCCTGGCTAGAGAAATCATTCTAACTTCAATTAGAAGTCTGAAAAACCCATACCGCCTAATCAAAACTAGAAAACCATGCCACAAGGAAATTACCAACACTTTAATATAATGCATGATCGAATAGGAATCCTTTATAAGAACCATTACAGTCATTTATAGAGGGAGGCTTGACTTACATAAGTGGTAGAGGAGAACAAAGAGATAAAAAGCTATATCACCAAACTGGTCAATGCTTTCACATTACAAGAGCAAGGAAAGTTTCCATCTCAATCTCAACCTAACCCAAAAGGCCAATATATGGTACAAACCTCTACTATCATTGCACATAATAGCAAGGTCATTTTCATTTCAACTTGTAGTGGTAAAATACTAAAGGGGCCAACTATACCTAATCCACTAGTCAAAACAAACATTAACACCATTACGAGTAATGCTGAAGATTCCACTACAAAGAAAATAGTGAAGAAGATTCCAATTGAAGTACCATTTTCTCAAGCCCCTAATATTTGGAAGGAAAAATTCAGATAGCCAAAGTGAGATCCTAGAAAACTTGAAACAAGTTAAGATACCTACTTATGCTAAAGTAATCAAGCATTTATGCATCATGTCAAGAAGACTACATTTCTAATCGAGCAAGTTTGTGTGGTGATAGTACAAAGATCCTAGTTTTACCATAATTTCCTACCATATTAGAATGCATGAATTTGGTCAAGCCCTACTAGATCTAGGAGAAAGTTTCAATTTGATGCCTTATTTTGTATACTTGCAACTTGGACTTGGATATATCAAACCCACATCTATGGTACTACAATTAATTGACTATTATATGCGAAGACCAAGAGGGATACTTGAAGATTTTTTGATTAAAATCGATATATTCAACTATCCTATTGGCTTTCTAGTTTTGGATACTCAATAAGTGGTTGACATGGAGTCAAGTCCCACTCATCCTAGGAAGACCTTTCCTTGCTACAGTAAATGGCCTTATCAATAGTAGGAATGGTCTTATGAAGTTATCTTTTAGGAACATGACTCTAAAGGTGAATATTTTTCATGTAGGGCAGCAACCATAAGATGATGATGAGTGCTATAGGACCTACATGATAGACACGCTTATTGAAGAGGAAATAGACATACATAATGCATTTGAATCCTTGAAGTATCTAGCCCTTAATCATAATTTTGAATCATTTATTTTTCCTGATACATTTAATATTTCTTTGGTTTCTAATTAAAAGAAAAATAGGGATTTAAGATATTAGAAACCATGCTTTGAGGAGTTGCCAAGTGAAAGAGAGAATTCAAAACCCTTGGTTATAAAGACACCAAAAGTTAAACTTTTTTTACGGACCAAAGGTTTAAAACATTCATTCTTGGGTTCAAATGATACTTTTCCTATCATTATATCTTCTAAACCTAGTATTGAGCAAGAATAAAATTGATAAATATGTTAAAAGAACATAAAAATGCACTAGGTTGGACAATAGCTAACATAAAATATATTGATCCATTAATTTGTTTCCATAGAATAAATTTAGAGAAAGGGTCTAGCCCCCAAAAGACCCCCAAAGAATATTTAATCCCACAACAATGAAAGAAATAAGTAGGAAAGAAGTCTTAAAATTACTAGACTTGGGTATAATTTATCCAATATCTAATCGTAAATAGGTGAGTCCAACACAAGTTATTCTAAAGAAATCTAGGGTGATTGTAGTTGAAAAATATAAAGAAATTCTTATTCCAATTAGGGTAGTAACTAGATGGCACATGTGCATTCACTTTATAAAATTAAATTTAGTCACCTGAAAAGATCATCTTTCAGTGTGCTTTATTGACCAAATCTTAGAACGTATAACTAGCCATCTTTTCTAATGTTTTCTTGATGAGTATTTTGATTATTATCAAATAGAGATATCTTAAGAGGATAAGGAAAAAACTACATTTACATGCCTATTTGGTACTTATGCTTTTTGTATGATGGCTTTTGGTTTATGTAATACAACAACTACCTTCCATCATTGTATGCTTAGTATTTTTTTCTAATGTGGTTGAAAAAAGCATGGAAGTTTTTATGGATAATTTGACTATTTTTGGTGATTTCTTTGACTTATGTCTACTTAATTTAGAAGCTATGTTAAGTAAATGTGAAGATAAAGGACTTGTTTTGAATTAGAAAAAATGTCATTTCATGTTTTCTTTTGGAATTATTTTGGGTCATATGGTGCATAAAAAGAGAATAGAGGTGGATAAAGCCAAAATTGAATTAATATCTAAATTACCTATCCCTAAAATAGTAAGAAATGTATGCTATTTTCTTGGACATTATGGTTTTTATGGGACAGTTATATAGAACTTCTCTGCAATATCTCATCTATTATGTAACCTTTTAGTCAAAGATGATAAGTTCAACTAGACTTAAGAGTGTGAGGAAGCTTTCCAAAAACTCGTTTCAAAACTCACTTTCACTCTAATCATGCAGTCACATAATTGGAAAATACCTTTTGAAATTATGCGTGATGCAAGCAATTATGCAGTAGGAGTTGTCCTTAGACAAAAAAAGGATGGGAAGCCTTTAGTTGTTTACTATACTAGTAGAACTTTGAATAGTGCTTAAATAAATTATTCTACAATAGAAAATGAACTACTAGCTATTGTTTTTTGCTTTAGATAAATTTTGTGCATACTTGATTGGTGCGCCTATTTTGGTTCTTATGGACCATATGGCTCTTAAGTACCTTTTTTTTAAGAAGAATGCCAAGGCTTGCTTGATTAAGTAGTTTTCTTTTGTAGGAATTTGATCTTATCGTAAAGAATAAGAAATGTGTTGAAATGTTGTGACTGATTATTTGTCTCGTTTAGAGTTTATTGATTCTAAGGATAATCTAGCCATTCAAGATGACTTTCCTGAAGAACACTTATTTACCATTATCCAAGTACCTTGGTATGCACATATTGTTAGTTACTTGGTTTTAGGTGAAGTTCCATCTAATTAGAGTGCACAAGACAAACAAAAGTTCTTAGTTGAGGTAAGAAACTTTTATTGGGATGATCCATATTTGTTTAAGTATTGCCCAAACAAAATTATAAGATGTTGTATTCCAGAATATGAGATTTATAATGTCTTGAATGTTTTTCATTTGAGGCATATGGTGGCCATTTTTCCATGAAAAAAATTGCTATTAAAATTTTACAATGTGACATCTTTTGGTCTACTTTGTTTAAAGATACTAACTTTTTTTTGTTGTAAGGTCTATATGAGTATTAGTAATATTCATGAAAAAAATATAAATGTAATTTTAGTTTTTAGGTATATCCTTCAAGAATATTTTCAAGCGAAGAAACTATTGAGCTCCAATGATTACAATTTAGGTATATCTCTGTTCTTACACACATTAGATTTTATATTAGACACATAGAAAGTTTTTGAGATTAGGCTACTTGATCGATCAAGACATATTTAGATCAATCTTGAATCGATCTACTTAGTTTAAAATTTTTGAATTAATTATTTAATTAACTAGATCGATCGAATAATTAATATTCGATTGATGGAGCACTAGGTCGATCAATTTATTAGTTAGATCGATCAATCCTAGTTTAGAATTAATTATTTCTTGCACTTGATCGATTGAGAATGACTGGATCGATTGGGCCATATACTTAATTGATAGAGAATATGTTAGATCAATCAAGCAATGAGAGCTTTTATTTTAAAACCTATTTCTAACTCAAATTTAATTGACTTTTTGTTATATTTTCCCTTTTCTTTAAAACTATTTTAATTGAAGTTATGGACAATATAGTAATTTTTCTTTGACCTAGTGCTTCAAAATATTTTATATATACAAAGCTAAGCACACAACTTTAATCAAACACACAAAATCATTATTCTCTTCATCTTAATCTCTCTTTTGTTTTCAAAAACTATTCAACTATGATTTTTCATTGAGTTAATTTATCTAACACTTGTGATTATGTTTAATGGATTAATAATCTTACAATATTTGTGATATTGTGCTTTAAACTGATAGCTCTAGTGTTACTAGTTAATTTCAATTAATCTGATATATTTATCAAATCATTTAGTTAGAGTTAGTAATTATTGAATCTACTTTAGGCCACACATATGTATTGGTGTTATTATACTAACGTTTCAAGTACTAGTAGAATGAATTCAATTACTTGTGTGACTCAAGTTGTTAGAATGTTGCTCTTGATTCAAATATTTTTCTTATAAAGACTATAATGAAAGCAAAAACTTGTAAGTAGATTAATTAGGGGCTTTATCTTGGTGGCTTGTATAAGACTTGGCCTTATAATTGGACCTTATTTTTCATAGTGGATAGTTAGTTGGCTAGGTAGACTTGTGGTTTCATCTTAAGCTATTAGTGTGACTTAAGTTGTTTTCACACTACTACAAAAATGGGCTTTAAAGTCGGTTCGCTGAACCAACTTTAAATTGAGTGACTTAAAATGTAAAGTCGGTTCATCGCGTGAACCTACTTTACATTTTATGATTTTTTTTATTCTCATTTTTCACTCCACCCAAAATTCAATATTCAATATATATAGTATAAAAAAAACCAAAATATAAATAATAATACAGATAATTAAAAATTTAAATATAATTAATTACTCGATAATTAAATTTATTACAAAAAAATGTATATACAATACATATAGTTAACTTAAATTACAAATAAAATAATATCGTCAAAGTGTAATTGGATTGTATGAGCAAACTTGCTTGGCTTAGAATCACTAGCATTGTGACAAGGAAACTGGACAAAAAATCACTGATCTATATACCAATTTACTCTCCTACATACATGAGCACGTAAACATCCATCAAACAAGCAGTCTAAACTTCAGAAACATACGAATGGAGAAATTAAATCATTATAAATATTACCATAAAAAAGAGATTACTACAACGACATCCGAGTGATATAACCCTTCGAACTTATATTAGCACTTTATTAATCATTTGTCTATAAATATGAAGTTATCTGGAATCTCTGCTAGTATTTTTAATGTTATAATGAGCTCTAAATATGAAATCAAGTGTAACTCCGATTTGTTACTTGGCTTGTATGAGTTTTGGTGCCCCTAAACGTATGGAACAATTTTGTAATACATTCATGGGCACCAAAACTCATACAAGCCAAGTAACAAAATATGAGTTACACCTGACTTCATATTAGAGTTCATTATAACATTAAAAATACCAGCAGAGATTCCAGATAACTTCATATTTATAGACAAATGATTAATAAAGTGCTACCATGATGTTGTCATAAGGAAAATAGGCAAGAGAGATGAGATTAAGTTTGGGCCAAAAATAGGTCCATAAAACAATGCATTCCCCTAAATACATGATTACATAACAATACATCAAATAAGGGACTTTAGACACAGGAATAGAGAAATTAAATCATTAAAAAATTTACCGTTATGTTGTCATATGCTATTCAAGATTATCATAATCTTCTCCTGATTCTTCTTGTGATGATACAATTTGAACCATCTGTTCTGCCCATTCCTCTCATAAATCATCAAAAATTTGCTGGTCATAGCCCGTCTTGTTCCAACCAAATAACTACATGTATTTAAAATCAAAATAAGAATGTAATTGTATTTACAAAAAATAACTCAAATATGTTAAAAACTTTTATGTATATGGATAAAAGATATTACCACATCATCAATTGGAATTTTGATATTTATGATGATTTCGCTCATAAACTTCATGACATAATAACCACACATGCTCCATTATTTTGTTGTGGAACCTACACAAAATAAGTGTATATAATTTTTCATATTCGAACATCTTTATTATTCAATTGTAAAATTAATAAAATTAATGCTTGTACATACCATAACTTTTGTCCATATAAGTTTATGAGATTTTTTAAGGGCAAAGCCCCTAAACTTATTACATAAGTTCCATGCCCTATCAAGGTTTAAAATAGTTAATTTTTATTAAATATTAAAAAAAATAATAGAAGAAACTAATATCTAGCTATAACTCTTACATTTCAACAATTGCTTGTCTATCTTTACTCAGTTCTATGGAAGTTGAGTCACAGTACCAAGCATGATTATTGAACAGATCAATGATTACCAATATCCAATGATCTCTGCCTTGTTCAAACCTTAATGGCCAAGGGATTATAAACTTTTGATTTCTGTTAAGCGTTAATACCTTATCACATAATTGTTTAGCTCTGATGCTAACATACTTCTCTTGATATTGATTGACATATGAAGAATCATAGAACATTGCTAAATGTGATGAGTGATTATGTTGAAGTCGATAATAGCACGCCCTATATAAAAGATATATATATATATATATATATATATATATATATATATATATATATATATATAATTAGATAATATAAATATAATTATATATGTTCTACATAAATGAAAGAAAAATAAATAGATTGAGGACTCACCTTGTCCATACTTGAATTATACTTAAATCAATCATTTGATATTCAAATAGTTGCAATATGCACTCGATTGATATATAAGTTTGGCTGAGGTCTACACCAGAAATTTCTATAGGAAGTGGCACAATCCATCCATCATTTATGCTAGATGCCCTCCTAACAATAGTCATCAAAGTGCCAAGATTTGTGCTAAAGTTTAAAGCATAATTATAACTATACTTTTTCGAAGGCTTCTTCTTGAATGACTTTGTGCATGATGATTGGCCACTAGACATAGATTTAGCATGAGATACTTGCTTTGTATCTCTTAAATGTGATGCATTTAAGAGTTTTGGTATAATAGACTAAAAAAACACATTATGTATGTTAGTAACAATAAAAGATATAATAAAATAATAGTAGTAAACAAGTGTTATCTTTTAAGTTAAAAAATAGTACCACGTCAAAATTTAGAACAACTTAAATCGACGGCCAAGCCACATACTATCCAACCGCCTCTTGGATTATGGTAGCATCAGAAGATACAAGTAGTGGAAAATCATGAAGCAATGATTGATCAATTACTATTCGCCAATGATTAGGAAAATATTGATTATGAATCATTCGATCATCGCTCAATTGTTGTATCGTTCCAATAGCAACAAAGTCCGTTGACGAATGATGTTTCAACAAACATTTCATATTCTATAAAAAAATTTAAGTGTTATATATAAAAAATAAAACATATAATAAGAAATAAAAATAATAGATTATATACACCAAAGATTAAAATCTTACCACATATGATTCATCAAATAGAGGAGGACTCCCATGTGGGGTAGCTATTGGATGTACATTCTCACCAAAATGTTCATCGTGGTTTGATTGATGGTAAGAATGTGCAGATTGTATTGGAGAAAATGAACCACTACTTGATTGCATATGCATTCCTGGCATATAAGGAGGACCATTAGGATGACTATATCCCATACTGGATGTAGTTTGAGCGCAATGAGATTGCGTGGGTGGCATGGCTGGCATGGATGATTGCCTACCTGTCATGGATGGTTGCATGCTTGACCAATATGACATGCCCTCGTTATAGAATGATGTCATGCTTGACATGTGTTGTGATTGATATTCTTTTAGAGTGGCAATCTCACTTAACATTGAGGCCTTAAAGAAGTTGAGTTCTTCTTCAATTTTAGTATACTTCTCCTTACTGACCGTCTGAGGCTTTTGTTTTGGAATGTTAAAATACTCCATATAACCATCATATTGGATACCTCCTCTAACACGACTAGGATGGTCACGTCCGAATGCATGATATGGAGCATCCCTCCCAAGCTCTTCGATTATTTCACCCCTGGATATTTGTTCTTGAACAACTCTCTACAAATAATAAAGCACACAAATATATCAATTATTATTACATCAATTATTAAAAATCATTAAAAAAATTTATCAATCGAAATTACTAACCAACTTATTTAGTTGTTCTTCTCCACACTTAGTCATCGGTCTTGAATTCTTCATTTTAGGAGTCTTTGTTTCTATGTACAATTCAGTTCGGGTAATTCCTCATGTTGACACTACTAACTATTATTTCTCATGTTGATACTACTAAATATTATTTCTCATATTAATACTACTAAATATACTTGGGATATTTTAGAGGTTGCCCATGAGGGAACCGTACAAGTTAAAAGAACTAAACTTTGTATGGTTGGCAGTCAATTTGAAAATCTTAGGATGAAAGAGAAGAAACCTTTTCTAAATTTTACGCTAAATTAAGTGATATCACTAACTCTTCTACTAATCTTGGTGAGAAAATTGAGGGATTCAAGTTGGTTAAGAAAATAGTGTGTTGTTTACGAGATCACTTCCACCCAAAATTCACTGCCATAGATGAAAGAAAAAATATGGACACCATTACAATTGAGGAGGTAGTTGGTTCAATTCTCACTTTTGAGATTAGTTTTCCTCCTCCAACAAAAGTGTTTCTTTCAAAACTGTTATGATTGAAAAAAGTGACAATGAAAATGTAGGACTGGCAGTCTTTGCCATAAGAGTAAACATAATATTCAACAAAAAGAATCCTTAAAACAAAGGACAATTAAGTCGTCAAAATGATTAGAATCTTAGAGAACTCAAAAATGTGATTTCTGATGGTAAGAAACCTAAACCTACTAGACCTCAATGCTTTGAATATATGGATTTTGGTTACCTTGCAACTAACTATGCAAATAAGAAGAACAACACTGGAAGAACTTTCAATACTACACTTACTAACTCTAAAAGTGATAACGATAATCTAGTTGAATCAAAAAATTATGACACCTATTTTCTAACATTTACTACAAAAATTGGTAGACACTTCAGTAAGTTTGATATTAATTCAAACAACAAGGAAAATTACTTTGAATTCTTACTTAAATATTTTAATGTCACTATTATTATGAAGTGTTTAGAGAGTTTGTAATATGAAAAAGAGACAAAGATAAGTTGCTTGTAGAAGTAACTAAACTCAAAGAAAAATTGAAATTTTATGAAATAAATTCATGGGTACTGAAAAAAGATAATCCTGATATGTCTGAACACTTTAATGTTTTGAATTCAAGTCTTACATGTTTAGAACACGAGAAACAAAATTTGATATAGGAAATTGAGCAATCCAAGAAAGCTTTGAAAATGCCATCAATTGGAGTTGAAAGGTTGAACAAAGTTCTTGATTATGAAAAGCCAACTAGAGACAAGAGAAGGCTTTGATATATATATGAACACACTATGCCATCTTATTCAAAGTCAATTGAATTTGTAAAGCCTTTAGACATGTTTTTCTCACAAGCTACACCTTCAACATCAAGAACTAAATTGGTATGGCCTTCTAATCCAACTTCTACTATTACTTATTATACTCAAAGAACAATTGCACTTGTGATTAAAAAACATGTTAAAATTTTCTCTTTGTTGCAACTGTTGTAGGAAAGGTCATATTAGACCGCATTATAGATTTCTTATAAAATATCATTATTTTAACAATTCTTTTCATGTTAGATATTCTGGAATTAATTTTCATCATCCATACATATTATGGAACCAAAATAAGGATAAATCCAAAGTCAATTCAAAAATAATTAAATTAATAAACCAAATCCAAAGATATTATGGAACCAAAATTGAAGAAAATTTGGGTTAAGAAAGATTGCATTTTTCTAATTAACTGCTCATATCTCTCATTTACCTAAGAATTTTTATTATATGCTTGATTGATCCTAGGTGAGCATGTTAATTTAATTGCTTGTTTAGCTTTTTAATTCTTGATTTTGTATTAGTTTATTTAAAATTAGCTATTTAATAAAAAATTCAAAAATAATAAAAGGAGTAGAATTCTTTTAAAATTGAAATAAATTCAAATATTAATTTGGATCAAGAAAATAAATATTTTATATAATCTAATTTAGTTTGATTAATTATTCATTGTACAATCGAGTATCTTGCTTTGTGTATTTGTATTCTTCCATACATCTAGTGATTGATGTTTAATAAAAACTCATTCACACACTCACTGGACATATAAGTATGTCATTTGTAGTTTAAAATTAATTATATGAGATTTTAAGATTTGAGAAAACATTGACAGTAAAAATTATGGTTAAACTATGTCTTTCATTATATAAAATTCTACTAGAGACATTTAGTTTTGAGAATGATACATACTATCATGTGTGAAAGCTACCGCAGTGAGTGAAGAGGACTACCTCGCAATTAGTGTGAAAGTCATCATACTAAGTATATTAGCTAGTGTATATTTTTCTCGCAAAAGAAAAATAATATGATAAAGAAAATTGCTATATACAAAAAATAATTGAATGCACAAAAAGAAAGAGTCAGAAATGGTTGTGTAAAAATAACAATAAATAACCAATCCCTCGTATAAATAATGAGTGGGAATTCCAAAATATAATTATTAATTAATAAAGTTCTCTCTTAGTAAGAAATTTTTTATTATAAGCAAGTATGAATTCAATTGAAATTTTTGTATAATATGTAATGCTCACCTCTTTAAATCTTTCATAACTAATCATAAATAAACTAATTGACATAATGTTGTAGTTTCAATATTTATCTCAACTTGACCGATTGGCAATATGTCACCATATGTGTTGAAAAATGTAAGAATGCTTTATTAGAATACTTGTGCATAATTTGAATAATTCAATTTTATTAAATAATTATTTTTATCTCAAAATTGATTATTTAAGTGAAGTTCATGTTTAAATATGTCTATTACCTTGATTAAAATAGGGTATTTTTATTAAAATCTTTGTTTGAATTTTTTTTTATTTTTTGTGAGTGTTTATTTGAATTTTTTAATAAAAATAAGACTTAGGAGGAGTTTTTGCATTTTTTATACATTATGCATGTCGATCAATCAATTATGAACTAGATCAATCGACATTAATCTTGATCAATCGAACGGGTTTAGTTTATACACTCCTATTCTTTTTCCTCTCTTTCTCATGAACCCTAACCCCCATATGTGAATTCTTTTCATTTTTCACTCAAAAATCAATCAAAATCACGTGTTTTGTTCCTAATTCACTTAGAACTCATTTCTAATATCTTTTCTAGCATCAATCCTTACAAAAAAATTAGATTTGAGCAGAAATTAATCAAACTCAAATTCTCCATTTTTTTCTCACTTTCTCACCAAATAAACACCTTTTCTGAGGCTTTTTATACAATTTCTTCCTAACATTGTTCCATTGATCTTGATTCTACAATTTTTTATGCAAACTTAGATAAATTTGGTTAAATTTTAGTCAAGAGATATTTTTGTCTTTTTCAAATTAGTGCTTGGTTTTTGACATGGTTGCAAGACAATGTGAACATCTTCCCATGCTTCCACTCCATTTTCATCCCACTGATAGGATGAGGAATCTAAATTTAGGTATTTAAATTTTTTATCTAAACCTCTTATTTTACTTGAACGAGGAGTTACTTGGACTAAATTCAACAAAATTGGAATAACCTGAGCCATTAGGGCTCTTGGTTGGAAAACACATTGTAACCTTTCCAAATTATGTTGCCCAACCCTAGTCCATGCATTTTTAGCAAATATAGATTCAAATATTCATAACCATGGGCCAATGAGTTACAAAGTTTTTATCCAAAATAAAACCATTGATATCTCATCCTAGAGAATCAACAAATTTCGATCTATCTCGAACATTAGGGATACTGATTTTCACTTGGACTGGTATGTCATTGCTAATGAGGACCTATTGACCAAAAATTTTGGTTCACCCAACATTGATCACAATTCCAAACAGTTATATATCGAGTGACTTTACTCTCTTTTATTGGGTTTTAAATAAAATAATGTGTGCTAACCTACTTCCATCCACGCACTCATATGAGATTGGATACCTACATGCCAAGAATTTATTTATTTTATTGGAAAAGGAATAACATTCAATGTAGGTATAATGATACAGGATGAAATAATAAACCAGTCTCATATAGTAAACCTGAGGATCAAGCTTTCTTATGGCTACCTCATCATCTAAATGATTCTTGCTGTAAGTGTGCCTCCAATAAAGGATTCAGATTTAGTTTGACTAATGGATGACATTGGTAAGTCAACCATCTCATGATTATCTGCCCAAACATCTAAGGGATAGAGATCTATTGATGTTGGATATGAAGAAATGAAAAATATATAAGCTTCTAAACCTTTTATTAAGGACTTATTTGAAAATGAAATGCATATGAGAATGGAAACATTGGAAAAACAAATGAATATTATGAATGAACGTAAAAAAAATGTTCTCCATAATTAGAGACATCTACTTACATTACATGTTTTCTCCCTCAGGACATTGATTTTCTTTTATCTTATTTTGTTTAGCTTTATGTTTGGAAGTTGTTGTTTTTGAATTTTTATATTTTATAGTGTAATTGATCTTTGTTGGGGCTATATTTGGATAATATTGATTAATACACTATATTTACTGTACATGATAATTTATGTTTACTTTATATGTTGCTTATTTTATTAATTTTGCTATGACATTTCACATTCATATTATATGAAAATGCAACATTATTTTTGGTTTATTGGTATGACAAAAAACTACCTTGATAATTAACTTTGAAAAATATTCTTTTTAGAAATATTACACAGAGGGGGAGTATTGCCTTTACCATTTAATTTCTATTTTATGATTACTCACTCTTATAAATATTCTTCGTTTTCATATTATTATATACAATGAACAAATGAATAATGAGTCTTTCATGATAAGTGATTTGGGTATTTATGTTTTTGACTTTCAATGTAAATATGAGCTTTCAAGATTCAAGCGAATGTTTTAGAGAGAAATGCTCTACATAACAATGAATGTTCTAGAGAGAAAATATATAAAAGAATCATCTTGAAGCAAATAAGTCATTTTAAGCATGGAAAAACTTGAGGATTTTTATCGGGTTTCTCTTTTCCTTGTTCTTTTATTTTTCTTTTGCATTTTATTTATGTATTACCTAGATTTTGCACTGAAATATTTATGGTGTAGCTTCTATTTCTAGGTTTCTAATGGAACCCAAGTATGTAATTTAAATTTTTAGTTTAATTTTACGTATATTTTTTCTTTAATTATTATTGGTCAATTTATTTTATCATTAATGCTCCTAATTAATTGATCACTAATTAGTTTCATTTGGTAACAAATATGCATTTGAAAAAAATGATATACCTTATGTCATAAATAAATTGCTATATGCTTTATGGGGTTAGAAATATCCATTTATGCATGTATAGACACTAATGAATTATTGATGCTTAATGACCCATATAATGCTAGATGACCAAAGATACGTAGGCTAGGATTGTATGGTTAGGATTTTCATGACCATAGATATGTGTGTGGTTATTAATTAAAATGTAATTCGGTTAATAATTAATTTAATTGTACATAGGTAAATGAAGGGATTAAATGAAATGTTGGAAGATATTCTAATTGTAGGAACTTATTATCTTAACTTTTCAATCACTTTAGTTGTTGTAATTAATTAATTTATATTTTTTTTATTTTACTTAAAAACGATCTTGTGTTAGTTTTAATAGAATTTAAGTGACCCAATTTTGGTACTCGATAGAACTAGCAAATCTTTGTAGGCATGACTATCTCTTTCTTAAAAATATTTATCATTGTATGCAATTTGTATACTTATGGGTAGCAAAAATCGCAAACAAGTATAATCATGGAAAACCAAAATAGAAAAAGAGTGAAAAAAAGCTTATAAAAATCTTCAATATTCTCTCTAAAATCTCATCAAAAAGTTATCCTAGAAGTGTTATTTGCTATCTTTTGTTCCTTGTTGCAATCGTTATGTGTTAATGATCCTTTATGTTGTTTATATAATGTAATTTTATGCCTAATCTAAGTTAGATTAGAATTTTATTGATCTAATTATTAATATTAAAAGTTGATATTGAATGGATGTCACCATCAATCAATACCTTTTTTTATCGATATAATCTATATGATTTTCTAGCCTAAGAGCACTCGAGCGATCCTTGTTCTAATATATATTGATCAATCCATCTATCGCTCGATCGATCTAGTCTCCTTTTGGATCGATTAAACCTTGCTTGCCGTTCTTGCCCTAACTCCTCGATTGAAGTTTGATCAATAGAGTGTTCTGTTTTTCTTTAAATACACATTTTTCTCTCTATTTTTTCTCATTTTGTCCCTAAATACTTATATAATACATAATAAATATATAAAATATATAGAGAACAATATTTCATTGTAAATATGTGAGAATTGATGCTATGTATAAAATGATCCCAATCAACCTTACATCAATTTTAGGTATGTTATGAGAATAATTGTTCTTTATGAATAAAGAGCAATTTTCTACAATTTAAACACATTTTTTTTCAAATCAATAGTTTTTATTCCTCGTGTTTTTTGCATTAATAGAGCTCTGATTTTACAAAACAGTAGACAACAACAAAGGTGATGTTAAATTCTCTATAATGCCTAAGTTAATTTTTTGTTTGATAGAGAAAACTTATCTAGTTTCAATAAGAGAAAGATAATTGTAATTGGGTAGGGGTTGTGGATAGGGGTGAGCAAATAATATGATCAATCCGTTTAAATTAAGAAATTTGATTAGATTCGTTGGATTTGGATCTTATTCAGACTGAAAATTATACAATCCATTTGGATTCGGATTAACATATTTTATAATCTATTGTAATCGATCTGGATTGAATTAGTATTAAATTATAAATAAATGCTTATTTTATAATATGTTATATTTAAATGTTACGCATATCATAATTATATTAGATTATTATTTTAGTTTAAAAATAAATATAAATGTATATATATAATCATTTAATAATTATATTGATATACCTTTTATTTTTATTTTTTTGATTTTTTAGTTGTGACTATAAATAATAATATTTGTTACAAAAATATCAATTTAAAATTTTAATTTGTATATGTCATGTTTTATATATGACAATAATTCATAAATAAATTTTAATATTAATATGGTCTTATCCAATCCAAAAAATTCGATCTATTTGGATTCATATTGGTTCGAATTGATTATATCATCAAATTGGATTTGGATTGAAAATCTTCAACTCTATTCGAATAGAATCAGATTCAAATTGATCAAAAACAGATAGTTTCAATTTACTGCTCACCTTAGTTGTGGATGTCACTTTACTTATGTCAAGTGGATATTGTTATTACTTTGGTTTCACAAATGACACTTATGTTACTCTCTATAAATATATGCACTTTAATCACTTTTTGAACAGTAAATATTATTTTAATAATAAATAATTCTAACATAATAATAAAGTGAATTTAATAAGAGTAAAATTGTTATTTTATTTTAACAATTTAAAGTTGAATTTAAATAATACAGTATTTTTTTGGTCAATTATTTTATAAATTTATAATTGTTAAGTATCCCTGTCTCACATTCGTTAGGAGTAAGGTAGCAATGTTGCTTATAAGTCTAGGTAATCTTTAACTCAATGAGATCTTATTGGGTTAAGTTAAGTCTGGGTTTCTAACATGATATCAGAGCTCTGCTCTTAGTCTTTATGTGCTTGGAGCTTGGACTCTACCACAATCTCACCGTGGTTCTTATGTCCACCTTTGTCTGTCGTATGGAGGGGAGCTGTTAAGTATCCTTATCTCACATCGGCTAGGGGCAAGGTAGCAATATTGCTTATAAGTCTGGACAATCCTTAACTCAATAAGATCTTATTGGGTTGAGTTAGGCCTGAGTTTTTAACAATAATTTATGGGATCTTTTTGTATTTACTTGAGTACTTATCTGTATTGCATTTTCTATAGGTATCATATTTGGATTGAAACTATAAATTTTACAATATCATAAATGGGTGTTACATATGTCATAAAATTACAAAATTTGTGGTGTTAGAACCACACTATGAACTCTCTCCGGTCCTACATGGATGGTGTAGTTGCGCATTGTCCATCTTCGAGCAACACTGTAAAGGTGTGCCCTTTATTTTCTAAAACTAGTTTTCGAAGATATTTGATACGAGAAAACTCATTCGTATGGTTCCAATACCAATGAGCTTATAATGTTTTTACATATGTAGTCTCTATTTTTGATATTGTAAAGTCTATAATTTCGACCCAAACACGATTTATAAAAGTGTCCAAAACATATAAAAAATTTTATAAAATATAAAATTTATAAAAAAAATTTGACCAAAAAGATTTGTACTGTTTAAATATACTTTATTATTATTATAAATTTTTTTATTAATATAATAATATTTTATAATTCAAACCTAATTGTCCCATTTTTATTGAAAAAGTGATTAATATCTCATGTACAAATAAAATGATAAAATATTTTAATGGCACAAACAAAATAACACGTGGATACTTAATCTTATGTTCTTTAACTCTTATAATATTTTAATGATATTAATTTTTACTTTTTAATGCCTATCCACGTATTTAATTTAATAACAACGTATATATTTTCACAAAATAATGTTTAAAGGATAACACCTAACTATCTTACTTAGTTTTTAATCCATTGAATTTTATTTTTGTATCAAAATTTTATGTAAAATCTATATCAATTTTTATTTATACGGAGGATTGTTAGAAAATTTTGAACTAAAATTGTTGAAACTGTTAGTTTGTTTTAATGTATTTTATTTTTATTTTCTTTCTTTCTTTCATTTCTATTTGTTTTTATTGAATTTCAGTTTTTTTTTCCTCTTTTTTCCGTTTCTATTTTGTGGTGTAATGTAAAATTTTCTTCAACAGTTACGTTTTTTTTTCCTTCGGTAGTTTTCTCATCTTCTCTGTTTTCTATATAAAGTAAAGAAGACAAGAGAAGAGTAGAGTGAAAACAGACTACAGAATGGAAAAAAAAAAAAGAGAAAGGAAAAAGATAAAGGAAAGTGAGAAAAAAAAAGGAAAAAAGAGAGATTTTTTTTTAATTTAGAGTTAGATTGAAAGTTTAGATATGGGTAAGTTTATTCAATAATAAACGGTGGTATAAGTTTATTATTATATAATCGTTGTATTTTGAGAGATAAATTTTCGTCATTCTCGTACAATCATAATAAGCGAAAAAATTATCTTAAAGACACTGTGTGATACACATGTCTCGATTATTATTTTATTTATTTAAATTTTATATTTATAATTTATACATATATTTATATTTATGTATTTTTTAAATTTTAATAAAATAATTTTATTTTTAAATTTATATGTACATGTACTATTTATAGGAGATGTTGGGTGGATTTTGTTTGGAAAAGATAGCAGGGGCTGGCGTTGTGGGGGTGCGACGGAGGGGTGATTTTTGGGAAGATCTTGTAATTTTGTTGGGCTGATTATTAATCTTTTTATCATTTCACAACAAAAATTATTTTAGTTTCTTTGTTTTTAATTTTTTTTTAAACTTTTCATCACAATAAAATACAAATATCATATTAAGGTGTTAACTTTAACGGTCAGCACAACATTTTATCATTTTACAACATTAATTTGATTTTTGGGGAGTGATGTGGAAAACATTTAAACTTGAGCAGTCAAGTGATATTCATCTTTTTCTACCACACGTTTGGTTGGAGGGAATGAAATGGAATGGAATGGAATCAGAATTGATTCCTTCCATTTTGTGTGTTTGGTTGGACGTAATGGAATGGAATCTGATTACTAAAATATAAAGAATCACAATTTCTTCTCCCACCTTTGGTAATCATAATTCCATTCCCATCAAAACTTTTTTTCCCAATTTTGCCCTCACCTAAAATATAACCTTAAATTTAAATCCCAAATTCTCAAACCCAAAATTCTAAAGCCCTAAACCCAAAATTTCAAAACCCTAAATCCAAATCCTAAAATTCTAAAACCTTAAACCCTAAACCTTAAAACATAAATCCCAAAACCCTAAAACATAAATCCCAAATCCCTAAACCCTAAATCCCAAATTCTAAATCCTAAACCCCAAATCCCTAAACCCTAAACCTTAATACATAAATCCCAAAACCCTAAAACATAAATCCCAAATCCCTAAACCCTAAACCCTAAATTTCAAATTTTAAATCCTAAACCCCAAATCCCCAAATCCCTAAACCATAAACCCCAAATCCCAAATCCCTAAACCCTAAACCCCAAATTCCAAATCCTAAAACCCTAAACCCCAAATCCCTAAACCCTAAACCTTAATCCCTAAAACCCTAAACCCCAAATCTCCAAATCGTTAAACCCTAAACCTTAAAACATAAATGCCAAAACACAAAACGCTAAAAGATGAGTCACAAAACCCTAAACCCCAAATTCCAAATCTTAAAACCATAAACCCTAAACCTTAAACCTTAAAACCCTAAAACCACTAAACCCTAAATCCAAAATTCTAAAACCCTAAACTATTTTTAGAAAAATAATAATTTTAACCCTAAACCTTAACCTACAAATATAACCCCAAATCCTAAATCCCGAAACCCTAAATCACACATCCCAAACCTCAAAACCCTAAACCCTATTTAGAAAAATAATAATTTTAATAATATATTTCTTTTTAATTAAGTAATACTTATTTAGAAAAATAATGATTTCAATAATGTATTTTGTCTGACCAAAAAATAGTAATTAAATGACATTATTTGAACTTTACAGCATGTAGGGGTATTAAGGTCATTTACAGCTTTTTTCATTCCATTCCAGTGGCAAACCAAACACTATAATCCTGATTCTGAGCTTGATTTCAGTGGTCAAACCAAACAAAATTGTTTCCTTTCCATTCCATTCCATTCCCATTCCCATTCTGATTCCATTCCACGAACCAAACGCCACCCTACTTCTTTTATTTTAAATATATTTATAATATATTTCGATAACCTCAAAATTATATTGAAAAATTATATAAAATAAAAAAACTCTAAAATTTATAATAATATAAATAATAATAATTTAAATAAAATAAAATTAAAAAGAGTTCAACTTAAACATCATTTAATATAAAATAATTTAATATAAAATGATAAGTTAAATTTTTAACTAAATATAAAAAATATTATTTTTATAATTACAAATTTTAAATGTATTATTTTTATTTTATATTTTGTGACATGTCTATATATAGAGAGTTTTTGATAAAATTTATGTTAATAATCATAACCATCTTTTATATAATTTCAAGTAAATTCAGATCATTCATGGTTATAATTATAAGTATTTTGAAAATTTTACTTAATTTAATCATACTCTTTATTTTTAATGTTTTTTAAAATATATTTTCTTTAAAAAATTAAAAAATTAAAATAATAATTAAACTAATAAAATACTTAAAATATATATATTAGTTTTTATTTAATATATATTTTAAATTAAAATAGAAATATATACACAAAATTAAATAACATTTAATCTAATTATTTAAATTATAGTGTTTTTAATGTTAAAATTATTTTTTACTTAATTATACATAAAAAAAATATAATATTAATATATATTCGATTAAAATTTTATAATCTATCTTATCTTATATTAAATTAATTACAGTTATTTTCAAAACAAGTAATCTTCGAATGGTTCATATAATCACAATTTCTTTTTATAAGTGGATAGAATGTCCATCCTATTCTTATCTAGTATCTACATGTACTACATGTAAGTATATATTATATTACCACCTACTTACAGATAAAGATTAATATTCTCTCTCCTTTAAAATGAGTCATAATCTTATTCAATTCTTGAATTTGGATTTACTTATAATTTAACCCCATTTCTTGTTGAGATTTAAAAAATAAATAAAAAAAATTAATGACATATTACCGAGATATGGTTATGGATGGACGGTCTCCTCCTTGTCAAATGATGTATGTATACGAATCTTATATATATATATATATATAATCAAATATAAGAAAAATATATTATTTAAAATTTATTCACTTCGTATCAAATTATATGACACCGAATTAATTAATTAATTAATTTTTTTCCAATATTATCAAATTAAACCTTCTTATAAATTAATATGATAAGTTTTAATTTTAAACTATATTATAAATTAGATTAGACTATATATGAGTAATTGTCTTGAAAAAACTTAAGAAAAAAAAAAGAAAAAATTTAAAACTTTATACGTGTTAATTTCCAAACTAAATAAATATATTACACAATATATAATTTAAAAATTAAAATAAAAATTTTATTAATAAATATAATATATATCATATATTAAGTGTAAGGTTTCGTAGCTTTTCTAATAATATCCTAGAAAATCCTAATTGTTTTTGTTCTTTTCTTTTTCTAAGAAGTTTTCAAAAAATAAGTTTAATTTAGTTCAAAGAGGGTTCTTCTTCTACGTAGATTTCTTCTTCTTATTGTTTTTTATATATATATATATATATATCTTCTTTTTATTAGTTATTTTGAATAAAAATATATATTTATTTTATTTTTTCATTTAGATTTGACTCTTGAATAATGGTTTATAAAATTTGTATTTTATTTTAAATTTAGTATCGAAAATCATGAAAATTATAATGTGATAATAATATTTCATTTTTTTGAAATACGATTAGTATATCAGTTGGAGCAATTAAATAATCTCGAAAAACTTTACAATATATCGAAAGATAAATGTTCAATGTTTTTTCGTATATTTAAGAAGTTTTTTCGTTTTAAGTTAATAATTTTGATTATTAATGTATTTAGATTATAATCTTTAATGAAATTAATTTAAAGTATAAGAGAATGTTAAATAATAATTTTATCAAATTTATTACTTAAAACTTTAAATTGTTAAAACACATAATTTTCATTTTTACTTAAATAAAAAAATAAAATTCAAGTTACATGTAGCATTTGTTTTTTAATTAGTTAGTAATATAAAAAATAATATTAAATTAAATATATAGTATTTTTAATCAGCTTGCTCATCTATTTAAAAGACAAATCTCTAACATTATATTTATGCATATTTTTAGGGAAAAAAAAGTACCCTTTTTTAACAATCCATAATTTTGTATTTTAAATCAATTAATATTCATAAAACACTATTTTTGGAAATAACTATACTATTTATCCCAGCTGCTTTTTGAGCACGGATAAATCCCTCTTTTTAATTTTACTTAAAATATTTTTTAAAAACAAAAACAAATATTTATAAAATCACTCATTGGGTTAAATATTGTGACTGTTTCTGTACAAAACAAAAAGACTTTTTTTTTTGGAAAATGTAATTATTTAATATTTAATAAAGAAAATAATTAATATAATTACTTAAAAATTCTCTAATATTAATAATTCTATTTTTAATAAGTAACGAAGGGAAGGAGAATATATAAATAAATTGCCGTTATTTCTCCTCCGTTGTTTGTAAAGAGTAGAGGACACACTAAAGCAGAATCCGTTGGAAAGATGACAGAGGTAGCTGCTTAGCTGTAAACCAATACAACATTAAATTTCTAGAATATTCGTGCAATTGACTTTTTATTGAACAATTCCGAAAATACCCTCAACAAGTATGAAAATTATGATAAATAAGCTCATATAACCCCTCTATCATTATTTTTATGATAATTTTTATTACATCTTTAATTAATCCACATTTAAACATACATCTAACGAGATATAACAAATTTTTTATATATCTTTGATTAAAAATCAAAATTCTTATTTTAATAACATATATTTAATTTATTTTGAATAAAGTAAACTCAATCTTCTTTTTAATTTAATTAGATATATATCAAATTTAATTCAAATAAATTTATCAGATCAATTAAATAAATATTTAATTAAATTATATAAATAGGTGTATAATATTAACTATAAATATATATTTTATATTAAATTATAGTTGATAAAAGTTATAGATTATTATTTTTATTAATTTACGTAAAAAATTAAATAATAAAAAAAAACATATTTAATATTTAATTAATACGTGATTCCATAGCATATTAAAAAAAAAACAACAACAAATTCATTCATCAGCCAGCTAGCTACATTACTTTGTTAGTTTGTCACTACCCCTATTCCTTTCACTCTTCTTTATGATGAAACCGATGCAACCACTTTCCACTTTCCATTATTCCGTTTCTAACTTTCTATTTATTTATTTATAAAAACAAATCCTATTTTTATATTGTATATATAAAAACCAGCTAAGACGTTTCTCATTAAGCTAAGCTCATACAGACTTCACTTGTTATCCAAAGGTAGATAGAGATTAGAGAGAAAATAGTAATGGGAATTAAGAAGGCATGGTCGTTGAAGAAGGTAAGTAAGGAGATATGGCCATGGAGGTTCTCAGCTTTCAGATGGAAACGCATAGAGTTTCAAACAAACATCATAGACGACGTCGTATTCAGGATACTTTCAGCAGTTGAGGCCATTGTTTTAGTATCGACGCTCTGTTTCTTCTACCTCTGTTGTGGTTGCCATTTCTGATTACATTCTTCTGTGATTTTTTTTATAAATCTATAGCTAATTAATTCTCTTTCCTTGTATTCATTTTTACATTTTTTTTTGTTCCATCGATCTCTTCTTGTTATCCTATTTTCAACTTCTTGCTCTGACTCTGACTTTCTCGCTTTTGCTTTTCGTATCCGTTATTGGGCCCATAGAAGAGTTGTAACTAGCTAGCTAGATTTTGTACCTTTTAATTTTTTTATTTTTACCTCAATTTTGTGTAAATGTAGCAATGATATTAAAGTTGTGATAAATAATAAGATCTTCTTCACGTATAAATCTTTTCTTTTCTGTTATCTTTGTGACTTTATTATGTCTTCCATATATGTTCAACTTTTTATCGATCGGTGGAAGTATCAATGAAAATTTGGAATTCTTATTTCGTTACGAGATTCGAAACTTTAACGGTCATATATTTTTGTGTTTGAGTTGAATTTATAGAAACAACATTATTTATTAACTCATGATTGATAACTTATAAATTTTGACCATCATAACAAAAATATATGGTATTGTGATGCCCATAAATTTCTGCATTGGTTCTCCCTGCGGATGAAGTTTTTTAGGGGGAAAAAATATACGTTCAATTTTGATACGGGAACAGAGGATATGTGTACTTCTTCATCATCAACGTTTATAAATGTCTATGTAAGGAAAGATGTTAACATATAATTTTTATAAAAATACCAAAGATATTGTTGTTTTTTATCAAATTTTTTTATCAAGTAAATTATAGAAATTCAAACTTTATAAAATATAAAAACAATTAATTATTTATTTAAATTATTTTTTATTCTATAAGTATATTTTTAAATACTTATAATATTTTTATTAATCAATAAACTAAATAATTAATTAAAATATGGTATAATAAAATATTTTAAAAAAAATATTTAAAATGTTTGATAATAAATATAATTTATTTAAAAATAGATATATTTCAACAGTATAAAAAACATTTATCAATATTTCTAATTTTTTTATATTTGTCAAAATTTAACTACATTTTAATGATAATATCTTTCTAGAATATTTTTGTCAAAAAAAAAAAAATTTAAATATCAATTTAATAATAATCATATTTAAGCAATAATTTGAATACATTTATAATAATTTAAGATAATATAATTAAATTATATAAATATCATATTTTATTTTTGGGATATTATCTACGTTTTTATCTTTGTTCATTGCTAGTTATTCGAAAAAGAAAAAAAAAAGAAAATATAAATCAGCTAATTTTTGGAGAAATTTTAATTTTTATAATTACTACTAATTTCATATGGTGACACCTGACGACGGGTTGACACAATATTAGGATTGGCTTGTTATATCGTAAAAGTGATTCTGATACTAAAATAAAAATAAAGTTGAGAATTAAATGAAAAAAAAATTATTATAAATATTTTTAGATTCGGAAAACATGTTTTGTTCTTTTATATATGTATATATTGTGCTTCTTGAAATCAAAGATGACAATTTGCAACTCGACGGGTTGGGGCACGTGGATACCCGACCTATTCGGATTAGTTCGAAATGGGACAGATTGGGACACAAGTGAGACGGGGCATAGTTTATTTTATTACAATGGTTTTGGTGCCCAAAAAGACGAAGAGTTCGGTGCAAAAAAACAGTTCGATGTATAAAAAAGGGTTCGGTGCGAAAGTGAGTCGGTCAAGCACCATTTGAATAGCCACTTTTTCGTCTTTTTTTTTTTTACTATTAATTTTTTTTAAGTTAATTACTTAATCAATTATAACTTTTAATTAAAGGTATTACACAATCCAAATATATATTAACATTTATCTTTAAAATTATTTATTATATAAACTATCTATGAATCATTTCATATTCTTGATTTAAAATTTTTTAATTAATAAAACGGGATTTAATGTGATTCAGAGTTATAATATATATTGTTATTTATAAATATTATTAATTTTTTTTTGTTTTGAAATAAAAAAACATTTATTTAGACTCTTTAAATTTATTTTACCATTAAAATTTAAGTCATCATGTGTCTTTCTTGTTTGTTGAGACTTATGAAAAGTATTTTTAATTTTTTTAATTCTACGGAAAAGATAATTGAAAATTAGATAAGAACATCAATGAATTATTTTATAATTACGATTGTGATTTTAGTAACAACACATCTACTTTGCTTATTTGATTTTCGTTTATTTGCATTATTTCAAATAGTTATATAATTAATATTTTCATTTACACGCGAGTCTTACGATAAGATATTGGTAAGGCTAATATCTCCTTTATTTAAGTTATTTTTAATTACATAAAAATATAATATTATATTTTTATTTAAAAGAAAAAAAATCAAACAATTTGTTTTGACATGTGTATATTACCGTACTCAAAGCAAATTGAATTTGAATGACTTAAAATGATTCACTTTAAAATTACCGGTGGATTAGTCCAATTTAATTTGAATGTTATTAGAATTGAATCTTGTCATATCTACTTAGGCTTTTATTTATAATTATTTTTGTTTAAAATCACTTTTAACATCCATGCAAGAAAATAAACATTTAATGTTCTCTTATGTTAAAGACCAAATACCAATCCCGGAAACAAACCAACTTCAGCTTTTGTATATGACATTCCCTACTATCTACATACATATATGGGAATGTAAGATGAGCTCAAACGTATGCTATTTTTTCATGTAAGTTGTTATTCATTATTCATAAAATATACTTTTTACTAATTAGATTTATTTTTCCATCCATCTTTTATTGGATTTTTTTTTTCAAAAAAATAGTTGCATTAATCTTGAATTTTATTGGCTTGAATACCACATCGTGACATACTCTAAAAATAATGAACAACCTTTTCCTTTTGGATTGGAACACAGTCCTGTAAAGTTGGTTTGAGGAAGTACTGCCAATGGTGGTGTCCTTTTACGAATGAAAATGAAATGAAATCTATAATTGATAATGATTTAAAACAAATAGGAATTGGATAATGTACTAAATTATGTTCAACCTTTGATATTAGTGTTTACTTTATGGTGTGACTCAAATGATTAAAATACACTCTTAGAGTGAATGGTTGCATAAGGCATTTCTTGTAATGGAGCTACAATATCATTTGTTAAGGCTGATATGGGGGATCAATTTGTATCAACTGGTGCCATGATTATGTGTTATAAATAGCTACAAGTTTGGTTATTGTTTAGGGAGTTTTTACATTAGTTTATTCGGTTACTTTATGAGCCTGAAAAGTTCCTAGAGTAATTCTTTAAGATAAGTCATTTGCAGACTTTGTATGATCAAGTTTGAAGGCAGTTCTTGACAAGAACTTGGAAAAGGTGTATACCTTGTTCAAGATAGTGTATTTGGTAGGGAAGGCCCATCCTGTGGAGTAGATTCATATATTGTAGATTGAACCATGTAAGTCGTGTGTTGTGTTTGATTCTTGCTTGAATACTCTTTATGTTTTGCATTGGTATTCTTAGTTCTATTGCGTATTTCCCTTACAATTGTGGTATCAGAGCTTGGGTCTTTTGAAAGATCAAGTTCAAATTTTTATATGGTGTGGAGATTGATCAAAAATCTTAAATCACTTCTTGCTAGAACAATTCTTGTCTAGTAAGGAGATCATGGGATATACGAAATATTAGATTGAGAAATTTGATGGAATTGGAGATTTTGATTTATGGAAACAAAAGATGTTCTTAGTACTAGCTCAATATGACGTTGCAAAAATAATTTTAGACACATCTAAGTATGAAGAAACGATCATTTATTTGAACAAGAAAAAACTCTTACAGAAGGCATATACCAGCATCATTCTGAACCTTTCAAGTTAGCAAAGAGAAAAATGCCTTAATAGTTTGGAAGAAATTAAATGAATTATTTATTATCGATTCCTTTACAAGCAAAGTCAGTTTGAAAGTGCAACTATTTGGCTTCAAGATGGATGTTACAAGAAGTCTTGAATGCGATCTTGATGAGTTGAAGAAGATGACTTGCTAACTAATGTGAAGAAATATCTTATAAGAATCCGAAAATTATCATCTTTAATTCAATCCTTGATGTGTATATGGAAGTAAAGAATGGGTTTTAATAGTACATAGATGGCTTAAACATTGATTTAGTGGTTTCAGCCCTTAGAATAAGGGATGCTGAATTGAAACAAGACAATAAAAAGCTTGGAAGAAGTGACATGAAAAATAACTAGAATGTGACTCATTGTATATGAGAGGAAGAACAAGTAAGAAGGAACATGGCTCTAATAAAAAAGGTAGATGCCAATCAAGAGGTAGATCAAAATCAAGAAAACCAGGAACTAAGTGTTAGGCATGCCAAAAAGATGGTCATTATCGAAGAGACTATCCTATCTCGAAGAAATGAATGTAAAATACTAGTGATGGAGAAATTGATGTGGTTCATGAGGGCTTCTATGGTTTTACGGTCTTGGAAATTTTCACTAATGTGTATAAGAGAGATTGGTTAATGGACTTTGGATGCTCATTCCATATGTGTCCAGATGAAAGATGCATTCTTGATTTGAAGGAAATGGATCTTGGTTGTGTACTCTTGGGATATAACTTCTAGCATAGAGTAAAGGGCATTAGAAGTGTGATGTTAAAGCTTCATGATGGTTATGAGAAACTCTTATCAAGTGTGAAACTTGTTCCTAACATCAAGAAAAACTTAATAACAGTAGGGACGTTGGATTCCTTAATATATGCAATTATGGTTAAGAATGGCAAGATGAAAGTCTCAAAAGGGTCCCTAATGATTTTGAAAGCTGTGAAACAAAAATGGGTTGTACATTCATGAAAGGGTGTTCAACTCCTAGTATAGTTGCAATGGCTAAACAACATGATGATAAAACACTCATATGGCATCAATGTTTAGGGCATATTAGTGATAAGAGACTCTTGATGTTATCAAAGAGAGGGTTACTCTATGGGGATAAAGTCACTGAAGTGGAGCTTTGTGAGCATTGTATTGTAGGGAAGCAAAAGATAATTAATTTCTCTACTGGAAAAGCATACAACCAGAGATATATTGAATATGTCCATTCAAACTTTTGGGGGCCATCTTCTACACCTATAATCAATGTTAACATTTATTTTCTCACTTTCACTAATGATTACTCTTAAAAGAATTGGGTAATTATATTTAGATCTAAAGATGAGGCCTTTGAGCGGTTCAAACAATGAAAATCTTTGGTAGAAAATATATCAGGGAAGAAAATTAAAACACTTAGAACAAATAATAGGTTAGAGTTTTGCCATGAGTTTTGTAAAGATAAAGGGATGGAAAGACATAATAGTGAGAATGACTCCATAGTAGAATGAAGTAGCTGAGAGGCTTAATAAACTCTACTAGACAATATGGTAATATATCTACACTAGTAGTTTTGGGGTGAGGTTGTTCACACAGCTTCGAACTTAGTTAATAGAAGCCCTTCAAGTTCTATTGATTTCAAAACTCTTAATTAATTATGGCTTGGCAAGACACCCAATTATGCTCACCTAAAGATTTCTAGTTGTGTTGGGTATGTACACATGAATGAAGGAAAGCTATAACCAAGGACTAAAAGATGTGTATTCATTGGTTACCTACTTAGGGTTAAAGGTTGTAAGCTATGGTGCCCTAAGATAAGGAAGATAATCATATGCAAAGATGTAATCTATAATGGGCATGCTACTATAATAGATATAAAGGTCATGACTAGTGAATAACTTGATTCTAAACATAGTGAAAAACCTTTGAGTGTGATGGGGACTGAGTTGGATAAACCTCATTATATGTATCTTGAGAATAGAATTGACATTCAGAGGCAAACTGAACCCACTGATGAAAATGAAGAGTAAGCTAAGTAAGTTGGGAATGACAATACTGAGCTAGGGACTTATGAGACTGATCTAAGCAACTACTAGTAAATAAGAGATAGAATAAGGAGGAAAATTACTTATAAGGCTTGAGGAAGTAGACTTCATTCATTTTTCTCTTATAGTAGGAGAAGAACCATGTAATGATGAACCTTTAAGTTATTACCACCAAAGATTCAAAGAAGTGGGTTATGGCTATGAATGATGAGTGCAAGTCACTTATGTAGAATGACACCTAGGTGCTAGTAGCTAGACCGAGGGATATCAAAATTATTGGTTATATGTCTTTACAAGCACAAGGATGGAATTGAGAACATAGAATCCACCAAATACAAGGCAAGGTGACATGCCCCAAAAAAATGAACACGTGAGATGAGAATGGTATAAATTTTAAATTATATGTTTATGAAAATGTAAGAAATTGATTTAATTAAATTAAAATTAAATTTGGGATATCCTTATTTAAAAACACAATATAACAAAAATTATTTGAATTATAGAGAATATCAAATACATATTTTAAAAGTTGAGTTACTTTACATTATGTCTTAGCATTATTTATAATGAGTTTTATGGGTATTTACATTCCTGCCCATTATGAAAATTGTGTCCTTGAAATTTACAATTCTTCGAACAAGTATGGATATTTTTTGAGAATTTCAAACTCTAACTCTCAAGTTGCGTCTTCAATGCCATGATATCTCCCTTGAAATTTTGTAGCGATATTACTCTTATTTTGAACTTTATGATTTGGAAAATTATTGTCATATAATGTATCCTCCTGTGACGAAAAATTGTCCAATTAAGAACACCACTTGATTCCATCAAGACTTTTCTATTGGGTAGATGTATGAAAACCTTTGTGATCTCATGACATGTTCGAGATAACAGTAATTGATATGCTACATCTCTAATTCTTTTAACATTCAAAAATAATTTGATGTAACGAGATGTTGAATCCATTTTTTATCCTAAAAAAAGACATTTAAGAAAAATATAATCATCCTCTTCGAGCTTCAAAGGTCATTATTTACCATTAGCGTAACTCTTGTGCCATTTCTGAGCTGTATGAAGCTTATCTCAATTCTGATCCTTCAATTATTGTAATTTTTACCTTTAGCTTAACACATCAAAGATCTATAGAGTCGTTCGTGTAAGGATTTATCAAGATTTGTCCCAATACATGTATAATAAATGTTGTAGTAGGTTTATTAAATTATTGATAATTGCTCGATTTAGTTTCTTCTGAACTACATGACACATGTTTGCATGATATTCCTTAATAATTGAATAATCCTTTCAGATTATCTAATAGTTTCAGGATGATATATTGCATTATGCAATAGTTACTGTGCTTTTCATAACAATTCTACAAACGAGAAGAGATTTTTTGAATCTTGATCTAACACAATTGACTTTGACATATGATGAGTGCTTAAAAAGCACTAAATTACCATAATTTAATGTATTTTAATAGATTAAATTGATTTATATTTGTATGATTTTATTATATTTGTATATAAATTTATTTTTTAAGAATCACGAGTATTTTTATTATTTTTCAGGTATTTTCGTTCAAAAATACTTTTAAGACTCGAAGAAAAATATTGGAGGCAAAACATCACAAATATGTTGAGAAAAAAATGAGAAAATTCAAAATAATAGAAAAATTGGAGAAAATAGGTCAAAATGGTCAAAAAGGACACAATTGTCCAACTGCGTTCATGCCCAATTTATCTTGCGCACTGCCACGCACATGCTTGCCCTGTCTGATGGGCAGCTGCAGGAATTTCAGGCCAAGATCCACACCCTTGTCCTCCCTATTTGTCTAGTCCCGCACGCACTCATGCACGCTAATGCTCATCCCGTTGTAAATCTCACCCAACTACGTCTAGCAGTGTGCGCTAGTGCCCACACATGCGTGCTAGCTTGCCTAAACACGTTGAAGACCATTTTCAAGATATTGTTCCAGTTTTTTAGCCTTTTCTCACATATAAAATAACTCTCTCACCCATTGTAAAAATTATGCCTGAAAATCTCAGCTCTTCTCTCTCTCTAGAAAGCTTTCTTAGTTTTTAGTTTTAAAGTTCTTCTTTTTTGAGAAGAAATTGTTATGCTTTTGTTAATTTCTAGTTTTTGATTCAATAAACAGAAATGTAAATCCGTTTGGAGGTTTTCCAGAAACGGAATTAACATCAAAGTTCTGTAAGGGTTCTTTTGAGATATAATTTTAAAATGAATTATTTACATTTATTTTTATATTTTATTTTTATATGTTATATTTAATTTTTTTGTGATTAAATTTAACATAGATGACTGTTTGTACATATGATATAATAATAAGGTTGTTATGCTTGCAAAATATTAAATAGGTAAAACATTTCTATAAAATAAATTGATTTTTCTTTTATTCAATATTTTATATTAAGGATGTTAGAGAGAAATATATTATTTTTCATTACAAACTTAAATCTGAAAATTAGATTTTAAGGTTTAATTATCCGATCTGATTTAAAGTATTGTTATTTTATTTATTGGTACAATCGCCCAGTAGTTAGAGTGAAACTCTATTTCAAAAGTTTTTATAAGAACTATTATTCAAAAATGTATTGACAACATATTTTCAATAATTGTTTTAAAACTTGAAGGTTAGTACTCGGATAATTAAATTCTTAGGTTTAATTTGGATACTTTGCATAAAGTTTAAAATGTCTAACCCCACCAAGTGTGGCATTTAAATGGTTCATTTTCAATCTCTTAGAAAAATGAAATTAATTTAATTAACCAAATTAAATATTGACCTCACTCATAGGTGTTAATTGATTTGTTTAATTAACAAAAAATATTTTACCCCACCAAAAGTGTTATTTATATATAAAAAAGAATCAATAAATATCAATTTATATATTTAACAATCTAAATAATATGAGAAATAATAATTAACTTCATTATTATATCCATAAATACTCCACTATTATGAATGATAAAAATTTGCATAATTGTTTAATGAATTCATATCTATGTTTTTTATATTATTAGATTAGGAAAAACACAATATAAAAAAATAAAATATCGTGACAGGATGTTTAAGATTTAATTTCGTTTTTAAGAGTTTGAATAATAAATTAAAAACTATATATATTCCTTTCTTAGATCGAATTTAGGAGTATACTTGTCATTTTTTATAAAATGATTTGTATACTTGCAAAAGTTTTACAAATATAAAACCAATGTATCTAAAAAATCGATATTACTAACCCGATGCCGATTTTGTTCATCAATATACCATATGGTCGTGCAATTTATCGTAAAGTCATTCATCGAATATCAAGTTTTATCTTGTCATCATCTAACGTAGTTGCTACAAATTAACCTACATCCTTTTTCACTTTTCTTCTTTAGTTAGTTCCATTAAAATCATAATACATCTTATACTTTCAAAATGTATTGTAACTTTTATAAGTTTTACACTATGGTTTCTTGCCTTAATTAATTTGAAACTGCTATATTCCCTTTGAAAATGAAATGCTTCATTAGTGAACACCTTTCTATTCATCATTCCTTTTTTTGATAATCTCCACCATGCTTTGCAAAATTTGGGATTGTTATTTTGAACCAATTATTACATTGTGGGGTAGAACATATGGTTATACTTGTCTCCCATTATCTTGCAAAATCGACTTGTAATTCTTCTATCATTCAAGTGTTTTGCCAAGTACCAATATCTTTTGTATGACAACTTTGACTTTTGACTTAATAACATCTATTAATATGTTTGCTTTGCCTGGATGATACTTGTAGAATGAAATCATAATCATTTGAAGATACCTTTTCCATAATTTCTTTATACTTACAATCTTTCCCCATTTTTCCATAGAAAATATAACAATTTATTTGCTCATTTTTGTATGCTCGTGTGTTAGGATGTGTAACGTGCTTTGATTTAATACTATCATCAATTTTTTTATATGTTGTACTGCTATCGCTATTATTGTAAGTTGATTAATGTATTTCTCAATGGATCTTCCTTGATTAATCTTTTTAATTCTTGAGGTTGATTTTCCTTAAATTGTGTAGATCTTTGTCGTCCTTCTTCATGCAATTGTAGTTTGTCTTTAAAAATAAAATACATGATGCTTCAAGTTTTCCAAGATTTATAGATATAGATCTTATTTACTAGTGTAGAGTATCAATCTCAGTGGAAGCATTCAAGTATGTCCAAGTCCTTTCTATGATGTGTCGGTATATATTTTATATGATGCTTCGTTAACCGATATGAAGATTTATTGATGAAATTGATGATCTCACCTTCGACTCATATAGAGTTTCTACATGTTTAAATGTTCGATTTGATACTAAATTGATGTCTTTTTTTTTTCAATTGTATAAAGGGGTACCATGGTCTCCTAATTTGTCTTTCTTAATTTTCACATAAAATCATCGATCTCTAATCATTTCAAGTAGTCCTCCCATAAGTTTCTCATAATTTTAGTACACTTTATTCTCTTAACTCGTAGTTGTTGATGTCTTGAATTTGAAAGCTTACATCCTCAAGTTGACCAAATAATCCAATTGTATTGTCGCTTGAAGATAATCAATGCATAGTTTGAAGTTTTCCATCCTTTATTTGAAAAAAAGGAATAGTCATTACTTAATACAATGATATTGGTCGAATGAATCCTTTTGTCAATAATTCATCCCATTATTTTCTTTAAATCCTTTCTCCTTTGAAGTAATTCAATAGAAAGAGATAGTTATTAACATAGTTTTAACTTGACTATAAAATCACTCTTGAACTAGGAAAAGTCCAAGTAACTCTTCCAAAAATACATCTAAATATTTATTCACCATTGGTAGCCATGTCAAGATCTTTTCATCATCAACATATGCTTCCAGAGAATTTCATAGGGACTACACTTGTTTTTGATTCTATCTTTCTTCTAATTAGTATTTAAAGAAAACATAGGAAATGTCCTTTCCTTGTGTCATCAAATTGAACTATCATAGACATAAAAGACATTGGAAGAGATTCCATGAAGAATATTTGAAGTATGAGGGTTTATAAGATTTAACATTTGGACAAAGACTAAGGAAGTGAAAGGATGGGTGGTACAAGTGTTAGAAACAATTCATATTCATGAGTTGTATAGTAAAATTATAGCAATCATAATTGATTTATGGTTTCTCTTACTAGATATCACAGAGGCTTGCTCTTGTAATCCTTGTTCTATAATTGTGGCACTTTTATCCTTATCCTTTTCTCGTTCATGCTTACGAAGGATTTATTGTTGTTTAGAAAATCTATCAAATGGATTGATAAGGTTGGAAAAACTATTTTTGAAAAGGTCGTTTTGAAAATTTATGTGACTATCAACTAGACTACTGACTTTGTCTCTAAAAATTCCTTTGAGTATTTGATGCCTTCTAGTAGAATGCGATCCACATTCATTTGTTGTGATCTAATTAGAGAGATTATTTACTTGACATGAATCATCTCATGGCAATAGTGGGGGTATAAGATCTAATTATTAGGTCGAGAATTTTTTTATGGTTCAACTTGTTCAATATGATAAGCCATTCATCAAATATCTAACTTCTTTGAAAAATCAAAAGTAGTTAGTGCGAACACATTTCAAAGATAGAAGACACATCCTATTTTTTGAGATCATCCGATAAGATTGTCAAAATTCGTATTTTGTGTTGGAGTAAAAATGAGTCTTTATAGCTCCTCGTGATAGTGTATTTTGCCTTTCTCCTCGAGTTCTCCTCAAGTTTATTCGTTATTTAGTACGATTAATTTATACATGTTCCTTATTGGATATTCTATGAATAAGTAAGCCGAAACGAAAACAACTTTTTTAGGAAACAATTTTATTCCCTGGAGATCAGAACTATGTTATGATACCAAACTGTCACAACCTAAAAAATAGGTACGTGAGATAAAAAGGGGTAAATTTTAAATTATATATCTAGAAAAATGTAAGAAATTGATTTAATAAAATCTAAATTAAATTTGAGACATCCCTATTTAAAAACACAATATAACAAAAATTATTTGAATTATAGATCATATCAAATGCATATATTGATAGGTGATTTACTTTTCATTTTGTCTCCAATTATTTGTAATGTCTTTTACAGGGTTTTACACAATGCTTGTGGCTAAAGGATATACATAAGTTGAAGGGGTAGACTATAATGAAGTATTATCTCTTATGGTCAAATACACCTCTATCAAGTTATTATTGTCACTTATTGTTAACTATAATGTTCATCTTGAACAAATGGATGTCAAAATGACATTCCTTTATAAGGAATTGGAAGAAGTTATTTACATGAAGCAACTAGAGGGATATGATGCAAAGGGAAGGAAAACCAAATGTGTTTGTTTTAAAAAAAATTTATGGACTTCAAAAGTCCCCAAGGCGATGGTACAAGAGGGTTGACTACTATATAACTACAAAAGGCTTTCAAAGGTGTGATTTTGATCCATATGTTTATGTCAAGGTGGGGCCACATCGAGCTAAGGTGTTTTTGTTGCTCTATGTAGACAACATGTTGATTACAAGTGTTAATATTACAGAGGTGAGCGGGTAAAACAACTCCAAAATTTGAGTTTGTCACGAAAGATTTAGGTGTTGTAAGAAAGATTCTAAGCATGGAGATAGTTAGAGACAAAAAGAGTGAAAAATTGATACTCATGTAAATGAGTTAACTTTTTAAGATCCTAAAAAAGTTTGGAATGCTCGATTCAAGAACATTGTCAATTCCTTTGGGTACACAGTATAAACTGCCTTATGTCCAATAATTGATGAAGAAAGGATTCGTATAAGCAAGATACCCTTTGCTAATACAGTAGGGAGCTTGATGTTTTCAATGATATGCACAAGGCCTAATTTGTCATATGTTGTAAGCCTTGTAAGTAGATATATGTATAATCTTAAGGAAAAGCATTAGAGTGTAGTGAAGGGTATATTGAAGTATATTAAAGGCATACTGAATATGGGTTTAGTATACAATAAAAGGGTCTATTAAAGAAGGGGTTGTAATTGGCTATGTTGATGTTGATTATGCCAGTGACTTGGACAAGAGTAGGTCCTTAATGGCTATGTATTTACAGTTTTGGGAAACACTATGAGCTGGAAGGTAGCACTCTAACATGTTGTGGCACTCTTCATTACTGAATCAGAATCATTGCTCTTATTGAGGTTGTAAGGGCTATACGTGTTGGATCTTTTTGTAGATAAAATATTTACCTGTAAACTTATTTTTAGGCCTACTTACTACAAAGACAACTATTCAAGAGAAGCTGAAAGCTTCTTCCAGACTATAACATCCACACGACCCTTGAAACTAACATGCCCAACAAGAGCTCAACAAGCCCTTTCTTATGAACCAAAGAGACATCACCACTAAGAAATAGGACTCACATAAAGAGAACCCATACCCATAGATCCATCATAAAAGCCATTGCATGAATCCTACTCTCATAATCGAACCATTCCTAACCAATATAAACCATCTAACCTAAACGTCCATACACCCAAAAAGACCACCCCGACATCAAGAAGGATAAAGAATGGAAGAAAATGGAGAAAAGGGAAAGAAAAAGTAAATTATCAATTAAAAAAATAGGGTAGGGGACACCTTGAATGATATTGAAGCCATATGTGATCAATTATCGGCATCCCCCTTCGCTTTGAAGTTCTCATCCTATAAAGGAATGAATGATCTCGTAGTTCATGTGATACATTTTAAGATGGCTATGGCACTAGTATGCATGCTCGAAGAAAATATGGACATCGTGTTTTGTAAAATGGTTTATAAAGCTCTCTTCTAAGATCATTACTAATTTCAACCAATTGGTAAAGGCTTTCATTACAAACTATGCTTGCAATAAACCCTTCTAGAAGGAATCACACCACTTGTTCTCCATTGTCCAAAAAAGTGAAGAGACGATAGAGAGCTACATGAAGAAGTTCAAGATAGAGAAAATAGAGATCTCATAATGTCCCGATTCCACAGCCATTGAAGCCTTCAGAAAGGGAATAAAAAAGGACACATGACTATTTGTAGAGATGACCAAAATAAACCACGTTATCTTGACATGGTCTACGAGGAGGTCCAAAAATTTTTTAACGTAGAGAAGAAGTTTAAACCCTCCAAAATTTTAATGCACAAACCATTAGACAAGTTAGCCACTAGTAAGGATGGCAGGGAAAGAAAACCATTCTGGATAGATTCCCTAACCCATCTTATTTTAAGAGAACAATTGTACCTAGGGGAAGGTCAAGGACTTGGGAAAGGGCTTTGTCTCCTTTTAGAGGATCACCATTGTGAGTATTCCTTATCGATGTGATCCAAAGGATAAACCAGGTAATATGGCCACAACCCATGAGAGCTCCTCAAAGAGACCCCAATAAATATTGTGCATTCCATAAGGATACATATCATTAGACTAGGGATTATAGAAATCTCAAGTGGGAGATCGAATAACTTTTGTTGGGAATAAACTTAGGAGATATAGTGGAAGGGAACAAAAATAGAGCTCTAGGACATGAGAATAAGGGATATAATCTAAGATAGGACATTGTTCCCTACAATCCCACCTAAAGGGAAGACAATAGGCAGACCCAACCACCCCAATGGGACATTTGCGTTATTCATACCATCTATTATGACACAACCATGTCAGAACCTACTCATAATTCTAGAAAAATGTTTACTACGAAAGCAAAAGATATGTATCAAATAGTTTATACCTTGATACATGAATGACCAATATTTCCTATAATTTTTAAAGGGAGAGAAACTTTACCAACTCATGATGACCCTTTGGTGGTCATGGCCAGAATTAAACATTGTGAGGTGTGTAGAGTATTAGTGGACAATAGAAGTTTCTCAAATTTGTTTTACACGTTGACACTTCTTGACATGAGGATAAGCTTTAATAAAATCACTCAACAATAAATGCCATTGGTAGGGTTCAATGGAAATGTCATAATTTTTGTTGGTATGATAGAACTCTCTATTTTCGTGGAAGGAGCTATTATACTCACAATTTTTTTTGTTTTGAATACCCTTACCTCCTCTAACGTAATATAGGGAAGACTCTGGATTCAAAAAATGAGGGTCATCCCATCAAATAGTTAAGTATTTGAAGAGGGATGGAGTAAAGGGTGAAGAGTTGCTATAATTATACCATGAAGAATGCATAACCTACCCCTAGTTCAAGATAGCAACTAAGGGCTTGAAAACATAAAAAAAATTACACGTACATACCACCCATCCAGCCAAATATTAACAGTGGCCACTTATGACTATGAGGTCATCCCTATTGGAACATTAAAGGAGGAGAAACTCTTAAAGATTAGTTCTATACTTCCTACAAATTCCAAAAAAGAATTTGGTGGAATTTTTGAAGAGAAACATAGATCTCTTTGTGTGGAAACTAGAGGAAATGCTTGGTTTTAATCTTGATATAATTGCATATAAACTGAAGTTAGATGATAAGAAAAAACCAATGCAATAAGGAAAAATGAGGTTTGCGAGGGGAAAAAGTGACATTATCAAAACAAAGTTAATTCTTTCAAAAAAGTGGGATGGAACCCAAAGATAGACTACCCCACATGGCTCTTAAATATTGTCCTAAAAAACAAGGTTGGAGATGACCACTATATGTGCATAGATTTTGCTAATGCTCACACTACTACTCTAAAAGATTTTTTTCCTCTACCAAACATTGAACAATTAGTAGATGCCACTACAAGATTCGAGGTGATAAGTTTTATGGATGCATACTCTGTTTACCATCAAATCCATATGCATCCAAGGAATGAAGAAAAAAAAGCATTCATAATAGAGGAAGGGATGTTTTGCTACAAAAGAATTCCTTTAGGATTCAAAAATGCAAAGGAAATTTATCAGAGGCTAATCAACAAAATATTCAAAAACTAGATATGGAGGAATATAGAAGCATATGTAGAAAACATGATGGTCAAAACTAGGGCAACAAAATTATGTTTTTAATCTAGAAGAGGTTTTTGCTACCATTAGGCATTATAAGACACACTTCAATCCTAATAAGTGCATCTATGGGGTAACGTTAAGAAAATTCTTGGGGTACCTAGTATCTTCTCGATTATTTGAGGTGAATAAGATTGCTTCCCTCGGTACATGAAATCTCCATGGTTCCTTAAATATGTGCAACAATTGAATGGTGGTATGGCTGTATTGAGCCATTTTGTATCCAAGTATATGGAAAAATGTTCACCTTTCTTTAAAATTCTAAAGAGAAATAAGAATTATTTATGGAGTGAAGATTGTGAAAATTCTTTTCAATCCTTCAAAGAGTACTTAGGGAAAGAACCTTTCTTGAAAAATCCTAGGATTGGTGAAATTTTATACTTGTATCTAGCAATTACAGAATGGGTAGTTAGTGCCATTCTGGCGGTGGATAGAGAAGGAAGATAATAACCCATGTACTACATCAACCATTCTTCGATCGAAGTGTAACAAAGGTACCCACCTAGATACAAAGTGGCATGCATCATAAGGATGGATTTTAGAAAGCTCAGGCATTATTTTGGTGCTTATAAGATTGTTGTCTTGACATCTTATCCTCTCAAGAATATTCTTGGTAAGATAGAACAATTAGACTGTCTCTCTCAAATAGACATTGAGTTAAGTAAATTTAATATACATTACAAGCCATAATCAGCCATTAAAGGACAAGCATTGGTCGAGTTTGTTATAGAATGGACAATGTATGAGCTTACAATTGAACTAAGTAGTGCACCCAAGGAAGTGGTATCAATGGTAACACCTACCTTAGATTTGTGGATGGTATATGTAGATGGGGCTTGTAATAAAAAAGGTCTAGGAGTAGGGATAACTATATTCAGCCCCATAGGGGGGCCAATAGAATAATGTCTCCAAATTGGTTTCCTAGCCATTAACAATGTAGCTAAGCATAAGGCTCTTTTAATGGTACTTTCTTGATTGCACTCATGCACTCATTAGAAGCAAAGAAAGTATTGGTGCACAATGATTCATGCCTAATAGTCAATCAAGTTAACAATGCCTTTGAAGGTAACGAGGAAAGCATGAAGAAATACTTGGAAGAAACAAAAAAAAAAAGAAATATCAACCTTCGAAACATTCGAGATCAAACAAGTACCCCAATAAGGAAACACATATACTAATTCACTCGTTAGTCTAGGAGCAACAATAGTAGTAATAAGTATAGAAATAAAGAGAATAATTCTCGTATCGTGCTTACCAATCGTATAACTTCCACACCCCCAAAACTTACAAGCATCACTACCACTTCTTCATAGAAGAGCCCATATCCAGAATATCTCATTCAAGGGATCCATGCCACAAATAAGGAAGAAGCTCAAACAATTGCAGTCAAGTCCAAGAGTTACACCAATTTTAAGGAACCTTTTATCAAAAAAATTATGGTAGGCCATGGCTTAAGTGTCTACTTACTCAAGAAGCTCAACTTGTGATGAAATATTTACATGAAGACCATTGTCTTGCAATTTTAGGTGGAAGAACACTCTCGTAAAGAATCATGCAACAAGGTTATTATTGGTCTACCATGAAAAAGGATTGTATAGATCATGCACAAAAATGTGATAAGTTCCAGTGGCATGCAAATGTACCACATTTACCCACAAGTGAGATGAAAGCCATCATTAGCACCTGACCCTTTCAAAATTAGGGTATGGATATAATGATTCCTCTACCTATGAATCTAGTTTAGAAAAAATCCCTTATTATTGCCATTGATTATTTCTCCAAGTGGATAGAAGGTGAACCACTAGCACTAATACAAGAAATTGACATGTAGAAGTTCATCTAGCATAGTATAATATATAGGTTTGATTTGCCATGTGAATTAATAACTAATAATGGATGAAAATTCATGGCCTAAAATTGGGCTTCCTTTTGTCAATAACTCGATATCAAGTTGTCACATTCCACCTTATATAGACCCAAGCAAATGGTCAAGCAAAATCCTTAAACAAAATGTTGATTAATATTTTGCAAAAGCATTTAGAAGGAGCAAAGAGTAAATGGGTTTATTAATTGCTTGTTGTTCTATGGGCTACGTGAACAACCCCAAGAATTGCAATGGAAGAGAACCTATTTTTTTTTGTATGTTGGACCGAAGTTGTCATTCCCTCGAAAATACAAGAACCTACCTTACGTTTTGATATTTCTCAAGAAGACAATAATGATATTTGAAGAGAAAACCTACTACTAGCAAAGGAGAAAAGATAAAAATCCTTGATAAGAATAGAGGAAAAAAAGAAAATAGTTTAACGATCTTACAACAAATCGATCAAATCTAAAAATTTCAAACTTGGAAGATTAAGTATTGCACAAAGCTCTTGAAAATAAGATTGACAATAATGACATTACCCTTGGAAGGTCTTACAAGATCAAAAAAGATGGAAATCAAGAAGAATTTAGCTGGAATAACGAACAACTAAAAAAGTACTACTTTTAAGTGGAACGCCATGTATATTGAAACCAATAATTAAAGTTGTTCAAGGAATTTATAGCAAGTATCTCGTGAGTAAAATAATGTGATAATCCCCTCATATGAAGAATAAGAAGGTTAAATGGTCCCCCCACTTGGGATGTGAATATAAAAGGTATATGGGTCATCCTAAGAAATGGTCGTGAGTTTACAAAAGTGAGCTTCCTATTTAGGTTGAAAAGGATAAGTAAAGAATGTAATTTTTGATTTATTCCTATCACCTGTCTCGCGAATAAAATAATGTGATAATCCCCTTGCATAGAGGAAAAGGCCAAATGGTTTCCTCTACTTGGGATGCAGGTATAAGAGGCATATGGCTCATTCTATGAAAATATCATGAATTCAAAAAAGTAAACCCTCTCTTTGGGTTGAAAAGGATAAATGAAGAATAATTTTTGACTTATTCTTATCACCTATTTAGGGAATAAAATAATGACATGACCCTTTGTATTGAGGAGAAGGCCAAATGGTCCCCCTACCTTAGGATGTGGACATAAATGGCATGTGACCTATCCTAAGTAAGAGTCTTAGAGTTTACAGTAGTGAAGCTCCTTTTAAAAATAAACCAAAAGCAATGACCCTAAGTATGGAAGAGGAGGTCAAATGGTCCCCCTCCTTACGATGTAGGTATAAGTAGCATATTGTCCATCCTAAGTAAACGTCTCAATTTCATAAATGGTAAACATCTTGAAAACAAATTCAAACAGATTACAAACAGGGAAAAAGTCATTTTATTACATGATTACAAAGATACATCAATTAATGCTCATCTCTCTTGGAAACACTCAAAGAATTTTGTGTCTTGAAGTAGCTCTTTTCCAATGATCAATGTCTTAGTGTACTCGCTTCACCAAATTTATGTCTCAAGGTACCAACTTCTTGGCACAGTTCATCTCATTTAGCAGTCAAGCTTTTATTTTCATGAAGAATTGTGCCACGTTCTTCATTAATGAGATGAACTTCATCTTGGAGAATCTAGAACTCTTTCGAAACTTCTATATATGTGGCATGTTTAACTTCAATGTCTTTCTGGAGATTGTGGCCTACTTTATATAATGTTGAGTAGATTGCTTAAAGTCACGAACAAGGGACACTCTCTGTAAAATCAAGTAATCATAAATGAGAGGAAACTAAAAGGTTTATAAATGAAGAATTTGAAAGATTTTCACCCTAAAATAATTTGAAAGGTTTGCACCTTAAAAGAATTTGAAGATATTATACCCCCCAGAAAAACTGTAACTACCCACTAGTGTTTGATAAAGAATAAGGGGACTTAATGTTTAGGTATCATAAACTAGGATACCTTATGACCTACATGAGATACATGTGATAACACAAACTAACCGAGGTATGTCAAGTACACAAGTTCTACAAGGTATGTCAAGTACTTGAGCTATACGAGGTATGTCAGGTACACAAGTTGCACAATGTACATGAGGTGCATGGGGTACCAAAGACCTGAGTGCTTAGCAATAGGGTACTTGTCCTAGCGAAAAGACAAGGAGATATAGATTTTAGGGATATTGCTTGACCTCATGTTAGGACAGTGAACTAGTTTATATGTCAACATAAGTCGAATTGGTAGGACATTGAACTTGTTTATATATCAACATAAGTCAAATTGGTCAATCCAACGAGGTGTTAACAACTTGAGATAGTGGAGTCTATCTATATGGACCTATGTAACCCATTAAAGAAATATGACTCTCTTTTAGATCTTTTTAGAACCATGTACCATTTGTAATTCTTTCCAAATATAAGTCATCCAAAAATTTCTACTCAATAATGCATACCAGAATAATAATATAGGATAAAATATTTATCTATTAATTGAAATAAAAATTTATTTTATATCAATTCACTATTTTTGATTTATGAAAAAGAATTTTTTCTTTTTTATCTTTTATTAGATAAAAAATGGTTGGGTGAGAGATCAAGTCTGAAATCCAAGGGGTGAAGTTAGTGCAAATCCTCTGTTCAAAACTAAAATAAATAAATAAAATTAATTAAACATGAATATCATGTTAATTTTGTTTAGCAAACAAAATTACATGTTAAAATTTCAAATTGTTATAACATTTTGGAACAGTAACAACGTGCCCTCAATGCCCTTCTACTTAATATGAATACAATATTTAATTAAATTATTATTATTATTTGAAGTATATTATTTTAAATTATCCTGTAACAATCTCATTGAATTGACCAACATCTACATCACTCACGTAAAACACAAACGTTAGCATCTTCTTAAATGGAATATATACTTCAAATTGAAAGATAGAGAGAAATATTAAAATAAGTAAAACCCAAACGTTAGCATCTTCTTAAATGGAATATATACTTCAAATTGAAAGATAGAGATAGAAATATTAAAATGTAAAATTTTATTTTTCATAATTTTGTCATAAATCATATAATATTATTGATAAATATGATTTAAACTACGTAACTATATCTAATTAAAACTTTCACGTTATTATATAAAAAAAGAGTTTTATTATAATTTATGATAGTCCGTAAGAATTTTAATTTTTATAGTAATTTAAAAAATAAAAAAAAATTACGCTAGAAACTATATCATTTTCAGCATCTTTATGTCTTGTGGTTTGATCAGTTTCCCACTTCCTTCGAAGCTTACCTAATTTGTTAAACTTTCATATTTATAGACACTTGGAATCCTTATCCGAAGAAACCTAGGCAAAGGGGGTTGATTCCTAAGTGCCAGTTGTACTAAGAAAACAATGGGCAAGAAATTTAGTCACAAAATATCAGAGGATGAGAAGAAGAATAAGAACAGTAAAGATTTTCATAGTTATATAAAAGTTCTAAAGCCCAAAGTCTACATCATTGACAACTCCAATTTCAAAAGGCTTGTACAAGAGCTAACTGGCAATGAAAATTCAAACAGTATTTGTTCTCCACCCCCTATGGAAACCCAATTGGTTATTAACGAGGAAGTAGTACCTGTTTTGGATCTAGAGGATCACAGAGAAAGTGTATATATTAATTGTTGGGTTTTCCTCTTATTTGGTTCTGAAGCGTGAAAAGTACGCGCCTTGTGCCACGTAGAAGGCCAATCAGGTTATTTTATTTCTTTAATTAATAAACCCATTTAGGGTTTGTCAGTGTGTAGAATTACTGCAGAGAAAAAAGGTGTGCAGAAAGGAAGCAGCTCGCAGCAGAAAAACCGCTCTCGCTTTTGCTTTTTCCTCTTCATCAAGTGTTCCGATCGAAGGCCGTTGCGTCCGATTAAGCTGAAATTTTGCAGTCAAGGTTCACGACTCAAGACTCTTTAATCTTTCTGCGGTGGGATTTGGATTTGGCTCATCACCGGTTTGAGAAATTCTCGGCAAAGGAAACGAATGACGACTTAATTGGGTTAGATTTCTCCATTCTTCTTGAAATAATTGTTAGTTTCCAAGAAGTGTATTCTCGATGATGTTTGATTGTTTGCCTCTAGTTTTACCTAGAGAGAAACTGTTGTACAATTGTTTCTTGATAGTGGAAGTTTTGGAGAGGAGCTGCTGTGGTTGTTTCCTTCCTACACCGGAAGGTTTTTCCACGTAAATTGGCTTGTTGATTTTGTGCATGTTTCATTTTAAGCTCTATTTATTTGTTTCCTAAAAGATTCACACAAAGAAGGAGAATAGGTTTAATTCCGCTGTTTAGAGCTTGGTTAAGTTCGAATTGAAATTGTGATTCTCCTAACAAAGTGGTATCGTAGTCAGTGGTTATTATCAGGAATTTCTCAGGTTGAATAATGGAAGCAAATTTGAAAGTAGAATGATTACTTTGAAATGGTTCTAATTATCACACTTGGAAAGGAAAAATGGAAGATCTCTTTATGTCAAACGCTTTCATTTACCTGTTTTGCCTCTCGAGAAGCGAGAAAAAGTTATCTCAAGAAGAATGGACTTTGTTACATCGACAAGTCTCCTGGGTATATAAGGCAATGTATAGATGATAATGTTTTGAATCATATTAGTGGAGAAATACATGCACGGTCACTCATGGAATAAACTTCAAGAGTTGTATGCTCGAAAACAGGAAATAATAAAATGTTTCTTATAAAGCAATTGATGGCTTTAAGGTACCAAGATGGAACTCCGCTGATGTGATCACTTAAATACTGTTCCAAGGAATAATCAATCGGCTATCGGAATGGGCATCAAGTTTGATGATGTAGATTCAAGTTGTCAGGTTTATCGGTACATTGCCGGACTCTCGGGAAACATTTAGAATGTCATTAAGTAACCTACCTCCAAATGGTGTAATCAACATGGATCTGGCAAGAAAGAGTGTTTTGAATGAAGAAATGAGAAGAAAGTCACACGGGTCTTCTCAAGAAATGTAGATTTTGGTTACGTAGAAGAGGGCGAGTAAAAGCGTAGGTTTCAAGAACAAAGAAAAAGGAAGAAGCAAGTCTAGGTTTTCTAATATCAGTGTCATCACTGTGGCATGAAAGGGCACATCAAGAAATATTGCGTACAATTGAAAGGGATAACAAGAATAAAGACAAAGAACAAGAGGGTGATGTTAGTAAAGAAAATGATCGAGTTGCCACCGCTAGTTCGTAAGACTTTTCTTGTTGTTTATAATGAAGATGTTGTCAATGTTGCATGTCACGAGGTCAGTTGGGTTATTGATAAGGGAGCCTCCATTCATGCTACGTCTCGAGAGGACTTCTTTACATCCTATACAGTGGTGACTTTGGGATGAAGTTGGGGAAATGATGGCTTGGTTAAAGTCATTGGTATTGGAGATGTGTGTTTGGAGATGAATAATGGCACGAGACTACTTATGGGTAAAGTATATTCCCGAAATTCGCTTGAACTTGATCTCTGTAGGTAAACTTCGATGATGAAGGATATTGCAATACCTTTAGTAATGGTCAATGGAAACTTACTAAAGGTGCTACGGTTGTTGCTCGTGGGAACAAACATTCCGGCCTTGTATATACTACGCGAGACTCTTTAAAGGCATTATTAATGCCGTGATGCATGAGCTCACATCGTAATTGTGGCATAAGAGACTTGCTCACATAGTGAGAAAGGTTTAGCGAGTATTAACTAAAAAGAATCTTCTTTCTCGGAATGAATGATGTTTGTTTAAGAAAATGTACTCATTGTTTGGCGGAAGCAAAATAGAGTTTCTTTCAAAAGTTCCCTCCTTCAAGAAAACAATACATACTTGATTTGGTACATTCAGATGTATTTGGTCCCCATGAAGACAAAACTTTGGGTGGTGCGCTATTTTTGTGACCTTCATAGATGATTGTTCAAGAAAGTTATGTACTGTACACTTTGAAGAGCAAAGATCAAGTATTAGATGTGTTTAAACAAGCCAAGCCTTAGTTGAGAGACAAACTGGGAAGAAATTATGGTGCATCGGTAACGTATAATTGGGAGAGTATTCGTGTCCTTTTGATGAGTACCGCAGTATCGTGGCATTCGACATCAAAAGACACCTCCCAAGACTCCTCAATTAAACGGTTGGTCGAGAGAATGAACAGACATTGGTTGAAAGAGTAAGATGTCTTCTTTCGCAGGCTCGGTTGCCAAGATCTTTCTCGGGTGAGGCTTTGAATACAGCTTGTACATATTCTTAATCTCACACCATGTGTTCCTCTTCAATTTGATGTACCAAACAGAGTTTGGACCGCAAAGATGTTTCTTATGATCATCTTCGTTTTTTTGGTTGCAAGGCATTCAGGCATATACCAAAAGATGAGAGATCTAAGCTCGATGTGAAGACACGACAATGTATCTTTGTTGGTTATGGTCCTGATGAATTTGGCTACAGATTTTATGATCCGGGGCTTGAGAAGAAACCTGTAAGAAGTCGCGATGTTGTGTTTATGTAAGATCAAACTATACAAGATGTCGGTAAGATAGGAAAAGGAGTCCATCAAGATAGCGATGATTTGATTGGACCTAGATCCGGTTCCTTTACCAATACGTATGGAACAAAATGTTCAAGATGACCAACAAGGTTTAGATGATGTAGATATGCAGCCGAAACAGATCACCGTACCATCATCGATCAGCCTGCCGGTAGAAATTCCACCCGGGAGGTGCACTGCAGATCGACATCCTTCCACACGGTATGATACGAGATGAGTACGTGTTATTGACTGCATGAGGAGAACCTCAATGTTATGCAGAAGCAATGGAAGATGGAAACAAAAACACATTGGGTTAATGCTATGGAAGATTTAGATGCACATCACCGTATGACAATCACACGTTGAGCCGGTAAAGTTGCCTGCGGTAAGAGAGAAGCTTTAAGAACAAGTGGTTCTACGGGGTGAAGCAAGAAGAACACAATTCACAACCACGATACAAAGCTAGACCGTCGTCAAGGGATTCAACAGAGAAAAGGTATTGATTTTGATGATATTTTCTCTCCGTTGTAGCAAGATGTCTTCCATACGTGTCGTTTCTAGGTCTAAGCTAGCTTGGATTTAGAAATTGAGCAAATGGATGTGAAAAACCCAGCCTTTCTTCATGGTAGTTGGAGGAAGAGATTTATATGGAGCAACTGCAGGGTTTTGAGGTTAAAGGAAAAGAGGATTATGTATGTCGGTTAAAGAAAAGCCTCTACTTACTGGTTGAAGCAGCTGTGACAATGGTATAAGAAGTTTGAGTCGCTTATGGGAGTACGGTTACAAGAAGACTACTTCTAATCATTGTGTTTTTGTGCGTAAATTCTCTCGACGATGACTTTATCATTTTATTGCTCTATGTTGATGACATGTTGATTGTTGGCGAAATTCTTCAAGAATTGATAATTTGAAGGCATTGAGTAAGTCCTTTACGTATGGCGACTTGGGGCCAAGAAACAAATTCTTGGTATTCGAATTTTTCGGAGACAAGAAAAGAAAGAAGTTATACATGTCACAGAACGATACATCAACAAAGTACTTAAAAGGTTTCATATGGATAAAGCTAAAGTGGTTTCTTCTCCTTTATCTAATCACTTTAAGTCGAGATCGAGTCAAGGCCCTTCAACAGAGAAGGAAGATATGGAAAAGGTTCCATATGCCTCGCGCCAGTAGGAAGCTTAATGTATGCAATGGTGTGTACGAGGCCGACATAGCTCATGCAGCTTGGAGTTGTTAGTCGTTTTCTTTCGAATCCAGAAGAGAGCATCGGGATGCGGTGAAAGTGGATTACGAGATATCTTCGAGGTACTTTCCAAGTTAACACTTAGCTTTCAAGTGGAAAACTAGTGTTAGTTGGATACACCGATTCAGATTTGGCAAGAGATGAAGATTCTCGTAAGTCTACTTCAAAGTTATCTAATTACTTTCTCTGGTGGAGTAGTTTCTGGCGGTAGATTGCAAAAAGTGTGTTGCACTTTCTACAAGTAGCGAGTTTATTACAAAGAACTAAGCCCTCAGAAGAGTTGTCATGGGATGAAACAGCTTTGAGAGGGAACTTGGTTTCAAGCGACGAGAAATATGTGTTATTCTCACGATAATCGAGTTCTATTCACCTAGCAAAAACTCGCATTTCACTCAAGATCAAAGCATATTGATGTGAGGTATCATTGGATAAGAGATACTCTTAACAATAAGTTGCTTGAACTTGAGAAAATACATACGATGAGAATGGATCTCGACATGTCAAAGCAAGTGTCAAGAGAAAAACTTGAAGTTTGTTGTTCAATTGCCGGGATGGCGGATCCCTCCATCTAATCGGAAAAGCGGGGAGATTTGTCAGGTTTTCCTCTTATTTGCGAGCCCAGTGAAGCCATGCGCTTAAAAGCCACGTGGAGTAAGAAGTGGCAATTGTGTCATTTCATTTCTTTAATTAATAAACCCATTTAGGGTTTGTTGTGTGTAGAATTCTCGCAGAGAAAAAGGTGTGCGTAAAAGGCGGCATTCTGTGAAAAACCGTCTCGGATTTTCGCTTTTCCCTCTCCAGTCTTCATCAAGTGCTCCGATCGAAGGTCGTTTGTGGTCCGATTAAGCTGAAATTTTGCAGGCAGGTTCACGACTCAAGACTCTTTAATCTGTGCGGTGGGATTTGGATTTGGCTCACCGGTTTGAGAAATTCTGAGCATTGAACAGTGACTACGAATTGGGTTAGATTTCTCCATTCTTCTTGAAATAATTGTTAGTTTCCAATAAGTGTATTCTTGATGATGTTGTTGATTTTTTGCCTCTAGTTTTACCTAGAGAAAACTGTTGTACAATTGTTTCTTGATAGTGAAAGTTTTGGAAAAGAGTGCCGTGTTTGTTTCTTTCCTACACCGGGAAGATTTTTCCACGTAAATTGCTTGTGTTGATTTTGTGCATGTTTCATTTTAAGCTCTATTTATTTGTTTCCTAAAAGATTCACACAAAGAAGGAGAATAGGTTTAATTCCGCTGTTTAGAGCTTGGTTAAGTTCGAATTGAAATTGTGATTCTCCTAACATTAATACCAATACTACTACTAGTAGTAGAGAGGATTCAGTAGATGCTTCATCAGATGAGTTATTATGCAGCCAAGTATTTTGGAATCATAATGAAGACTTCTTACAAGTTTGTAATCAGATAAGTAGTTTGGATGATACAAATTTACAAGATAGAATATTTGGAGCTCAAGATATGGATTTGTTAGCATGTGGGGATTATTTAGAGTCATGGCTTTTAGACAGTAATCAATTCAATCCAAATTTCAACAAAGGATATGGTCATGTTGAGCAAGAAGATGTTAGTATATATGACTATGAGCCTTCTTGGTTGCTGTAATATATATTTTTGTCTTATATAGTCTCTGCTTGTTAAATATTATTTATTTATTTCCTGTTTATATATATATATATATATAAATATAAATATAAATATAAACAGAAGAAATCATGTAATGCTTTTTTTCTTTTCTTTTCGCATATTCTTTTTTTTTAGCTAACACCACAAGTTTCTTAGTCAGGTTAAGAATAAAAGTTTAGTTATTTTATTATTTTTTATAATAGTTTAATAATTTATTTTAAAAAGTAACGATACAAAAACAAATGATAAATTTTTTCATTTTATTTTTTATTTTTTTCATATTTTCTTAACAGTTATTGAGATATAATTTTTATAGATTGTTTTTAATAATAAACAATAATGATTATAATATTAATAAATAAAAAAATTTAAAATTTGATTATTTTTATCTTTGGTGATGTAATTTTTCGCAACGAAAGGACTAAATTATTGCAAAAAAATGCAAGAGAGTGATCTTCTCTGACTCACGTAACCAAGGGATCTGGATACATTTATCTAAAATCCTTTTGATGCTAATAATATGTGTAATCTTTTATGAAGTTTATAATATTAAACTATTTTGGGGTTTAAGAAATAGGCACTTATTTCATAAAGTTTTATGCTCATGGCTTTTACCAATCTTGAATCTGCAGGTAAAATTGAAATGCTGTTCTGCAACTTCAAATTAAATGGTCTGATATGTTACATGTACTTGGCCAAATAAGGAAAGAACAAAAAGGCCTTTTACAAAATGAGCATACATTGTATACTAATGTACTCTAGTTCCATATTTTGTAAAATGTATACTTGGTTTCTAAATATTAAACACGAAAGTGCTAAAGTACATTTTCTAGAATGTACATACTAAATTACATTTTTTATAAATATATATATATATATGATTAAAGTGTACAATTAAAAATTACTAGAATAAAAGGTGCTCTATTGCCAAAGGGACTGTTAGTACCCTCACCCACAAAATCATGCCATCTCAAAGGAATTAGAGATCCAGTAGCTGCTATTGGTTGGATCGTTTTTCACGTGAGAACTTGTCCTTATAGGAAGAAGGCCCTGTCATTTTCCCAATTTGAGATAAGCTTTTTAAATACAAGTAGTAGTAAAAGAATGAGTAGTTTATTTAAGGCTATTATTATTTAACAAGAAAAGGAAACAACACAACAAAATGAAAGTTGAAACTAATTACAAAGCAGAGAAGCATTAAACTGCATTAAGTACTGAATTATATATGAAAATGGAAAACGAGCTATTAACAATTACCAAAACATAAAAAGCATTGCAATCTAGCCATCTAGGGCATAGTCTGAGTTCGTTGTGGAGCTGGAATACTATATAATGATTTCAGCTGTCTGCTTATGAGCTTGCTATTGTGGAGAGCAAGTTGAAGATCCAAATCGTCAGACCACCATTGCTCTAATCCATGAGCCTCATGAAACTTCTGGTTTCCTTTGGACATCACAAATAGTTTCGCTGCTACTTGACCATTTCTAGGAGGAGCCACATTCTCTTTGCTTTCACTTTTTCCTTCTGTTCCATCAGGGTTTGTATAAGAGCAACAAATATAGTCACTGTTATTTACATACAAATGAGGTACCCATTTTCCCAAAGGTCCACCAGAGTTCTTCAAACCATATAAGTTTGGTATCCAACTCTTCAAGCCTAGACCAATCTTCTCTCCCTCTTCATTATTGACCTGAGTTTCACTACCAGAAGGAAGCTTAGATTTAAGTCTCCTCCAAGCAAATTCAGCCTTTTCTCCAACGTTTCTTAAACTCATAGCTATTGAAACAGACGGGGGATTGAACAAATGAGTCTCCACATATATACCTTCTTTGGCTAATGTTTTCCCCACTTGGAGAGCAAAACCAGCACCTAATGAATGACCAGCAATACATACATTACTACTCCCATGGCTTTCAGCAATCGACTTTAATGTCTCCAATGCTACTGTAAACCTTACAGAGCCCTTCAAACTTTCCCAAGTAAAGAAACGAAGGTCATCTTCGATATCCCTCCAAAATGTTTGGCTTTTAAGTAATGTTCCTCGTAAAGCTAATACAGCTCTGGGTGCACCACTAGGTCTGAAAGGTATCAAATCTGCAAGTGCTGAAGATCGATCCCATTCTAGTATTGCACCAAATATGGATCCATCTCTTTCATCAATTAAGGTTTTTGATAGCTTGTACTTGAAGGGTATCCACCATTTTGGCGCCAGAGCATTTTCTTCAGTTCTATTCTCTTGTCTGTCAAGCTCAAGTAAATAAACTGCCTGTATGAAACAAGCAATCACTGACCTTTTGTAATTACCATCTTTCCTGCAATAAAAAAATGAAGATACTCATTTTGATATATGGGCAATCCTGTATATCCTGTATCAAGAAGTTCCCTGGATCTATGCAATTTTTTCCAGAAGTACCATCAACATCACAGATTAAGATGCAATTGTTTCCAAAAGTACTACCAACATCGCAGATTAAAATGCAATTGTTTCCACAATCACCCTCAACATCATAGATTAAAAGAGGGTGCAAAAGTTTAAAGAAGAAGAAGAAGAAGCTTTTCTTGTCTCGATCAATGATAGTAATCAATTTTATCCTGTCCTGTGTTTAATCTAGTTAGCTGGACTTATTATATTCAAGATATTCATATACTTCATTACCAAAATAAAATATGAACTTTTAATAACCATATGAGTGGGGATGAGGAATGCTAACAACAATCTTCTATACACTCATTTGTTCACTTTCCTAATTGACATGTTTCATTTTTTCAAAAATTAAACTTATTCAAATTATAAAAAAACACATTTTTAGAAAGTTTAATAATACATTGATTTAAAAAAAAGTTTAATGCCACATGTAAATCAATGAAATACAAGAGTATTACAAAGTGTTTGCATAGTGAAAAATTATTCATTCGTCCTGATATGTTGGTCTAGGCGAATTAAAATAGAAAAGAGAAACTAGTGAGTACAACTGAAAAATGCTCTATATCACAGATTTGTGATGATCTAAAATGACGTTTCGATTTGTGATTGGTTCCTCAATTATATAATATTGGTAAATAGTAAAATTATGTGGGCCCTTCTATGTAAGAACCAATAAAATCTCAACATATTATTTGTGATATATAGTAGTACTCTTTATAACTCTCACCCTCCTCTCTTTAGGGACCGGAGGGATTGGATCAGGAGTTTGAGACTGATATAAATGTTATTTATAGTTAAAAATAGAGGATTAATAATTAGAAGGTACATTTTAAATAAAAAGAAAAATATTGAATTACCAATAATACTCCTTTACTGCTGCATGTTTGATGGTAATGTGACTGAATATTAGATTTAGGGCTATTTAGTATTTTTAGTATATATATATATATTATATATATATTTTTTAAAACTTTAACTTTTAATTATATATTGGATATTTTATTCATAGGATCAACATGTCAGTTTTATCCAACATTAACTAATAATTCCAGTTGCTTTGGCAATGGATTCTTATCAAATTATCACCTTAATTAAAATATATTTTTTCCTTTTTTAATTAATCAATTATCAATAGGTTTTGGAAACCGATAAATCTGGGGAAAATAGGAAGAATTACTTTATTATTATTATTATTCGGATGCGCGTAGTGTAAAGCTAACTCAATTATCTTACTGGATTTGAAAACAACCCAGAAAAAAGATCCATTTGGGGCTTCAATTAAGTAACTTACCAATTGAAGAATTACCAAATATAAAACCTCGAAACATAACCAAGAATGACCAATGGACAACTAGTCTAACCTATCAGATCACGATTCATAATTAAATAAGTAAACTTTCCTTTTCGAAAACTAGAAGGCTTTGATAGATCTCCACAGATCCATAAAACCGCAAATCATGAATAAGGAAGTCAGTAAACAAACACACACCTGAATCAGATGCTGTTATGAAATAGACAACAACCTCTAGAGCTAATAGTTAATCTGATCTGAGCATTTCAATATATCATTTCTTCAACAATTTTGTAATGAAACACAAAACCCAGATAATAAATATTCTTTTCTGCTTCGTCTAAGAGGCAATTTGTGATATCTATGGATTAACAAGCTCCGAACACCTTAACTTTTTTTTTATGGCAAAATTTTGTAGTTGTAACAAGTGTAACAACAAACCCTAAAATCGATACTCAAGAACAAGGAAATTAAGAGATGGGTACTGACCAACTGGAATTGATAAGGTCTCTCCAATTAGGAGAAGAAACATTGCGAGGTCCAGACACGTGAAATGCGTAGGGATGAGCTTCTTCTCCTCCTGCTACTACTTCCTTGGTTATCTCTTCCGTAACTCGAATCGCCATTAATTCAGCAAAGTCGTAGACAAGACAACTCTCTTCTTCCTCTATTTCTTTTGAGTTCCTTATAACATGTTACAGAGAGAGAGAAAGAGACTGTGATTTTGTGCAAAAAGTAAGGGCTTAGTTATGTGAACGGTGTTGGTATCTGATTCGATGGGAATATAAGAGTTGCAATTATAAAAAGAATAGTTTGAAACGCCTTGTTTTGTTGGGCTCTAACGGTCAAATTTCTTTCATGATGTCGGCCTTAAACTGATTAGATAATATGTTTAATAATTAATATATATATTAAAATAATTTTAAATTTAATTAAAATTTAAAATTTAATAATCAATAAAATAAATAAATATTACTAATAAATCATTTTTTTTATTTAAAATATATGTTTTAATTATTTACTTCCTATTTTTATATATTAATTATTTAATAATGCATATATATACATCCGTCATTATTTGAATCCAATGTTATTTTAAACTTTTAATTGAAATCACACACACAAAAAAAATTAATGTCAGATATGTATTTTAGTTTAAATTATTTATTTTATTTTATTCATTTAATTAAAAATAATATTATTAAGTTAACTAATTATGAAAATTTTACAAATTAAAAAAAAGTCATGTAATTTTAATTATATTTCTATTAAAATATTTTTTTATTTTTATATGTACCAATTAAATACGATTAAAACATGTATATTTAATAATAATAATAATAAAGTATTAATTAATATAATAAAACTTTTACAAAATATTTATCTTAATATTTATTAATCGTTACATTTTTATTTTAATATTCCATAGATTTTAATTTTTATTACAAATTAAAATATTTATTTATATAAATTTATGTTTAAATATTTTTATTATTTATTTTTCTTAAACAATTTCATATTAAATTTTATTTTTATTTTTATTAAATATTCATATTTACTCGTATTTTAATCATTTGATATAAAATAATAATATTTTAATAAAAAAACATTAAAACAATATATATTTTATTAATTGACATATTTTTTTTATAATTAAGACACTAAATAATATTATTTTTAATTTAAAAAACTAAACGATACAAATAAGATAATATAAGAGAATCTCAAGTTTGTTTTAATACAACACAACTCACACCTATGATTTAAACTTCGTTTCTTCAACATATAAAGTGAGTTTCATGCTATTTAGTGACAAATTTATTGGACACACCAAGTAATGTTAAAAGTAATTTGAGAAAAAAATATAAATTTCCTTAATACAAAATAAAAATACACCAATAACATTTAAATAAAAAATATATCGTATTATAATAACTATAAAACCATATTCGTATTCCAAAGGATAAATTTTTTGGAGTTTTTTCATCTATCTTTAACCTCTATCTAGATTTGATTTTTTTAATTAAAAATACGGTAAATAATTAAAAAATAATTGATATTTAATACCTTAGTTATTGAATTTTAGAAAATAAATAAAACTTTAAACAACACAATCAAATTTAGATTTAGATCTAAGGAAAAATAATTGTCAAAATATAATAAAATGTCTAACTCCAATTAAATTAGATTTAGATTAAATTATTCTATCAAATTCAAATCTAGACTAACCTAAATAAATTATATAATAATTATTATGATATTTATTTAAAGTAAAATAAATAAATAAATAAATATTTACCTATCCGAGAAAAATCTCCTATACGAAAGAAACTTTATCTCCGACAATAACAAGAAAAAGATAGTTTGTATTTTATTTTATTTTTGGTTCAAAGAATTTTTCAAAAGAAGATAAAAGATAAGGGAGGAAACAGATTATAATATTGTTTTCTTATTGAACAATCTATAGTATAAGATTTGAAGTTTAATGTTAAAATTGTAAGCAATTATTAATTTTTTTTTATAACAAGTTTTATTTCATTATTAATTATCACATGTTGAATTACAAGCCTGTAGTGAATCTGTCTAAAAAATAACATTAGTATAGCCACGTTCAATATCACAATTTATAACCAAAAGAACAGCTTGTAGCTCAGCAATTAAAGGAGATAAAACTTGAGCCATACAATCTGCCACAACCAACACCACCTCACCACTGCTATTACAAAAAACCACCACTGTCCCACTCTTACAAGCTGATAATAAAGCATCAGAATTATCTTTAAGAAAGCCAACAAGTGGATGTTTCGATTTAACCTTGGGTTTTTCCGATGCATGCTTATCGCTCTCCTTGTCATTAGCTTTTTTGGTATTCATGTTAAAACATATCACCCCATGCCAAAATTATTTTTGAGTATTGTGCTTGTTGAAAATTTGTGTTGAAAACGCCAAGGTCAAAAATCAAGACCTAAAGGACTTTTTAAATAAAACAAGTTCTCTCAAAGTTATATTATTTCTTTCACATTATCATTATAATTCTATAACTATATATAAGAAGATTTACTCATTAAATTACGTTTTGAATTAAACATTCTTTGATTTACTCCTTAAATTAAACATTCTTTGATTTACTCCTTGAATTAAGGAGTCATTGTTTTACTCCTTGAATTAATGAGTCATTGTTTTACTCCTTGAATTAAAGATTCCTTATTTTTCTCCTTAAATTACTCTTTAAATTAAGGATGACAACTCCTTGATTTACTCCTTAATTTTATCTCCAATAGCATCACATTTTTTCATGCATGGTCATATTCATGCTATGCCATATTACCCAATAAATATGGCAAAAATGACAAACCTCCGAAGTGGTCATAGAAAGCCATAAAGCATTAAACATATCAACAAAATTAGAACTAGTCCACTGCTTCATCATAGTCTCTAAAGATGGATTCTTTCCAAACATTTCTAGCTAATCACAAAGCTACAAACATTGATCAATATCCTCAACATATGAATTACATAAAGGATACCAGCATACATTCACCACCTTCCTAGATGCAAGTTTAGCTGAAGTGGTCAATATATTCTTGCAAGCCCTCAAGATAAACACTTCTACCTTATTTGGAAACAGTATAGACTATATATGTTTTCACCAACTCTAGCTGTCTATCTCAAGAGCTTAACTCAGTACCATAATCACCCCTAAAACCAGCAACTTGTTTCTCCATTGCAAACAAATAACCACTACTTACAAAAAATATTATATCCCTCTCCCTAGGCCATACTAACATATCCTTAACAATCAGAGATGCTTTTGATACGAGCAAAAAATGCTCGTGTTGCTTGGCGCAACACACATGGCGCGTGAGGCTCAAAAAAGGATCCCAACGACGCAAAGCGCAGAGTAGCGCTCGTGAGCAACGGTTAGGCGCATATGGTTACAGAACTAAGCACAGAAGGGGGACCACGGACGGAGTGAGAAGGCAGACGAGAAGCAAGGAATGAAGGACCACAGATTCAGTTAGGATATCAGAATTAATTAGAATATTGTCAGACAATATCATTCATGTATGGCTATATATAAAGCCACAGGAATTCAGCAAGGGATAACAAGAAATATTATACAATTTACCTCTCTTTCTCAGCTTCTCTTCTTCCTCTTACCTCTCTGAAATTTTTGTTTGTATCAATGGTATAAAAACTGGTTCCGGCCACGGAAAATCACTCTTATGCCTAGTTCTTCAACGAAATATCTGAGATTTTGGCACAAAACGAACCCAGATTTGAGCAAGTAATCGCTGATATACAGACGGTGTTGATCGAGCTGCAAGCTCTTCGCACCTCCCACAGCACACCTCTGAACCTGAAACTCATAACCAAATCTGAATCAAATTCATACCCAACCACAATGGTTTAAGTTGATATTTCTAACTTCAAAAATGCAATGTTCATTGCATCTTCAGAAACGTTCGAACATCAATCATCACCTTCACCACCGAAAACCTTTCTTGGAAATCAAGGGAATAGATCGTCGGAAACGTTCAAGAAATTGGAAGCTCTATCCACGGATTCCTTCACCTTTGATACATGTTCGAAGAAAGCTTTGAGAAATCCCCAAACTATAGAGAACCCATTGCTTCCTAGGTTTTACAGAGAAGTAATGAAGGACACCAAGCTTAAGCTCTGTGGATCGCCAACGCATGGGCTTCCAGAAGTGGCCCATGAGCTAGCCTACCCTATAGAAGTAGCCTCTTTCCATCAGTTGAACTACCTTGTAATGGGCTTGGATTTGACCCATCACCTGGCCTTATAACCCTTGCCCACGAAAGAGATCAGATCCCTCTCATCTACATCTCTTCGTCTAGAAACTCTCTAAAAATAATCCAAGCAATGGATCAATCAACCACCCGAGAGACTCGCGAGCGAGGACAAGAAAGATTATGTCCTTATGGTGGTGAGAGAGTTGTTGTAGGCCATCGCTGCGCAAGACCCAAGCCTCTTCACACTGATGAAGGTTCAATCAGAGAACCCCAAGACAGTCACATGAGGAAGCTTTATCGGGCTAATCAGCTCTACAAACACACTCATTTACCAATTTCTAACAATCAGATGGGTATTCTCCTGAAAGAGGTTCCCTCAATTACTCTAAAAATAGTGATGAATCTACGAAGCCTAAGGTTAGATAATTGAATTCATACCAGTAATGTAAGAGTTGTGTCTGAGTAGTATTATATCCCTGAGTCCATTAACCTGATGATATTGTATGAGTTGTACCTCTGGCATCGATGGTACCATAAAAGTAATATTACTCATAAACGATATAGCCACACGTTGGTTATAACTCTAGTTTTTCCCTTGACCTGTTCTATGATCATGTTAACAATTGGATAGGGTTTCAACTCTCAAAGACAGAAGCACACCTTTCTATCCATACCATATTCCAAAGGTTAAAGTCAAAGGGCCTTCTATTTGATCAGAAATAAAGAACTGAGAAGCATCAACAACCATTGACCATCCAAAGGGGTGATGGGCAGATCCATCTGAATTCTAGCAAGCTATACATCCTAAAATGTTATGAGAGCTTTCAGATAGAATTTGAAGGTAAAGTTTATCTACTTCCGTGCATAGGTACAACTGAGGATATTGGAAATCTATGCATCAAAACTGGATCAGATTCCTTTGGGGTTACTCAACATAGCCATCCACCTAATTCTTGGGTTCTGAATCCTTTGGCTGAGCTGAATCCTCCATATCTCAATCAAGAAACTTTTGAAGATGATGAGATTTTGGTCCTGAAGTTTACAGAGGTACTTCCTAATGAATTAAGAGTTTTAGCCATGATTTCTGAAGGGATTTTGAATCACAAACTGAAAGATTCCTTCAAGAGTACTCAAGCTCATAATGATGAGAAGAAGAATAGGGTAGTCACACAGTTTGAACCTACTGATGCTAGAAGAAGCTTCCCATGTTGGGAGGAACCTACTAGTAAGGCTACCTTGAAGACTACATGGGGTGAGCCGTTCAAATTGGTAGCAATTTTCTTGCTGCCAAATTCCGAAGAGAAAACAAATGGATATGTCAAGATAGTTTCTTATCAGGAGTCATCAATTTTGTCTACTTATTGGATGGATATGATCTTGGGGTTGTTTGATTATGTTAAAAATCCTACCTCTGATGGTGTCAAGGTTAAGGTATACTGTTAGAAAGATAAGGCACACCACATAAGGTTTGCATTGCATGTTGCTGTCAAGACCCTAGAAGTGTTCAGGGGATCTTGTGTTATGCCCTATACTTTGCCCAGAATAGGTATTGTGGCTAATGCCTGCAATGTGTTTAGTGGGATATCTGAGCCTGGTTTGGTTCGGGAAAATTCTATGATTTCTGGCTTTGGAAATTGTGGGAATTGGGACAAAGGATTAGGACTGATCATTAAGATGCAAAGAAGAGATAAATGGCCAGACGGATACACTTCCATGAGTTTACTCATAGGCTTGGCAAGTTCCAGCTATTTGGGGGTTGACTAGGTAATACATGGGGTCAATTTGGAAAGCATCCTAGCTTCCAGTATTCATATTTATAGTATACTTGTAGGCATGCACTCTAAGAGTAACACCATGGGATCAACAAATATAATTTTTTGTGGGTTATACCAACTTGAATTAATCATATGGTCTACATTGGGAATTGGATTTGTTGAAATAGGAAAGTGTGAAGGTTCCTTAATGTGCTTCAGGAAATCAACTTCAGAGGGTAATAAGGAAAATTCCATTTTGATTACCATCGTATTGGCTGCTGTTGCCTGGATGGGAAATGTTGTGCTTGGTTGTGAAATCTATGATCATGTTGTTCATCTTGAATTTGAATTGGATTCAATTGCGTGCATTCTTGAAAGGAATCAAAAAATTTGGAATTCATTAATAGCAAATTTGTGTCGGTTTGAGGAATGGAAACTTGTTTTACAAGCGTTCTAATCCATTTTTTCTCCGAGAAAAGGGCATCCATATTTTTATCAACTCATACCCCAACTTCATCCTTGAGGACAAGGATTCTAAAAGGGGGAAGGAATGATACGAACAAAAAATGCTCATGCTGCTTAGTGCAGCACACACAGCGCGTGAGGATCAAAAAAGGATTCCAACGGCGCAAATCGCAGTAGAGAGCTCGTGAGCAACGATTGAGTGCATATGGTTAAAAAACTAAGCATAGAAGGGGGACCACGGACGGCGTGAGAAGGCAGACAAGAAGCAAGGAATGAAGGACCACGGATTCAGTTAGGATGTTAGAATTAGTTAGAATATTATCAGACAATATCATTCATGTATGGCTATATATAAAGCCACAGGAATTCAGCAAGGGTTAACAAGAAATATTGTACAATTTACCTCTCTTTCTCAACTTCTCTTCTTCCTCCTACTTCTTTGAAATTTCTGTTTGTATCAACTTCCTAATATTGAAATATTTTCATAATAACATAATCCTTTCATAAGCTAGCTTCAGAAATTAAACATGAGTCCTTGACAACTTCCTTAGGTAAATGGGATGAAAGAACAATAAGAAAAACAACATGCAACCATTTCTGCTTGTAAATTTCAATATCAATGTCATTCTCTACTCTCTATCTAACTATATCCTTAATAATATCCCTCTTCACATAATGCTCTTCCATATAAAATAAGCATGTGAACAATAGGAAATTTTCAATATGTGGTATAACAGACGGTAGCTCTAGCATGCTCAAGTTATTATGCATTGAATAACCAAACTCAATAACACCACGTGCTAGCATGTTAACATTCAATTTATTGCTTACTTGTTATGTTATTGTTGCACTCATGTTTGATACCACTTGACATGCAAATATATATATATTTTAACTTATAAAATAGATATAAATTTTAAATTATTGATTTTATAGGTAAAGTTCATAGATTACTTTTCCTACGTGCTAGAGACTTAAAGAGATTAGAAGAGAGGGGATTAAAGCATTTACTTACGAGGTTATTGATAAAATATGTAGATAGAATTTATCTAAAAATTGTTGTATTTCTACTAATGTGATACTCTAATTGTAATATTCAAAACAAAATAAATATTATGAACGTAGATATTATGTTATGAAATTTTTGGACGCATACGTTAATAATCACATTGAAAATACGATAAGAAGAAATATATCGATAAATTTAAATTATATATTTATGTATATATGTTTAAATATATGTGTTATATTTTTTAATTATCTAATTTTAAAATATTAATTGTCTTGTATAAGTTGTAACAATTGAGGCAAGAGTAATGCATATATGTTTTTTATTATCTTTCAAATAATTGATGGAAATAGCGAGACAAGCTATATATTGGTGTATTTTTATTTATTAATTATATTATTTTATATACGTATTTATATAAGTATGCCTATGTGTGTAAGGTTCAAAATTTATAGTATAATTATTATAAGCTATGTAATAATCTTTAATCAACTTAAATTGAATAGTGTATATAATAATTAGTTTTTTAAGTGTTTATATATATAATAAATGATAAATTATTGTTTGGATGATTTAAAAATTAAATATGCTTGGTATTTATATATATTCTGAAATTTGTTTGTATTATTAAAAAAATTTAGAGAAATAATTTTTGTAAGGAATATATGTGTAAGGAATATATAAATTTGTTGCTTTAATCATATAATTTCATAATTATATAAATACAATAGTCATTTTTTATAGTAAAAAAACCATTTTAATCATATAGATATGAAATTATATAATTAAAATATTTTTATTTTAAAAATTAAATAATTAAAATATTTTAATCGCATGGACAAAATGATCATTTATATAATTTTCTCATATTTTAATACACATGTAAAGTTTAAATAAGACCTGATAAAATCTTCACCTTTAAAAATATACTTAGAAAAAATAATTTATCATAAATCAGGGTTATCGGATTCATGGTACAAACGACCTCCACATGTGATCACAACATTCATTAAGATTAACGAGGGGCCACTGGCCAAGAATATTTGTGGTAGAGCTATTATTTCACTTGTTCTTTCTTTTCCTGATAAAATACTAGTCTTTCTTTTCTAGCCTATATATATTGAGGTTGTCAAATAGGGTTTAACATTAATTGTAAAATCTTTTATGCCATGGAAAAAGGAACTTGTATTTATCAAAGGTACCCGAAAATGGCCTCTAAATTCACTACTTCTCTTTACCCCAATTATTATCCTTCTCCTCCATTTCTGATCCCAAAGCACAAACAAGCCCTCATCAAGTTATACCCTTCTCCATCTCCATCATCATCTAGAACTCTTGCCCAGTCTGAGGGAACTGAAATTAGTAGACTTACAGATCAGCAGGATAATCCCCCTTCTGTTTCAGCTGGTAAAAATTTATCAACTTTCATTTTCACTTTAATTTCCTTTTAATTCAATTGCTTATTTCTGTTCCCTAGGAATATGATGAATTAGAACTAGGGTTTACACGTGATATATGCTTTTTAATTAGCGCAACTATGCAAATACTCATATTAGGCGTGTAAAAACTTAGTAACTCTGTTCAACACATTCTGATATATGTTTATTTTATAAATAGGGACATGATTAATATCCCACTTTTTATGCAATATTTTACTCTTTTACATTTATTAGGAAGCGGAGAGAGAAAATTATCCTTTATATCTCAATGAAAGTGTGAAATATAGTGTAATAATCATAGTGAAATAACGCAAATTTGATAAGCTGGGATGATGGTAGTTGTGAATAAAAAAATAACACACAAAATTTGATAACTAGGTTCTAGCTTAATCTGCTTACGCCTCCTGACCATTCATAGATCTTTTACTAAAATTTAAATTACATACAAGCGCTACAACACTCACAACTCACAACCCAATTACACCCAAGAAAATTACTCAATTTTCTCTCACAAAAAGCCTTTCTTCAATCGGAACCTAACACTTTGGATGACATTCATTACAATTACACATCTATTTATGTGAAAATTCACTCCTTGAATTACTCCTTAAATCGCTCCCGAATTAAGCTCCTTGTTTTGCTCCACGAATTGCACCATGTTCTTTCCTTGCTTTTGCTCCATGTTTTACCTACGATTGCCCACGTTGCCTCCTTAATTTGCCTTAAATTAAGCGAGCCTTATAACAATCTCCAAGAATCTCCCACTTTCAAAGACTTATTTCAATCTGCTCTTCACACCTCGATCAACGATCGCCTTTTCTACCATATTGTAACTCTAATAGACCGTTTCGAAAGACAACTTCAAGCCTTTGTCAATAGTCACCACTCTTTGTTAACATATCCGCTGGATTTTGCTTCCTCGAATCTTCTCCAAGATAACACATCATCTTCCACAGTAGACCACGAAGCCGATAACAAGCCCAATACGCTTGCTCTGTAACGAAATGTCAATTCTTCGCCAAGTCAGTATAGCACTTTCACTATCACTACGCAGTAACATTCTTCTCTTGTTTGAATCCCAACTCAATTAACAAACCTCAAGCCCATATCATCTCTTTACTAGCTTCGCCATCGCTACATACTCAGAAGGATGAGTGACAATTTTCTCGTATTTCGCGACATCCAACCACAATAGCTCCAATAGTAAATATATAATCCTAAGGTGGCTTCTTCGATGATCAACTTCACCTCCAAAGTACGCGTCTCACACGTACCCTTCGTACTTTTAACTCTCCTTTACTAAAGTACAAGCACTTTTCTCGTATCGCAGATACCTCAAAATCCACTTGATCGGCTTCCCAACGAGTTTTCCCTGATTTGACATAACCGCTAACAACTCCCACTACACGGCCAATGTCCGGTCTTGCATGCACTATCATTGCATACATCAAACTTCCAATGGTTGAGGCATAGATAGCGAACCTTAGCCATGAATTCTCTCTTCTTCCTCGTCTCGTGGGACCGATCCTCGATAGTGCGAAAATGACCGCGCGGGTGTGCTAACCGGCTTCGGCATCGCCCATGTTCAATCTTTGCAAAACACGATTGATGTACTCTACCGAGATAATCAGAAGGATCCTTTCTTCTTATTTCTCGTGATTTGCATTCCAAGAATCTTCTTTGCCGGACCAAGTCTTTCATGTCAAATTCCTTTGACAATTGTTGTTTCAACCTTTTAATATCATCCATATTTCAACTCGCTACTAACATATCATCAACATAAAGTAGTAAAAATGATATAACTGACCTATATCTCAAGTAGCAACAATGATCGCATTGCACTTCGGGAAACCTTCCTCAGGTACGAAGCCGCCAAATTTTTTGTACCATTGTCTCTGGGCTTATTTCTGTGCCATACAAACTCTTCTTAAGTTTGCACACCATGTTCTTCTTCCCCCTTCTCGAGAAACCTTTCCGGGTCGCATGTATATCTCTTCATCTAAATCTCCACAAGGAATGCAAGCTTTCACATCCAACTGCTCAAGATGAAGATCTTCGATGGCTACAATGCTCAATACCGATACGATAGTATTAAGCTTCACAACTAGAGCAAAAATGTCACAGTAGTCAACTCCTTCCTTCGTTGAAACCTCTTGACAACTAGGCGGGCTTTGTATCTCTTGGAACCATCACGCTTCTCTTTCACCCTACACCCATTTGTCAGCAAGCCGCTTTTTCCCATAGGTAACTCACTAGTTCCCATGTCCGGTCGAGATGAGAGATTTCATTTCTTCTTTCATAGCAAGCTCCCACTTGTTGGAATCTCGAGTCCGACAAGCTTCATCATAGCATTCGTGCTCCCCTCCATCACCAAGAACATATAGTTCATGTATCTCCTGTTAGGCACACGAGGTCGGTAAGACCTTCTCACACAGAGTCGAGTAAGAGGTCAGGTGTGTCGAAATGTCAGATCTTTTGTCCAACAAGTTCCTTTGGGCCGAGGACTTGTTACAATTGGTTCTCACATGGGAAGTATCCGGAACATCATCTCGCATCCGCAAATACCGACTCATTCTCAAGCTTCCGAGTCATCAAGGCGTCTATTTTACGATGTCCTTATACATCACCCTTTCGTTGAAAATCACATCTCTGCTACGGATAACTTTCTTCTTTTCGTCATCCCAAATGCGGTAGCCAAACTCATCCTCACCATAGCCAATGAATGTGAATTTCTTGGATTGGGATCAAGCTTATTCCTACCTCGATCACCGATATGCACAAATGCTACACAACCGAAAACTTTTAGATGTGATAGTTTCACCTCTTTCCGCTCCATACCTCCTCCCGGGTATTCTATGCTCCAATGGAACAGATGAGTCTGCTGATCAAGTAGCCGCCGTGTCGACCGCTTCGCCTGCACTGCTTCTGACTCCGACCGTATACGAATGCTTCTCGGCTCTTCTCACAACGTTCGGCTCATACGCTGGGCCACACCATCGTGTCGAGGCGTGCCCGGCAGCGTTCTTTCCATTCGATCCCGTGCTCATAGCAGTAAATTTTTGAATCCGTGTCTTCATATTCACCACCATTATCGATTCTCGAGCTTTTTGATCTTTAAACCCTTCTCATTTTCCACCATAGCTTTCCATCTTCTCAAAGCCTCAAATACTTCGACTTACGTTTGTAAAGTAAACCCATACCTTCCGAGAGCCATCATCAACGAAAATCACGAAGTAGTGCTTCCCACCAATAGATAAGCACGGCCGTCATTGTCCCCAAACATCGTAGTTGAATAAGCTCTAGTCTTTCCTTCTTTTGGGATTCGCAACTTGTCCGAAAGTCGACTCTCTTTTGCTTTCCAAGTATGCAATCTTCGCACATATCTATCTCCGTAGACCGTAGACTGGAAGTTTTCCCTTTGAGGCATAATCTTCATCTCCTTCTCATTCATACGGCCTAGTATCTCAGTGCCACAGTATTTGGTGTTTCATTGTCGCAATTGTAATTGAACAACGTGCCTCTGCCGTCAGCGTAAAGAGTGCCATTTTTTCTTGCCTCGAGCAACCGTCATCGCACCCTTTGAAATCTTCCAATCATCACCATGGAAGATCGTAGCTGTAGCCTTCACCGGCCAACCGCCCCACCGAGATTAAGTTCCTTCCGAGATCTGGGAATATGCCTCGACATCCTTCGCTCCCAAACAGATCCGTTCAACTTAATCTTCACTACACCTTTGCCAATAATAGCACATGGTTGATCATCACCAAGATATACCTTCCAAGGTTTCCTGGGACATATTTCTCGAAGAATTCTTTTTGTGAAGTAGCATGAAACGATGCTCCAGTCTAACACCCAAGATTCTTCCTCGCTCTCCAAAGAGCATATCAATGCATCGTCTCCTCCCGAGGTGGAAGTAACATTTGCTCTCCGCCTTCACTTGTTGTCCTGTCTTCTGGCACTCCTCGCACCGATTTTTGTAAAGGTTCTGCTTCTTCCACAATTCCAACACTCGATAGTCTTCGAAAGCCAGGAATTATTAGGATTCCCCGGATTTGGACCTCCTCGTCTTTCGATCTACCTCTGCAGTCCGTTCCGCCACGTCCATTCCCTTTGGTTGAATTTCTTCCTCTTGACTCGTATGCAAAACTCGGAAGTCGCACGATTCACTCGACTCTCTACGCTCTGATCTCTTCACCGAGAACCAGATCACGAACATCGTCAAATTTTTAACTTATTTTCCTCGACGAGCTACTCACAGCGTGGACAAGAGCATTCCAACTTTCTCGGTAAAGAAGATAAAAGTATTAATGCTCGTACTTCTTCATCGACCATTTCCACCGAACTCAACCCGGGTCATGCGACCGTGTCGAGTCTCATTGAGATGTCAGCTACCGATGCCCTTCATTCATCCGCAATTGAACAAACGCCTCATCAAGTGCACTTTGTTCGAGGTCGATGGCTTCTCATACATATTGGAGAGAGTCGCCATAAGACTCCGCCGTGGTCTTTTCCCTTTGCTATGTCAAGGCAACATTACGGATAGCGTCAATCGAATAACTCCGGCGTCATTCTGCCTAGAAGATTCCAATCTTCTTTCTTTCATAGCTTCCCGGTTTCTTCCCCGAGAGGTTGATATAGATCTCTTTGATAACGTATAATCCTCTATCCGCATTTTCCAAAACCCAAAATCTGTGCCATCAAATTTCTCGAGTTTCACCCTTCCTTCATCCTGCGGCCATTGCTCCCACTAAAATCCGACTTTCTCTGATCGTTTCTCGACTATTTCTGCGTAAAATTGATGTAAATCACCACCAATAGCTTTGATACCAGTTGTTGGGAAATAACGCAAATTCCCGATAAGCCAGATTTATGAGAAAGCAAGAATAAAAAAAATAACACACAAAATTTGATAACGGAGTTCGGCTAATCTTGCTTACGTTTCCGGACCTACTGCAGATCTTTTTACTAAAAGGGGAGAAATTACACAAGGTGTTTACAACACTCACAACTCACAACCCAATTACACCCAAGAAAATTACTCTCAATTTTCTCTCACAAAAGCTTTTCTCTCTAAGCTTTTCTCTTAATTGGAATGAACACTTTGGATGATTAATTCATTACAATTACACATCTATTTATAGGAAAATTCACTCTTTGAATTACTCCTTAAATTAATGGTTCCTTAAATTGCTCCATGAATTGCACCATGTTATGCTCCATGAATTGCACCATGTTATGCTCCTTGTTTTGCTCCATGTTTTACTCCATGTGTTTGCTCCATGTTTTGCTCCATGTTTTGCTCCTTAATTTGCTCCTTAAATTAAGGAGCTTTATAACAATCTCCAAGAATAATTAATAATTTGTAGCAAGTGATTGTATCTTCCCAAATTATGCTTTTTTGCCTTTTCAGTTGGAAATAGCTTATTAATTAAAAATTTATAATGAATCACAAATCAGATAACACTTTATTATCACTAAGTACATTGGGACTACAGAACACTATACATATCTAATGATAAACTATAGTATCAGTTGTGATTATCACAAGTTTATTTGTCATATGTAGTAGTGCTCGAAGTATGGACTGATTTATTTGCCTGCAATAGGTTACTATTTTGGGATAATTAAAAAGGAACAAGCTACACAGATATCAATATATTATAATAATAACAATAATGTACCTCTACTTAGCTATGTCTTATCTTATGTAGTCCCTTTAAAAAGGTGAAGATGTAAATAGTATCTACTTAAACTACGAAGCAGCAGCATCTTTGCTTTTGTGAGAAGAGCTGAAAAGTTTTCCATTTTTTGCTTAATAAAATTGCTTCTAGCTAGCAACATATTATCCAAAGAGGCCCTGATTCTCATAATGACTTCAGGATCAGAGTTTCGAAATTAGCTACTTCCTGGTAGTGTGCTAAGATTCTTGTCGAATGTTGAACACATAAGTCACAAGCAGATTCCATATCTACATTGTAATAGAAAAAACATTTTTATTAAAGGATCATAGACCACACACTTGTAAGTTGCAACAAAAACACAATCTTATATCTTTTGCATAATTAGTCCTTTGAAATCAAATGCTATGCGGATCGAATGGAAATATGATCCTCTTTTTGTTTTTTTGTTTGCTTGCTTTTGCATATTCAATCTTAAGCAAGCGTTATTAATCTACTTTTTTTTTTTGTGCTAATACAGTCTTTATATATATATAATAATATTCTACGTTTACTAGATGACAGATATGTTGAGGCAAGTGTTCTATGCTAAACGAACCCTCAACTTTGTTTTCCATCACCCATCTTGAAATGTTATTGGCTACCACATTACAAGCTCTAGGAATTCATTTAAAAAAAATACATTCAAACCTGGACAACGTAGAGTTTAGCTCCTCCAATTGTTGCTTAGCTTGCCATGAAGTTTGATGCTCCTTGCCTTGCATATATTCAATTATGTTCACACAATCCGATTCTATAACTACCCTCTTGAGCCCCTTAGCTGCTGGAAGTCCAACTGCAAGTGCCAAGGCTCTTGCTTTTGCTTCCTTAGGAGACTCAGCTTTAAGAATTTTCCCCAAAGCTCCTAACTTATTTCCAAATTCATCTATTGCAACTACTCCAAGAGAAGCCATGTTATCATGGAAGCTCGCATCAGAATTAAAACGGATGAAATTCTGGGATGGTTTTGACCAAGCTATCATTTGATTATTACGTCTGTTTTACAAACCTCCATAGTTTCAAATTCTACCTCATTCCTTTGTAACATTTCATGTTGGAACTGTCTCATTTGTAAAAACGGTAAAATGTCAATAACAGAATCGTATCATCTATTATTTCTATGTTCATTGTTAGTAACTTGACTAGTCTCTTCTCCTGTAAATTCTCAAAGAGCAGTCCATTCTTTTTCAGTTTTTTAAATGCTAGTTAATGATACAACATAATCAACATAAAATTCAAAATTGTGAGTTTTATTAGAACACCCTTGCAAATTTAGACTCGGTGCCTCACCTTCTTTGTCCCCTCTCTCTCTCTCTCTCTTAAGGTTCTTTTTCATCAGCCCGTATGCAGCTGGATCTTTTGGAGCAACTCACCTCCACTAGCTCATCAGTCGATGGTATGTCCAAGTATTTTTTTTCAATTAACACAAATAATCATGATCAAGAGGAAATAAACCCATGCTAATTGCTAATATCAGCTTCTTTTTCTTTATGTATGATCATCAGATTATGAGAGTGGTGGAAGCTCCATTAAACTTACCATCCGTGACCAGCTTGCACAGTTATTTAGAGAAAGAGATGGGGATTTTAGCATCCCTTTGGGTAAAAATTTAAAGAAGGTTAGTGCCAAGTTTCTAACAGTTTCTCAAAGGAGAAATATACGAAGGCAAGCTTATTTGAATGAAGCATCTCAGAGGAATGACTCTGTTTTCTTTGCCACAGTTGGAGCATTTATAATTCTCCCACCTCTTATAATATTAGGAATTGCTATTGCAACTGGTTATGTACAGCTTTTCCCATGAAATATATGTAGTCTTCATGGTACAAGATTAAAAGTTCATGAAAGTAATTGCTTAATGTTTAATTATATGTATCATAATCTGTAAATCAAGTAATTGTTCATTATATGACCAAATGAGTAACATAGTCCAAAGAGAAGGATGATTAAATAAGAAGGATTTATGTTGGGTGAGGGATGGGACTAGTCTTTGTTTGGGCAAAGGGGGCATTAATCTCTTTATTTGTATGTGGTACATATTTACTTATTTTATAAAGTAGGATGCATTTTTTTTTAGGCTGAATTTTATAAATTAGGATGCTTAAGTCTAGTTAAGACATTTTTTAAATAAAATAAAAGAAGTGTAGTTAGGACAGTAGTGTTCGACAATGAGAGAAATATCATCTTTACTAAGGCGTCAATTTTTTTGTTATTTAAAATGGTGAGCATGCACTAAATACGTGATATTTTCATATTTTTGTGACACTATTGTATTTAACTTTTTGAAACTATAAATAAACAGGGGTCGGTATATTTAGACATTCTTGTTATTGTTTTGTTATCCTTTTTTAACTCTTATTTTAAATCAGGACACATCAAATATTATTGGACATGGTATCTTTGGAATATTTTTTTATTGTTTTTATTCTTATTTTTAATTTCGATATATCAAATATTTTTATATATTATTGTACATATTTTGGTCAAATTTTAACGGTAATAATTTCAAAGAATTAGGATAGTTTAAAGGTAGTTATTATTGAAATTGATTAAAATACATACCACTTAATCAAATATGGGTATTTGATAAATTTCAAAAAATGTACAAAAATAAGAATCAAAATAATCTAAAGTACCATTTCCCAATATATAAGGGACCAATATTGTAGTTAAAAGAAAGCAACCTCTCAAATAATTTAGCTAATTTCTATCAGTAAAATAATTAAAAGTCCACTAGCTTTGTCAACAAGATTCTGTCACCAATTCTTTTTGCTTTTCTGTAGAAGAAGAAATTTGATCAATTGTGGCTGTTGTTGGCCTTAAAAATTCAGTATTCAAAATCACACCTTGTTTCTTTATGTATTCCCATTTGTCTTGAAGCAGGTAAAAGAAACACATGAAACAGAGTTGAGCACTGAAAATTGTAGTCCAAAGCCATATCTTCTTTGACGTCTTTTCATGGTAGGCTTGTAAACCAGTATATATGTTTAACACTCCTAAAAAGGAAACTATAGTTCCTAGCATCCAATGCCCAAAATACCATATGCTCCTTGCTTTGGAACCTCTGCATACAATAGACAGAGAGAGAGTATGTTCAAACTTCTTCATGTCATTTTCTCTTTATTTATTGTTCTCCTAATCCTCTTCTCCTTGTTAAAAAAATCCATAAAACAACAAATGGATACAGCAAATAAGTCACAATTTAGGTCAGGATAATAGAGTTAAATAGGGTAATAATATTATATATCCATGTGATTCACTTACAAAGATATACAACTGGGTCGGTCATCTAAGTTCGTTATCTTTAACAAAAGTATACTTTAAAACAATACTATTAGATATGATAACACAAATCTATTACCTTTAAAAAAATGTCTTAAAAATCTATTATAAAGTTAATAAAAGTAGGACAATGTAAGTCCATTATCTATACAAATTAGATTTTTGCGATCCTTTTTAGTAGTGAAGTTGTGCCGCTTCATAGTACAAGTTTAAATCGTACTTTCGTTAAAAGTAATGAATTTGGAGTAATTTTTTTCAAACTCGATTAGTGTGTAATCAAGTTATAAATATTATGTTGCAAAATTGGTATATCTCAATTTACCTTGTGAATTTCTTACAAACTCATACATATAGAGAGTTTGTCCAATATTTTGGCACCTTAGTTTACAGAGAACAAAAATAAAGATCTTGATTGGTTCATTTCATATAAATCCTAAATTGTACTAGGAAAAAGAAAAATCAGAAGAAGCATAAAGTCGTTTGTTTTTGTGATGTGAAGGAAATTTTCTATTTACCTATGTGGCCTAGATAACCCCAAAAGAGCCTGCAGCCATATTAGCCCATATAGGGCTAACCCAACCCTTTGATGGTTATTATCGAAAGAGTTGTTGAAGCTTTTGAAGGATAATATTGCTCCTGTTGTTGCAAAAAATAGAGCCAGTATCTGTACAACAAAAATGAATTGTTCGTCACATAAACATACATATGGTCATGTTTGAAAGAAACTTATATTTTTTACTTGGATCGCGAAGAAAAAGAGTTTGGAAAAGGGAAAAAATGAGCAATTAGGATTAGGGATTTTTTTTATAGCATTAGGGTTAGGGATTTAGAATAGTAGAATGAGAATTTAGGGAAAAATTCACATTCATTGAATATTCAAGTTTGTTTCTAAAGGTACAATAATCTCTCATACTTATATAACTATTCTAATAACAATATGAGCTCTTATTTTAAATTCAAAATTCTAATTAAATATCAAAACCTGATTCAAATCCTAATCAAATTCTAATTCAAACACAATCTTTGTCTCCATCAATATCATTACCTTTTTTTATGGCCAAAATTGCATATCATTACTTGTATTAATAAATTTTGACTTTATATGATTTGCGAATAAGTGATGAGATTAAATAGTTAGTTATAACATAACTTTAATCAGAGAAGCATGTGCTAAGTTAAAATATATATATATATATCAAATTATGTTAAACTTAATGTATTATTGAAAGTAGCAAGCAGATGTCCTTTTCTTGCTCTCTAAGCATTCAAAAAATTTATGATAAAATGAGTGTAGAGTCGTAGAAGTCTTTAGAGTAGATTGTTTATGATATTTGTTTATATAAATTATAATTATTATCATTTAATACTTCAAAAATATTTCAATTAATAATATAACACGTTATTTTAATAATTTTTTAATTAAAATATTTAATATTTTTAAAGTAATATTTTAATATAAAAAAAATACTAAAATTATATAATTTATCCTTAATTTATCACATTTTTAAAAGATAAATAATTAAATGAAATTATTTGATCATTTAAATTATAAGTAGTATATTTAATTCTTCAGTTTTAAAAAATGTATTAATTAAATACACAATATATTATTTTAACAATTTTTTAACTAAAATATTTTTTAGAGTAATATTCTAATATTAAAAAACTTGTAATTTATCCTTAATTTGTTTCATTTTTAAAAGATAAATGAATAAATAATAATATTTAAAATGTGACAAATGATTACTTTAAGGGTATTTATCTAAAAAGAGTGTATATTTTATAATAGTTTAAAAAAGAATATATATTGTTTTTAGTTTAAAAATGGACAAATTGAAACCTATTCAAGAATTTGAGATAATTATATTTTTTTTCTCTCCTCCTTTCCTTCCTAGCCACTTTTTTTTTTCTCTTCTTACTCTCCTCCTTCCCAGCTACTTTTTCTTTCTCTTCTTACTCCCCTTCTTTTCATTCACTTTTTTTTTCTTTTCTTCAAAAAATCAAACTGTACATTTTTTTTCTTCTTAAAAAAAACTAAAAATAAAATATCCCCATTTATTTAATAAATAATAATTTATTTTTATTATAAATAAAAATAAATTATATTTATATAATAAAAAATATATAATTTTTATAACAAATAACTTATAAAAATTTTATTATAAAATAATTTAAAATAATAATAATAAATTATAAAATTTTAAATTATTAAAAACTTTACTAAATAGTTTCAACCATTTTTATGAAAAATTATTGATATTTTTTTAAAAATAAATTATTTAAGATTAAAAAATTAAAAAATTGATTACATCATAACATATATCTCTAATATTATTATAATTTTTATTTTTATTAAGATAACAAATATTTATTAATAATAATTTTATTTAAATATTAAAATATAATTAATTAGATATATTTTATTATATTAATAATAACAATAATTATAATAATATTATATTAGATAATATTTTGACGCAAAGTTTGCATCAAAATGTTCTATATTTGTATTTATATATTGTAGAAAGTTGGATATAAAGGTTTTCGATTTTTTTAATAATTTAATTATTTTTATATTATAATTATAATTTTTATTAAATATAATTATAATTATATTTAATAATAATAATAATAATATATTATATTATTTATAAATTATCAAAATACTTAGCGTATCATTTTCATATAAATTTATATTTATTTTATTATAAAATAATTTATTTTTATTTTTTAAAATAAAACTTTAATATATAATATAATAAAAGAGATTTATGTATTTAAAATTAATTATAAATTTATAAAATATTAATATTTTTTTATGTTTATAATAATTATGTTTTGTAAAATAGAGTTTATATATATTTTTTATTTATTTTTAAATAAAATTGATTAAAATATATATTGTCAAGTTTAAGGTTAAAATGTGTCTTTTTTTAAACTAAAAACAATCTTAACCTTTTTTTAAACTATTGTAAAAAATATGTCCTTTCAGATAAATCCCCTTCCTTTAAAAATAAAAAACTAACGTGGCAGGTAAAGTTAACTTTCATTTCATTGTAACAGTGGGCTACATATTAATTTAAAATGATTTAAAGTAATCAACAATCAATTTGCCTATATTTCTCTTTTACCATCATTAAAGTTAAACAAGTAGGGTATGTACCCCAAACTATCAAAGTTTATTGCTTAATTGGTGTATTTAGTGTCACTGTGGAGATAATGTTTGTCGAGAGAGGAAAAAACAATTATAAAAGCATTGGAAACAGTGTCAGAGCAAGAGTTCTTGTGTTAAAATCCATACAACTTTCAATATTTTAAGTTTAAGTGATGAGTCTAAGCCCACTGAATCGTGAAATGCTAGAATATAAAAAAAAAAAAAAGTAAAAATGACTTATCTCCCAATAATTAAGCACTTTTTTTTTTCTTTTCCAGAAATCGGTTACTTTTAATCAGATTGTAGAAGTTAGAAGAACCACACAAAATGTTTTAGTTGAACAAAAAAGAACTCACCTGAGAAATAGAATGGACATAAAAGAAAATCTTGAGCCTTCTTCCACATTTCTCTCTGTTTGACATTCTAATAACAAGTATCCCAACAGGCATAAAGAATCCCATTGAAGTCCAAAGAAGAAACCCATGAAGAACAATTTCAGATAATAGTTTATGACTGAGCTGTAAACAGTAATTTGAAAGATCAGTTATAAGAAACCATACCAAAAAGTATACTGAATCCTAAAAATTTAGGAATGTGAAAGGCAAGGAATAAAAAACACTTTGAATATCTGGGCTATGTTTGTTTACCTTATGAATGTTCTTATTATCTTTGCTTGGAGGATTGCCTATACTTTTCACCTGTTCTTGAGATGGGCTGACTAGTGGAAGAACAAGAAACAGAACAACACTTGCTTGAATAAAGAACAAAGAAATCAGCTTCTGCATAATGAAAACACCTCCTTTTCTTGTTGAAACTTTGAGTCCGTTATGACTGTAATTAAGGTTTAAGAGAAAACCAGCAAAAGAGCAATTCTGAGACACCTTCTCAATGAACTTGACAAATGAGAGAAAATTCACATACTTGATTAGCTCTTTTCTTTCTCACAGAATTTTCATAAGCTTTCCTCTGCTTTCTCTGCAGCCACATAGAGAAAGAGTCATTCTTTACTATTTATTTTTTTTAACTTTTGAAATTCTTGAAGAGGATGTCAAAGAAAGATGCTCCAAAAAGATGATGTTATTAGTCTAATGGAGATTATATGAATAGATAATTAAAGTATGTAATATGTATTGCATGGAAGTTGATGGGGATATAGGTAAAGTTTAAGTGGGGAGTGGGCATTTGTTTTGATTTCATCCTTTGTGGGGTTTACTTTGACAGGCTTTTTGAGTATATGGTAAAGAATGTGGAGGAATGCCTTAATTCAAAGGAGGATATAAAATATAATATTTTTCAAGTATATCTTTGGTCATCTTGGTAGGTTTCACTTGTAAATTAACATTATCTTCTGCTCCTCACTACTGACTAATACATAATACATGTCCTTTTGTTGCATACATGTGTGTGATTCTAATGTATTTATTACTTCATGTCAACCCAAAAAGAGAAAGAACATAATCTAATCTAATATACCAAGGAAATAAAATATAACATTAATTGCTTTAAACGGAATTAGTAATGGGGAGTTCAGAAATAAAATTTGTAACATAAATAAACTTGTAATAATAAAAATAACATCAAATAAGAAGATTCAATTAGATTTTTATAATAAAATATCTTTAAAGTTTTGTATACTTATCCAATATACTTTTGTTAAAATTTAATATTAAATGTATTTAATTAATTAGAATTTAAAATGACGTTTAAATTTTAACTAGATGTCATTAAATATGAAGTTCGTAGATTTTATTTCACATTAAAAACATATAAATTGAATATAGAACATATTACTTTTATAATTATAAGTTTTAAAAGTATTATATATTAGTATTATTTTTATATAAATTTAAGAGTTTCAGAGCTTACTCTTATTCTATACATAACAATTAACATTTCACCGAGCAAAGTAGCTTAAGGTTTGTGTGGTGACTATGTGTGTTTAGTAGTATCTTGTAGCAACTAATCTCAACACATTTAAGGGTGATTTAATAAGTTAGTGGGTTAAAAAAAAGTTTAGTAGGTTCACTTAGTAAGCAACTTACAAGTTTATTTATCAAAATAAATTTGTTAAAAATATAATCATGTAAAAAACACATTTAAGAGATAAACCATTGGCCAATTTTTTTAATAGAATTTTGCTACATGTTAATCCAAGGGTTTTGAAAATACATAAACAAATTAGTTAGAGAATGAAAGGTCCGAGAAAGGTAGAAGACAGGTAGATCAAGATATAGCCAGCTAATGCAATTTTTATATAGTGGAAAATCTAATATAAAAATCGATTCAATAAAGCTGAATGAGTGGACCTGACTGCATAAGATAGTGCATTTTGATTATTTGAATGTCATGATGAGGATGTGGAAGTTCTTCTTGTTGCTTTTATATATGCTCTCGCAGAGTGTGGGATGCGTTTCGAACTTATTATGACTTTGGTTGTATGTGATTTTTACTGTTTAAAAGTAACTTTTTAAGAGATTTGATAATGTTCTGGAGTAGGTTTTTAAAATATTAAGCATTATTATTGTTTTTAGTGAAAGTAATTTTTATTTTTGTAAGAATTAGTATTTAATGAATGCTAAATTTTTAAAATAATTATTAAATTCACTTATATTCATTTTTAACATTTTTATCACAAATATTTAAATATTTTTTTTGTTAGAAGAGATGAACTTTATAACAAATGATTGTCGAAAAAGACGAAGTTAATAAAAAATTGTAAAATCTTGTCACACATTGTTTTTTTACGTTATTTAAAAGAAGTATAAATAGTGAAAAATTGGTTATTGAATTGGGCTCCGAGAAGCACCCACTTTTGTGGAAGGGGAGAGGACCTAAGCAAATGTGATACCACACACGCTCGCGCGCCGCCACCGCTGTCAAGCCGAGTCCGAGTGTGTGAGGTGAGGTGGCATTTCATTTTTTGAAAAAATTATTTTTTACAAAAATGTTTCCAATCAGAAAATGGTTGTATATATATATATATATTTTAGAAAAAAAACAACCGTTATTTTCTTTTATAATATGACCGTTAAATGACCGTTTGTCTTCTTTATTCAGAAAAAGAGTCGTTGCTCGTATTTACTCACAAAATGTCTATTACTCGTCTTTAATCTGAAAATGGTTGTTACTTTTCATTACTCAGAATGACCGTTATGCTCTTAATTCTCAGACACTACTGTTATTATCATAATTGCCACACGGTTTCTAAAACCTATAAAACGAGGGCTTCAGCTCTCAGTTTAACATAACAATCTCTGCAAACTCATCTCACTACAAACAATTCTCTCTACAACTCTAAGTTATTTTTTAGTTTTCCGAGCAATAATTTTTCAGGTGTAGCATTCCAGTCTTCATCAGTGCAGTGAAGTTCCGAGACAGAAAAAAAGATTATGGGTTGTTTTATCTTAGGGACGACGGGGTTGTGTTTGCTTATACAAATTTGGGCAGAGCCACGAAACATCTTAAAGAGAGGGACCTAGTCCGCGACTCAACCCAAGCAATTCATACCAGTTTTTCTGGTAATATTGTTTCAGTATTGTTATTAACAAACTTGTTTCAACAATTTTAAGACGAATTCAATCTGCCATGTCTACTGAAATGTTAACTGCAGATCTTAACAAACCATTCCGTTTTGAGGGACTACACTTTAAAAGATGGAGACAAAAAATGTTATTTTTCTTAACCATGAAAAAAGTCGTTTCTACTCTTACTACTGAAAAACCAATACAATCTACTCCTCCTACTGAAGATGCAACTAAGGATTTAGACACCTGGATGCAAAATGATTTTTTGTGCAAAAATTATATTCTTAATGGTTTAGCTAATGATTTGTATGATTATTATAACTCTGATAAGTCTGCTAAGGAAATTTGGGAAGCACTTCAAAAGAAGTACGACACTGAAGAAGCTGGAACTAAGAAGTATGTTGTCAATAGATACATGAAGTTTCAAATGATTGATGGCAAATCAGTGGAAGCTCAATCACATGAACTGCAGAAGATAGCACACAAAATAACTTCTGAAGGTATGACTTTAGATGAACAATTTCAAGTAGATGTTATAATAGATAAATTACCCCCTGCTTGGAAAGATTTTAAGAATACACTTAGGCATAAAACTAAGGAATTTTCTCTAGAAAGTCTTATAACCCGTTTAAGAATAGAAGAAGAAGCTTGAAAGCAAGACCAAAGAGATGAAGTACTCGTAGTCTCAAATAACACTACCAATAAGAAACCCTCCTCTATAATTCTGAAACCTAATGGTAGAAATATGAAAACTCATAATCGTAGTAATAATCAAAACCGCCACCAAAATAGACATAGAAACCATCCTCCCCAGAATGGACCTCAACCCCCTTAAGGAATAACACGTTCATGTGTTATAGTTGTAATAGACCTGGCCACTTGGCTAGGAACTGCCGGAACAGGAATCGTATTGCCCCACAGGCGAACCTTACCGAAGATCAACTTATTACTATGATATTTGAAGTTAATTTTATTGGTGGATCCGAGGGGTGGTGGATGGACACCGGTGCTTCTCGCCATGTCTGATATGATCGAGACATGTTCAAGTCCTATTCTGATTCTGAGGATAAGAAAGTTGATGAGTGAAAACCGGCATCGCCGATCCTGCCAATACTTTGGTTTTATTATTTGTAAAACTCTCGCAAGTGCACGAATCATTTCGTAGAAAATGATAAGTATACTCCCAAGGTCGATCTAAGGAAGGAATGTATGTGGTTTTTAATTTATTATTCAAACTTTTAAAAACGAAATTAAATCCTAAACATCCTGTCACGATATTTTGGGGTTTTGTGTTTTTAATCTAATAACAGAAAATTAAACATAGATTCAATAAACATTCATGCAAATTTTATCTTTTATAAATAGTGGAGTATTTATGGATATAATAACTAAGTTAATTATGCTTGCTCGTATTATCTAGGTTATTAAAGATATGAATTGATATTTATTGATTCTCCCTTTTTGTATGAATACCACCTTTGGTGGGGTTAGATATTCTTTGTTAACTAAACAAATCAATTAACACCTATGGGTGGGGTTGATAACTAATTTGGTTAATTAAATTAATTCCTTTTTCTAAGAGATTGAAAATGAACCATTTAAATGCCACCTTTGGTGGGGTTAGACAGATTTAAACTTTATTCAAGGTGTCCAAATTAAACCTAAGAATTTAGTTATCCGAGTACTAACTTTCAAGTTTTAAAACCAAGATCGAAAACATGTTGTCAATACATTTTCAGATAATAATTCTTATAAAAACTTTTAAAATAGAGCTTCACTCTAACTACCGGGCGATTGTACCAACAAATAAAAAGACTACTCTAAATTAGACCGGATAACTAAACCTTAAAATCTAATTTTCGATTTAAGTTTGTAATGAAAAATAATATATTTCTCTCTAACATTCTTAATATAAAATCATGAATAAAAATAAAATCAATTCATTTTAGAGATTTTTACCTATTTAATATTTCGCAAGCATAACAACGTTATTATTATATCATGTTTACAACAAATAGTTAAATTTAATCACGACAAATTAAATATAACATGTAAGAATAAAGCATAAAAAATAGCTAAAGAAAATAAAATCCTTACAAGATTGACGCTATTCCCGTTGCTAGAAAAACTCCAAGCGGAATTTGCACTCCCATTTATTGAATCAAAAAGCTAAAATATTACAAAAACATAACTAGTTCTTCCCAAAGAAGGAAGAACTCTAAAACTAAGAGAAACTAGCTAAAACATAAGAAAAACTAAAAACTAAGAAATGGAGAGAAAGAAAGAAGAGAGAAGTGTGGTTTTGAGGTGTTTGAAGGTGTGTTTTGAAGTGAAGGGAAGGTGGGTATTTGGAGCTGGGTGCTAGGCGCGGCGGCTGGGCGGCGCGGCGGCGCGTTTTTCTCCGTTTTGACATTTTTGACCTTTTTGACCTTTTTGACCCATTTTGTCCAATTTTTCCATATTTTTCGACCTTTACGCATTTATTTATTAATATTTTTGTGATGTATTGCTTCCAGTATTCCTCTTTGAGTCTTTAAGTTGCATTTTTTAGCCAAAATACCTGAAAAACAATAAAAATACCCGTGATTCCGAAAAAGACAAATTTATATAAATATATGATAAAACATATAAATATATATATTTTTAATCAATTAATGTGCATAAAATCATGGTTATTTTAGTGCTTTTTGAGCACTCATCAAAAGTGTTGCTGGGCGACTCCCATTCCACTAAAGTTGTTGGTACTGGTGAGGTGGTATTGAAGTTTACCTCTAGAAAGACTGTCATCTTGAAGGATGTCCTGCATACTCCAGAGATGAGAAATAACTTAGTTTCAGGCTATCTTCTTAACAAAGATGGGTTTACTCAAACTATAGGGGCTGACTTATATACTATAACTAAAAATAATATATTTGTTGGGAAAGGGCATGCCACAGATGGCATGTTTAAATTAAATGTTGAAATCAATAAAACCTCTTCTTCTACTTACATGTTGAGTTCTTTTAATATTTGGTATGCTAGACTTTGTCATGTTAATAAACGCATAATCAAGAATATGAGTAGCTTAGAACTAATTCCTAAACTATCTTTAAATGATTTTGAAAAATGTGATTTTTGTAGTCAAGCTAAAATAACCAAAACTTCACATAAATCAGTAGTTAGAGAATCTGAACCTTTAGAATTAATTCATTATGATATATGTGAACTTGATGGAAATTTAACAAGAAATGGAAAACGTTATTTTATAACTTTTATAGATGACTGTTCAGATTACACTTATGTATATCTAATGAAAAATAAAAGTGAAGCATTTGACATGTTTAAAATATTTATGACTCAGATTGAGAATCAACTTAACAGAAAAATAAAAAGGTTTCGAAGTGATAGAGGCACCAAATAATGATTCCAATATCTTCAATGATTTTTATAAAACTCATGGAATCATTCATGAAAAAACTGCACCTTATTCTCCTTAAATGAATGGCAAAGCTGAAAGAAAAAATAGAAATTTTACTGAATCAGTTATTGCAATTTTATTAAACTCTGGTGCTGCTTCCCATTGGTGAGGAGAAATTTTATTAATTGTTTGCTATGTGCTAAATAAAATGCCTAAATCTACAAATAAAATTTCACCATATGAAATTTTGAAAAATAAGAAACCTAATTTAACTTATTTTAAAACTTAGGGTTGTTTAGCCTATGTTAGGATCTCTAATCCTAAAAGAAATAAACTTGCTAGTAGAGTATATGAACGTGTATTCATAGGATACGATGTGAATAGTAAAGCTTATAAATTCTATGACTTAAAAGATCATGTAGTTATAGAATCAAATGATGCTGACTTCTATGAACATAGGTTTCCCTTTAAATTTAAAAATAGTGGGGGCTCGTCTTCTAGTAGTTTACCCATAACTAGAACTAGTGAACAAACTGAAGAATTAAACACTGAAATTAGAAGAAGTAAATGATCTCGAACCCTTAAGGATTTTGGGTCTGATTTTTATGTTTATACCTTAGAGGAAGATCCCCAAACTTTTAAAGAAGCATTATCTTCTTTAGATGCCAACTTATGGGAAGAATCCATAAATGATGACATGGACTCACTTGAGTATAATAAGACTTGGCATTTAGTTGACTTACCTCCTGGTTGCAAAACCATTGGATGTAAATGGATACTAAAAAAGAAATTAAAACTCGATGGTACTATTGAAAATACAAAGCTCGTCTTGTAGTTAAAGGGTATAGGCAAAGGGAAAATGTAGATTTCTTTGATATCTTTTCACCAGTTACACGAATAACTTCCATACGTGTACTTTTCTCTCTCGATACTATCCATGATTTAGTAGTACATCAAATGGATGTTAAAACTGCTTTTTTAAATGGTGATTTAGAAGAAGAAATTTATATGGATCAACTTGAAGGTTTTGTTATCCCAGGTCAAGAAAATAAAGTTTGTAAATTAGATAAATCTCTGTATGGTCTAAAATAAGCACCTAAGCAATGGCATGAAAAATTTGATAATCTAGTTATCTCACATGGATTCAAAATAAATGAAAGTGACAAATGCATTTATTATAAATTAGAAGATAATATTTGCACTATTATATGTTTATATGTAGATGACATGCTTATTTTTGGATCAAATATTTATGTTGTGAATAATGTGAAAACATTGTTAAGAGCTAATTTTGATATGAAAGATCTCGGAGAAGCGAGTGTAATCCTTGGTATAAAAATAACTAGGTCTGAAAAGGGAATTTCTCTAGATCAATCTCACTACATTGAGAAGATCTTAAAGAAATATAATTACTTTAACTGTAAACCTGCATGTATTCCTTAAAATCTTAGTGTAAAGTTTTTCAAGAACACCGGAGACGGTGTTAGACAAACTAAGTATGCAAGCATCATTGGTAGCTTACGTTACGCTACTGATTGCACTAGACCAGATATAGCTTATGTTTTGGGACTACTATGTAGGTTTACCAGTAGACCTAGTGTAGAGCATTGGAATACTATTGAAAGGGTTATGAGATACCTTAAGAGAACTATGAACCTTGGATTACATTATAAAAAGTTTCCCGTTGTTCTAGAAGGATACAACGATGCAGATTGGAACACTTTATCAGAAGACTCCAAAGCAACTAGCGGCTATATATTTAACATAGCTAGTGGAGCTGTTTCTTGGAAGTCTAAGAAATAGACAATATTGGCTCAATCTACAATGGAGTCTGAAATGATAGCACTAGCCACTGCTAGTGAAGAAACAGGCTGGTTAAGAAGTCTGTTAGTTGAGATCCCTTTGTGGGAAAGATCGATACCAGCTGTCTTGATCCACAACGATAGTACCGTGGCTATTGCAAAGATTCAGAACCATTACTACAACGAAAAAAGACGACAAATACGTTGTAAGCATAGCACTGTTAGAGAATTTCTATCTACGGGAGCTGTAAGATTGGATCATGTACGTTCTAATGAAAATTTGGTAGATCCTTTGACGAAATGATTACCGAGAGAGAAGGTTTTCAAAACCTCAAAAGGAGTGGGATTAATGCCCTTAGAATGAAGAGTCACTTATGATGGTAACCCAACTTATAGACTGGAGATCTCAAGAAATAAGTTCAAAGGGTAATAACAAGTCATAAAGTGATATGAGATGTATCATGCTATTTTTCAAATCCCATTCTATATTGTTAGAAGCATGAAGTCCTGAAGCGATAGAAAAGGATAAGGTAATTGTTAAACTCTTAATGAGTTCTATACTCTATGTGGAGTGGAGTACATAGTTACATGAGTACTCTTGATAGACTCACCTAAGTGAATGTGGAAGTATAGCCGCTTCCTATGATAATTTCTTGGGCAAAAATTTACTATAGCATTCACTATACTAGGATACACGTGCATAGCCGTAAAGCACAGGCTTTTCGAACTACACCTTGGAAAGGTTGTGTGTGTGATGATTGTTAGAGATAGAGTTCAAAACTATGAGGTATAAATTAAAGCAAAAAACACTATGCAAAGGTTCAAGTCGATAGACACCTTTTCGCTTATGCATAATCTTATAATTTTAATTGATCGGTTGCTTGATGAAAATTATTTTTATATAAAATTCAAGTGGGGGATTGTTGGAAAAGATGAAGTTAATAAAAAATTGTAAAGCCTTGTCCCACATTGCTTTTTTACATTATTTAAAAGAGGTATAAATAGTGAAAATTTGGCTATTGGGATTGTGCCCCAAGGGGCACCCACTTTTGTGGAAGAGGAGATGACCTAGAAAAATGTGATACCACACACGCGCGCACGTCGCCGTTCGTCCGTGCCGAGCCGAGCCGAGTCCGTGTGCGAGTGTGTGTGTGTGTGTGAGGTGAGGTGGCATTTCATTTTTTGGAAAAATTATTTTTTACAAAAATGTTTCCAATCAGAAAATGGTTGTTATATATATATATATATATATATATATATATTCAGAAAAAAACAACCGTTATTTTCTTTTATAATATGACCGTTAAATGGCCATTTGTCTTCTTTATTCAGAAAAAAGAGTTGTTGCTCGTATTTACTCACAAAATGTCTGTTATTCGTCTTTAATCTGAAAATGGTCGTTACTCTTCATTACTCAAAATGACCATTACGCTCTTAATTTCCAGACATTATCGTTATTATCATATTTGCCACATGGTTTCTAAAACCTATAAAATGAGGGCTTCAGCTCTCAGTTTAACATAACAATCTCTACAAACTCATCTCACTACAAACAATTCTCTCTACAACTCTAAGTTATTTTTTAGTTTTCCGAGCAACAAATTTTTTCAGGTGTAGCATTCTGGTCTTCATCAGTGCAGTGAAATTCCAAGACAGAGAAAAAAGATTCTGGGCTGTTTTATCCTGAGGGCGACAGGACTGTGTTTGCTTACACAAATTTGGGCAGAGCCGCGAAACGTCTTAAAGAGAGGGACCTAGTCCGCGACTCAACCCAAACAGTTCATTCCAGTTTTTCCGGTAATATTATTTTAGTACTGTTACTAACAAACTTGTTTCAACATTTTTTTAAAATCACTTCATTTTGAATCACTTATCTTAAAATTACTTTTAAAATAAGGATATCCAAACTTATAGATAATCTTATTTTTTAAAAGTAATGTTACATATTAATTAAAGATAATATTATACTAGAATGTGTGTATATCTTTATTCGTTATATTAATATTTTAAGATTAAAAAATAAACGGTTATTATAAAGGTTCCATACTTTAATAATAAGAAACAATCCACTTATATAACTTGGGGTGTCACGAGTACTCGGTAAAAAAATGAACACAAAATTCATTTTTTATGTAAGAATTGTTTACATCTTTAGTCACTTTTTTCACGTATTTATTACGTATTGAAAATATACAAAAATGTACATCGAAATTTTTTAAGAGAATTGAACTCATGTCAAATCCCGATAATAAAAACTATTAATGTACTGTTATAAAAATATAAAAATATAGGTCTATGATTCAATAAAAATTACAAAGATAAATATTTTTATAACAATATATTAATAATTCTTATATGTGTCATACACGTGAACATGTAAAAATTATTAATATATTATTATAAAAATATAAATCTATATACATAATTTTAAAAAAAATCATAATATTTTTGTTATTATAAGTAACGCATGGTTTTAAAAAAAATCACGTTATTTGAAATAAGTATCTTAATTTCATAATTTTTAAATTGAATATTTTTAATTCTATTATTTATTATTTAAATAAGACTATGTATTATATTATCTTTATATATGAAATTATAATTAATAAATTTTAATATTTTTTAAAGATTAAAAATATTTACTTTTTATACTAATAAATTAATAATAATTAATTTATAAATTACACAGTTAAAATAATTATATAAAAAAAAAATTACTACCTCGCATCCTAACCAAAAGTACCGAATCTTCGTTATGTACTTTGACATTCTCCGTCGTTATGTGCCTCTTTTTCTTAATTATTAACTTATTAGTTATTATCCACCATCGACGTATCCATTCTAACAAATCTATATTTGAATTTACCCTGAAAAGTGCAAATCAACCACCATCGTTGTAAACACTACCTTTTCGACCTCAATCATCATTTAACCTCCTTCAATATTCGGATAATTAAAATCAGATTATTATTTGTTACATTGATTACGGAAAACTTTTGGAGAGTAACTTATGGATTAGGAGTTAATAGTTAGGCGCATTTGCAACTTTTCATTCTCAAATCCGTACCTCCGTGTATAAAAACAATATTTAAAATACTGATATCAATGATTTAAATTTTATAAAAATATAAAATATAATTTTATTATCGATATAAATTTTAAATTAAAAGAAAAATTGAAAAAACTTCTTAAAATCGTAAAATTTATTTATAAAATTTTATAAAATATCAAAACAACCCATTATTTATATTTTAAAGTTAATTTATTATTTAATATATATATATATATATATAAATTATGGTATTATATAAATAAGTTAATTAATTAATTAAAATATATAATAATTAATTAGATTGTAATTTTTAATATTATTATAAATGGATAAATTATTACATAATTAAACTCAAATTATGAAGAAAAAAAAACTATATAGTCAAAATTAGTAAATTAAATGTAAGAATGACGTAAAATAAAAAAAATATGAAAAATAAATATAAAATATTATCCTAAATAAATAATATTTTGATTGAAGATAAAAAAACTATAAATAGATAAATTTAAAGGTAAATATTTAGAAAGTAAAAAACAAAAAATTAAAAAAACTAATATGAAACCATATTTTATTGATATTCTTCAACATTTTGTCGACAATATTCATAATATCTATGATATTTTTATCAAAAAATGATTTTTCTTTGACATTAATATTTTATTAATAATGTCACGATATTCTTAACATTTTAATCAAAAAATATAAATATTATGTTGTTTGGATGTTAAAAAAAACAACAATGTTACAATATTATTGACATTTTAATCCTTGTATAAAACTATATTATCATTAGTTTATTATCAACTATTATGGTGAACATTAATTTTTTAAAAATAGCTTAATCTATAAAATTTAATATTAAATTAAACCTACATTTTTTTTAAACTGATTGATTTAATAAAGGTCTTAAAATTTTAAAAATTGATCTACAAATCTATTAAATATTTTGATTTTATAAAATCAAAAACAATCTATGAATCTACTTATGTTATAACTATATTTTAATTTTATTATATTTATAATATTTCTATATACTAATTAATATATTTTAGATTTTTATTATTTTTATTTTTTTAAAATTACGAACATGCATTCAATTTCACTAAATTAAAAAGTTTTTAATTTCTCAATCCTTATTAATGCAAAATAAATATTTTTTTCCTTTTTGAAAGGGTGAGATAAATATGTTATAAAAAATTTTGCTCAACATGATTGCATGCGTTTTCTTCCCTTATTTATTAATAAATTTCAACAATTTTGTCAATATTCATTCTCATGTTTCTCTCTATTGATTTAGAAATTGATGCACATCTTGAAGTTCTTCTAAGCAATTTTAGCTTTTAATAAAGATAAATATTTATAAATAGAAACATATGCTACCATTCACACAATTAGTTAGGCATCATCGTGAGAACCCTACCAAAATCATAACTGTCTAAATGACAATGCTCCTTCACATCAACCCTTATCAACAATTACACTGATGCATATATACCATCATAAAGGAGGATATGGCCAAAAACCACTAAACGTAACATCCCCAACATGTGAGAGTATACTACCTTTCGAACCCACCATATATTTCACATTATTTTTCCATGTGCCACCATGCATTGTCTCAACTTATTTACCATCATTGAAATCCTCTTTCCGTTATCTTTCTAGTAGCACCCAAACCCTTGTCATCTAATGCCTCCATCAATGGTCAACACCACTTAACCAAAGTCAATTGACAACCTTATTTTTTCAAACTTTGTTGATTTTATAAAAAATAAAGGTCCTTATATTGTCATCATGAAGGTTTAAAAACTTGAGCAAGAATGTCATTCATTTAAAGAACAAGTAGAGAGTGTGGACTCTCACTTGACAAATTATGTTGATAATTTAACTCAAATAATGGATACTTTCACTCGAGATGTGGCTTATATTACCCAATAGAAGAGAATCTTTGTCAAACAATTATCCACTAGTAATAAGCAAAAGGATGAGGTAGATGATGAATCATGTATGACCCAAAGTCTTGTTCAAATCCCATAATCCAAGCTAAAAGTTGTTAATAATGAGCTTTGCCTAACCCAATAGTCCTTATTTATGAACATAACAACCTCTTAGGTGAAATAGCTCGAGCTAATAAAATACCATCACCCATCAAATTTGAAAATTATAATATCCTTCGTGAATACCCTTACATACCCACACCGAAATACCATAACCATACCTGCCAATCCATCCAAGTTATCTAGATATGCCTCACCGTCCCAATGTTACATAACATGCATTTGGCTAATAACATCATGGCTATAACGAGTTCAATGAAGTTCATCAAAAAGTTAGATTAGATGCTCCTGAAATTAATAGAAAACTTGACCCTAATGCCTTTATTAATTGGATAGCTAATATAGATAATTTCTATGAATGGCATAATATGCTTGCTTTACAGTGTGTCAGCCTTGCAAAAATGAAGCTTATTGGTTCCACTAAGTTTTATTGGAATTTGATCCAACAACAATGAAGTACAATTTGTTTACTCCTATCTCACTTTGGTTCTATATGAAGGAAAAGATGAAAGACAAGTACTTATTTGCCTACCATAAAGGTTAACTACTAGACATAAGCATCTCTTAATGTGAAGTCTAGGAGGAACTTTGCTTATTGTTGCTCGATTTGTTCATAGCTTTCAAAATGAAATTAAATGGGAAATTGTTCTACATTCACGTATGTTAGTAGATGAGGGTTGTCATAAGGCTTGAGAGATCAAAAAAATACCTTCAAAACATCATTTTTTGAGCCAACGAAATGTTGGGCTAGACTACCTTTCGGAGGCCACTCATCCTTCTCACATACCTAAGTCATCAACATAACCTTCTCCATAAGATCCAATCACTTCATTTCGCAGATCCCAAATTGAATGTCACAATGATCATGCCAAGGGTCATATTGGCTCTCGTGCCCTAATCGCACATTGACGCTTGACCATCAACACATCGATCAATCATCACTAGATGCCTATCATGTTTACCTACTTGATCCCACATCTTCAGATTTATCTGATAAAGATGTTGATGATACCGCTCCACAAGTATAATATACTCATTTGTCTCAACTAATCAAAGTTAAGTTTTTCTCAAACGGAGAGAATTGATGCACATTCAAAAATAAATTAGTTAGAGTTTAATAGTTATTAGTTATTTAATATTTAAGTATGTTTATCTAATATTTGAATTTAAATTATAATATAGGATTATTATTAATGAGTTTACAATTCCATAACAAAACTTAGTATTGTATTTATTTATCATATTAGAATAAATTGAATTACGATACTATTTTCTTACCCAATTATTTGTTTATTTCTCCCTTATTTCATTCATCTAAATCTTTAACCCTAATTTGTCTATTATTTTCCCCTTTTGTCTATCTCTATACTATTTCTCCCTCATGTTCTACATCAATAACTTTTCTTTCAATTTTGGCTTCTACACACACAACTAGTACACATATGTGTAGAATTTTACAAAAGTATGCGAAAATTCTACAAACCTATGTTATTTCTCTTTCTCCGTATGAGTATGTGAAAATTCTCACACGTAACTTTGCATTATGAATATTTTTAACTTAAATATTGAAAGTGTATAAATTACGAACCTAATTAATCTAGAGGGGGTGAATAGATTATTTTTAATTTTCATCAATTTATAATTTTATAACCTAAACAAAGCAACCTGTCATGCAATCACATGTAAAAATATAATGCCAAAATGAAAGAATAACACACGATTTTTTTATGTAGAAATAACCTAGGTCACAACTATGACCTAAAAGGAAGACTACCGATCCACTAGACCATTTAACTTTCCACTACAAAAACCAAATTTTCAAGTACAAACTTGGTCTTATGCTACTGTCCCAATGTACCTTACTTACAAGCCTCTTCTCTATTTTCACAATTTTTAATATTAGCGTGAGCGGTTTCCAGACCAATATTCCAATAAGCTCCCCGCCAATTAGATACTTTCATAAAGAAACTGTAAAAGAGTTAGCACAAAAACACAAGTTCCCATGTGTGTTCTAGAACATATTTAATAATGAATAATCCTAACTAGATGATTCAAAACATATGTCACTTAAATCAAATCAACTAGCAAATCCTAGAGCAAAATATTAAGTACAAGTTCAATAAAAATAACTTCTTTAGATATCAATAATCAAATCAAATAATTATTTGTGTACCAAATAATTATGATATGACACACAATTATTTGATCTAACAATTTAAGAACAAAAATAATAAAGAAGTTATAAGAACATATGATCAAAACATTATAAACTAATTAGGCTTATTAATCAATCAAACATAACTACCAATGTTTGATAGATTAACTAAATAAAGAAACTTAAATAATTATAATATTATATTTGTAAAAAAAGAGAGAGAAATTAAGAAGAAGAGAATAATACTCTTATGTGGTTGACTGAAATAATGAATAATGAGTTTTATTTATAGAAAAAATTAAAACCTTTAATCCTAGATAATTAATAAATATCCTTTCTATTACAAATAGGATTAGTAATACTCATTAATTAAGAAGACTCATATTTAAAGACGAATTGTAGTTAATATGTTGACTCGCAAAAAATATATGCTTAAGTGTTAATATGTTGTGCGCTTTTCTCTTTCTTGCGTCTTTCTCATTTTTTTTCTTGATTTTTCTTTTTATTTTTTGCTCTTTCCTCTCGCGGCCACCAGCCCTGTTCTCTATATTTCATTCTTCTTTCCTCTCTATGTTTGTTTTCTTTTTTCTTTTCACTTTTCTCCTACGCTTTTACGTGATTTCCTTTATTTATACACATATATATATATATATATATATATATATATATATATATATATATATATAAGATTCCTTAGACAATATGCTTCTAAAATTTTAAATTTGCATTTTCTTCAAATCTACAATAAAAATTTAAATAATAATAATGAAGTCTAAAATCAATAAAAAATAAATAAATTTAAACTAAATTTAAAGTTGAGAAGTGATTAATTATAACAAATTATACAAGTTATCAATTTACCTCTCATTGATGATGGTATATGATTTTGACATATTTAAATAATAGTAAAATTCAAATCATTATCTTATATGAACTTATATACACCTTAAAAATAAGTAAGGAACTTACGATGCACTGTTTAAAAAATTATAGACTAAAATACACATATTTAAAAGCTAAGACTCCAAGAGATTTTTTTCTATATAAATTTTAAAGAAATCATCTAGAACAAGATCTAGTTTGGATAAAATTAAAACATGTATTTGTAAAGATTATAAGTGTTGACTATTTTCGTGGACAAAATATTTGCAGGTAAACTTATTTTTAAGCTCGTTATAAAGCAAAGTTGAAGAAGCGTCAAAATTTTAGATAGTCGTACTTCAGATATATCTATTATAACTATAGCATATAGGATTGTACTCGTGCATTTAATAGCATATATTCATAAATCTAGAATTATTTTTTATGCTAAAATATTTATGTTAAACTATAGAATAAGATATATGCTAAAATATTATGCACTTGTTTAATGAGTATTTCTTATCACTTTATTATAAAACTACGATACTATGCACTTCTAGTTTTGCACCGATCAAGTTTTTGACACCGTTATCGGGGACTAGTTTTTTTCTTATTTTTG